>VBSM01002616.1:4000969-4015260 GCA_008086735.1 Cheirogaleus medius | reverse complement strand
AAAAACATAATGCAGGTGTAATTCTGAGGTAAAAGTGCCAGAAACTACTAGAGATTCCATGGGAAGAAGTTGTGGAGTGGAAAAAGGAGCAAGATATCAGCAGAGATCAACCCCTGAGAAACTTGGAGTCAAGTTGTGGAAAGGGTAGGTTGGGGTTTTATTTCTCCTTCCCTTCCTCTGGTAGTCAGCAGGCTCCCTAGCTGCTGGAGAGCTTTTCTACCCTCATGATCCCAAAGCTGGTGCCACCAGTGAACTGGGAGCTTCTTGAAAACAAAGCACCAGGCTGCCAGCCCCCTTGGAGTTACTTCCTGTCATCACAGACCTGAGCCTAGAAGGCAGGCACCATACTGCTTCTCCACCCATTGTGTGCTTTTGTCATTGTTTTTGTTTTAAGATAGCAGAGATTTTATCGCATTTAATCCTTAAAGGGAAGGAACCAGTTGAGCAGGGGTTGAAGATACAGGAGAAAGCAGCTGGAACAATCAGTAGACTGAGCTCCCCTAGAAGACAGGAGGAGATAGGATCCAGAGTGCAGGCAGAAGGATGAGCCTTGATTGGGAAGAAAAGTATTTCTACTTTATCTCCCACTCACTCTTCAATCCCATTAAATCTAGCTTTCTCCCTGCTACCCCCATACACTGAAACTACTTTCTCTAAGTTCATCAATGACTTTTTTAATGAAAAAGATTTACACTTAGATACTATTGATATAATTATTAGTGAAAAAAGTAGCTTACAAAACATAGTGTAAACTATTGACTTTTTCTGGTTTATCGTTCTTCGAATTTTAACATTTCTTTCATTATAATGTGGAAAAAAGGGGGTAATTAGGGCTGTTAATTTTTTGTTGGAAGCTGAGGAATTGATCTGATAATGATTTCTATTTTCCCTGAGTAGAAGGAGATGAATGAAGTTATCTCCTAAGAGAGAGAGAGCAAGGGAGAAAAATTGGAGGTTTCAGGAGAATGGAGGATTAAAATAGTTCTTGTAAAGAATGAGAGAGAAAGTTAGTATGAGTTATGTGGTAGGATCTTATCTTCATTGAGATCTCAGTGACAATTTTCTCTACCTGTAAAGGATACAGTGTCTCTCACAGAATGTTTAGTAAGTAGCTTGTCAAAGACACTCATCTGCATTTAAAATAAAAGTACTTTTATCGTTGAAAACCATTTACATGAAAATAACCAGTGAGTTTTGATGGTCATAAAATTACACAACTGAAATTTCATTTGAACATGACCTTGATAATCTCTGAAGAGATCTTTAGCAAAGGAAAGAGAAATGTTTGAAATTACAATGTTAAGTTAGAGTACATTATGATTCATTATTTCAAATTCAATGCTGGTTATTCTTGGATGCGAGAGGTGGAGAGGCCTTGTATATACCCTCTCAGAACAAATCCTTGCATTGCCAGCATTTAAATCCGTGTCAATAACTTGTGAAAGGAAAGGATGAAATAGTGGTCTCTTAAGAGACTGAAAAAGTGAGCAACCAAGAAAAGGCAACTTTGTTGTTTGATCATTTTGTGAAAGGACAATCATTGTTTTTTAAGCATTGTTAACACTTTCTTCTCTAGAAAGGAGAGATAAATGGATAACACCAGGGACTTCCCTTGAGAGTTTCTGTGTGAGAAATGATGAGGTTACCATTTGGTTTGTTAATGTCTCTAAAGAAAATTAAAAATACACAGGTGTATCAGTGAAAGTTTTATATAGGAAAAATGCCTATTATTACTGTGAAAGGAAAGAAATATGCTTTTTTTTTCAGAGCAAAAAATTAAGAAATAAGGGACCTAGATTTTAGTTTCAGACTCCCCCCCACAACTCCCCTGCCTCTCATCTATTTTTTTTTTAAGAGATGGTGTCTCTTTCTGTCACCCAGGCTAGAGTACAGTGGCACAATCATAGCTCACTGTACCTTAAACTCCTGGGCTCAAGCAATCCTCCCACCTCTGCCTCTGAGTAACTAGGACTACAGGCCTGTGCCACCATCCCAGGCTAATTTTTATTATTATTGCTATTAAGTATTATTTTTGTAGTGATGGGCTCTCACTATGTTGCCCAGGCTGGTCTCAAACTCCTAGCCTCAAGTGATCTTCCCACCCCAACCACCCAAATAGCTGGGATTATAGCTATTCAGGCATGAGCCACTGAATCCAGCCCCGTCTAAGTTTCATTACCCCAGTGAGCCTTAGTTTTCTCACCAGGAAATGAAGGTGGTCCTTGTATATCTATAACTAGATTAGAAATGTACTTCAGTAAAAAAGAAGCCACAATTCAGTTAGACATATTTCACATGGTTTGATTTTTTTTTTCCTAAAGAGATAAGTTTTTCCATAAATATAATAAAAGACCCTTTGGGAACTTACAGGGGCAAGGATTTCCAGAAGTGATATCCTTGGATGTAAGGAGACTAATATTAAAACTATTCTCCAGTTGTCCTGTAATTCTGTTGGTAGTGGTAACCTAAGAAGTCACTACAAAACTAATCTTCAGTTAAAAGCACCAACGTTTACATCTGTGGATGGAACTGGAGGCCATCACCTTAAGCGGAACAAGTAAGACACAGAAAGACAAATACCACATGTTCTCACTTGTAATTGGGAGCTGAATAATGAGGACACATGGAGGTAGAGTGTGGAATGATAGACAATGGAGTCTCACAGTAGTGGGGGAGGGAGAGGAGTGGATGATGAGAAATTACTTAATGGGTACGATGGACATTAGTCAGGTGATGGATACCCTCAAAGCCCTGACTTCACCACTGTGCAATGTATCCCTATAACAAAATTACACTTGTACCCCATAAACTTATACAAAAAAAATACCAACAGTAATAACACTAAACCTTTCTGATAAAGGTTTACAGCCTTCCCCAAATGAAAACTCAGCTTGGTTAGGATAACCTTTGCAAGTATAACACATGCTCACTCTTTCCAATCTTGCTAGAAAATGATAACAATACTTTGAAAGAGTCCATTATGGCTATATATGAAGCCAGTTTTATAGAATTCAGTCTGTATGTCTTAGTTATGTTCTAATGGCACATGTATATGTATGGATGGATTCATATGTGCACTCATTTATTTTGTTTTGTATCCTGACACCAAATAACCAAGTTGAAAACAATGTTTATGCTTAAACCAGCTATTTTGTCATAAAAGGTAAAATAAAATAATATCGGGGTTTGTATAAGATGACAACAATTAAACTTAACAAAATTGTAAACCTACATGGGCCCTCCAAAAGACTTGGATATGCTTGTCATTGACAGAACACTTCCTTCCAGGACGGATTTTCCTAAGATCCATCTATGCACTGGCCACTGAGATGTGAAAACATAATCCCATAAGGAGGTGCTGTGACATTCTTTAATATTATTTAAACACTTGTCACATTTGAGCAGTGATGTGTCCAATATATCCATAATAAAAATAAAGAAACTGACAGCAACGTAATTAGTCCATTTTTATAGAGCTAGCTCTATTCTCTTCTATTTAGGAGAGGACCTGAATCTCATAGGTATAAGGGATGAATTTAACCACCTTGTAAACTTTTCTTACATGTTCCTTGATATAGACATTCATATTTCCCCAAACATTCCATTAGAAAAAGTGGTTCCTACTCCCACTCACAGCCTAACATAAATACTCTGCATGTCCTTTATGTATTCCTGTTTATCCCCTGAAAGTTGAGCTGCACAATATAAAATTCTATTTGGGAGTCGCAGAATTGACATCCATTTCAGGAAAAATCCATTGTGTGCTATGTGCTGGTGGTAAAATTACAATGAAAGGGTTTCATGTTTCCTGATTTTTTGCCCAGCTGTAATAGAGTTATTTTTCATTTGATAAATATCTATTACAGAGTGGAACATAATACAATTAGAACAGTACCTTGGGACAATGTGACTAGACATAAGTCATGAAGAAGGAATGAGGATTAAGACCACTGGCCTCAGACTCTGATGGAAGAAGTAGGATTTATGGCAGCTCAGTAGAAGCAGTCACATGCCCCCCCCCCCCCAGTTCCTGAAAAATTGAGTCAAGGGATGCTCGGAGGAAAGATTGACAGGAGTGAATGCTACTACCTGTTAAATTCTATACAGCCATTAAGAGAAGACCTTCATCAAGATATGCCCTCTGGGGAACTGCAGAAGGCAGAAAACTGCTCATATGACTAGAAAGCTGAGAAATACTAACCTCTGCAGAAATCATAGGAATTGATTTCCATGTGTACTTACTGAGTAATGAAGTAGTACATTTGGAAACTAATTTTTATACATCATTCATTTTATGCAAACAGCTAAAATATAATTATTTGCAAATAGTTATAGGAATTAGAAACTCTCCATTGTTTTTATAGCAGAGTTCTCTTGAAAGCAGGGCTCCAATTTCACGACAAGAAAGAGAAAGTATCTGTGTTAAGGATAATTCTCATAGCTGATTAGGAATTATATTAACACACAGCAAAATGAACATAAGAACATATAAAAAATTAATATTTGTCATAGTAATGGCACTACAGAGATATAAATGCTCAGATATTAGGGAAAGAAGAGGCTGAGGAAGGAGATTCGCAGCCAGTCCCATGAAGAGATCCCTGTCCTGGTCTCTCTTGCCTGTGTTTAGGGATTTGAGGGGCACTTGGGGGACCCTCAGGCCAACACTTCTATTCCATCTTATGTTAGTCCCTTCATCCACTATTTGAAGTTAATATCACTGGGCTAAGACACTGCTTTCTAATAATTCTTTGAAAACTGAAAATTCACTAGGGAAGGACATTATAATTAACAACTATTCTTATCTGAAGTAGATCAGTGTGTCAATCCTTTCTAAAACACAGGTAGTTAAGAAGAGAACTCTCATGGCATAGGAAGTGTCCTGCTATATACTTTAGTTGGGGATGGAGAGGAAAGAGGAAGTTAGAGATTGAGGCTCAGCCTGAAAACACAGCCCCCAACGGTGAACTTCAAGACATGAAGGGCTGGGGTGGGGCGTTGAAGGATCCTGCCAGCTGTGAGGACTGATGCTGCAGGTTGAGGTATGTGGAACTAGAGATACAGGACAGGTCTGGACTGGCAGGCAATGACCTTGCACCCACTGGGAATTCATTGCGGACTCAGCAGGACTTAGCCTAAGGGGAGACACGATGCCCAATTCCCAGACTGCAAGTGTGGGAACTCTGATTTCATGAAGTGTATACCCTCCACCCCACCCAGACACACACCAAAGATACATGGACAGGATCTTCAAATTGGAGTATGCAGACTATGCATAGGCATGGAGAGAGAGAATCACTTTCCATATCCTTAGCTTTTATGTGTTTTTTTCTCTAAAATTGACCTGCTTAAGCATGGACTTATAGTCAAATCATCATGCTGGTTCTCCTCTCTTGAACTAAGCTTCTTATTCCACTTTACAAAATAAAGCCACACCTCTCACTAAATCTGAACTGGACCTCTCTATCAGGGTATGAAAACTCCTCCAAGTCTCCAATCAAAGGGACAAAGTAAAATATTAGTGTAAGCAAAGCCTCTTTTAGTCAGGATCCCCTCCATATTAACCAACTGTAGGATTCCAGACTGTCCCTGTATAACATATATCTCTTTAAGAGTGCAGATTAGCATTAGACGTGAAGTATTTTGGCTCCAGTTGGCTGTTGTGAATTCAGAGTCTGAGTGGCAGTAGACTGAGTGGCAGGGGTGGTGATACATGCCCTATAGCAGCCCTGAGACTGAGAGATACTTCACCAGGAGGGTTGTCCATGAACACAGTGCCAGTGGTCAGAGTTGTTTTTTCTTATACACTTAAGTTTTGAAAGTAGCATTTAGTTCCTTCGATACAAACTTGCTAATTATGATCATTTTTAAATTTATAAAATGAAGGTTCTACTAGTATACTTGTATAAAAATGAGGATATGCCAATTTGATTTTCATGGCATGCACTCTTCACTAAAGAAAGCTTTAGAGTGATTTTTAAGAAAACAGGCCAATAGTCAATGTGTACATTTTTTCTTTTCATATATGGGAGCTGAAATATAGGACCAATGAAAGTTTTCATATGCTAATAAGATAACTCTTAGAATTACTAGTTTTTGAATATATTCCATATTCCAGTCTCCATGCTGTAGGGCCTTATGCATTAGCTTTTCATTATAAAGCCTCAAACCACACTATTAACAGTTATTACAGTTATTACAGTGTTAACTCTATTTTACAGACGAGAAAAGGAAAGTGCAGGGAATACAAACAGTAAATGGCAGAAGATGGGGTTCAAAACAAGGTAGTCAGATTCTAGAGCCTAAAGTTTTTCTTATTGTGCTACATGAGTTAGGGCATATTTTTGTTGTTTCTGAAGTACAAGCATGCCATTTCAAAGCATACTTTCTAGCCTGAAGGGTGAGATGAGTATCTTATAAAAGTATCTGGGATAGAGTTTAGTACATCATAGAGATTTAGGAAATATTGATTTGTTATTCTCTCCCTTTCTTACAAATAAATTTCATTTTTTCCGTATGAAATCCAATGCGTATCTTGAGAGGAGACCATTTTATTATATTTTCATAGCTTCAGTTGATGCTCAGATTTAGGAGTTACAAACAGCATGATAAAATTTATAATTCAAGCACTGTAAATATCAGGCATTCCCAGTATGAGGAAGCAAAACACTCAGAAGTAATCTATGGGCACCTGATGAGAAATTCTGATGCTCTGGCAATACAGAGGTGCCCAGCAATGCCAGGAGCCGTGCCCAACCGGACCAGGCTTGTAAACGTCCATGAAAACCACTGGAGAGTGCTTTTTAACTCTCATGGAATATTCAGAGGCACCGAAACAGCTGCCTGACTGTGGCTTTGGATTTGCCATAATAAAGGGAAGTATTATACCATGGAAAAGTTTCCACAATTGAATTCTGAGTTTTCTAGTGGACTGCAGGCCTCCAACGGAGCCAGACTGGAGGTATAGATAATCAGTCATTTGAGGAAAAAAATCAGCAATGAGAAGAGTCTTGACAGATGAGTTATGGCTGAGTAGCCTGGATTTTAGGGGAGTGGTGGGTAGTTCCATGAACAGGTTGAGGCTGTATTTGATCATCTCTATTATGTTCTTCCCATACCCATGCCTTTCCCTCTATCCTTTTACATTCAAAAAGCACTGTGTTCACCATTCTACAGAACTGCAGGCAGCCTTCTACATGGACCTAGAGCCCAATGGTCTAGATGCTCCATGGACTACAAATGGTAAGGAGAAGAATGTCAATTGGTCACTAGAGGAAAGGATGGCCAGAGTGGCAGAGTACGGGGGGCAGGAGGGAGGGAGGTTAGAGCTATGAGTAGCATCCTTGGTCCATGCCTGAGCTTCCCATCCCTTGTGGGTCTCTAGAAGGACCAATCAGGGAGGTGGCTCCTAGGAGAAGCCTGGACTACCTGCTAAGAAGGCAGTGCAGTAGGAACCAGACATTTCAGACTTAAAGTGTTTATGTAAATGTTACAGATTTTCACTAACTATCAGGTAAATCCAAGAAAAATTTGTATTTCACATTCATTTAAATCGGACTTACTGAAGACATGATACTAGAACTCATGATTACATGCAACTTTTTGGTAAAGCATTGAGAGAGAGAGAGAGTTAGGGGATATAAAGTGTTTTAGAGCTTCACAATTCACTATCAACCTGCACATATGGTCAGGCTCATGCTTATAGTAGATGAAAACTATGCAGCTAAGGCTTAATTGAAAAAAACAGTTTGAATCCAGAACTATCATAGGCATGTATGCTTCTCCAGAACTAGCTCAAACACAAAAAGAATAAAAAATTACTCTAAATATCACTTATTATTTGAACTCTACCTCCCCAATATAATAATACCTAACACTTCTATGGCACTGTAAGACAATGTGGGTTTGGAGATATCCCACTTAACTCTTAACCATTAGGGTATTCTGCTAAAAGTTGTCTAAAAATATGGCACTTTCCCCTTATTTAGATTTTCTCTTTACCTCTGTTTAAGCTATTTCATTTTCTTCAGGGACAATATTTTTTAAACTATTTTGAATCAAGAAGGCAAAAAAATCAATTGCTTATAATTAAAAGCTACACCTTTATATTAATGGATGGATGATCTTTCAACCTAACTCACCATGATATCACGTTTGAGCAGCTTTCCCAGGTAAGTAGTAGTCACTCAATGATGGGAGCTGACTCTGTGCACTTACGCATATCGCTTCATTTCCCCTCCAGTCTCCATCAGGAACTGAATCACTAGTGTAGTGAAATAGCTGTAGAGTTGTGCCCTGTACATATGGTTGTGCAGGCCAGTGAATCACTGTGAGATGCTCTGTGCTCATTTAGTGCTCCTTTCCAAAGAATCAGTAGTTAAGGACTGCCTTAGACCAGTCTTCTCATTTAAGTTAGAAATGGACATTGCTTTAGATCTGAATTAGGAAAAAAAATTCATGTCCCTAGTGAACTTGGCGTTTGCTTCAGCGCGAGTAGACATACTGATCTAGACTGCTGCATAACGCAAACAATTAGTTTTGCTTTGTTGTTGGTCCATATGGCTGCAATTTTAATGGACATCAGCATCTTAAAATATTGAAATTAAATGAGATTTGATTATGAGGAAAGTCTAGATAGTCATTATAAGTAAAAATAATTTAAATGGACTGTGCTAATGTTCACAATATAAATTTACTAATTGTCTTTCTGTGGCAAGTATCATTACAATAATAGGCACTTATAGTTACATTATATGGTGCATAAGCATTAGGAAATTTGATCTTAAAATAATAATTTACCATTAAATCTTTCTTTTTCAAAGCTATTAAAATCCTTTATGTGGGGAAACATCAATGCTACTCTAAATGTGTCAGCACTTGGAAGTGCTTTGAAGATGAAAAATGCAAGCACAGGCCAAGTAGAATCTTTCAAAATCCCCTTCTAATGGGAAAAAAATGTCTTTTTCTACATTTTGAATTTGACTTCACAGAACAGCTTTTAAAAGATTTAACAATAAACTTACCATAAAATATAATATCCATGTTATCACTAATACTAATGGCAATGAACAGGCTTTTGAATTATGATCCCTTCATCTCATAAAAAGTGACTTTTTATAATTCATAAAACAATATTCATTATTCAGGTGTAAGTATGTCCAGGGAAAAAATGTGTAGGATCCCAAAACTTTATGGTTCTATAAAGACTTTCTGCATATAAAATGTATACAACCATTCAAATACTCAGACATTTTCTGTGGTGGTTTGAGTTTTATTTGAGGGAAAAAGGGAGGGTTGGATTATTTTTGGTCTTGATATATTAAAGCCACTGTCTTGCACTCCCACCTGATTGTGAATGTCTAAGTGGCTTATGCTTGCTCATACAAGATACTCCAATCAGTAATCAGAGGTAGAAGCTCTGGGTATATTCCTTAGTGCACAGCTGTCATGCTATGTTGCTTATCTAACTTTCTGATCTCTTTAAAATAAAGAAATTCATCTCATTCCTATTCTTAAGTAGCACTGGAACACCATATGGGAATGTCTATTTAACTAGGAAGAGTTCAACACACAACTACATCACTAATAGCATCATGCCCATGGAATACAAATTTATAGACTATGTTTAAATAAAGGCTTTTCTCTTCTATCTCCATTTTGTTTGTAACCAATAAATTTAAATTGGATTGAAGGAACAGTAGTAAAGTCAATTCTCCTCTTTATGGTTATGAAGATGAAATGTAACCTCTTTGTTAACGTAATTTAATTTGTCTTAATTTATTTTGCCAAATGCTTCCTGAATATATTTGTTCATTTGCTGAACATTTATTGATGGCATCCTAGGTAATAAGCACAGTTCTAGGGAGTAGGTATACAGAAATAAAAGCTAAATTCTGTTATTGTTCTCAAAAAGCTTTTTTCCTTTTTTTAATCAATAAGCTTTAATATATAGGTTAAGTGCATTGATAGAGTAATATACAAGTCACAAAATGAAAATAGAAAAGCTAGTTAAATGAAGTGGGACATCAAAAAACAGAAAAACAAAATAAAAACAAAAACAAAAATAAAACCCCAAAACAAAAAAGAATTATGCAAGTAGTATACACCTGATCAAGATTTGAAGCTGGAGAAATAGTTATATAGAAAAAGAAGCAGAGTTATGGGTATTTAAGAAAAATAGAACAATATGTGAAAATGATGCAAGGCATGGCAAACCAACAGAAATTTTATCTTAGTATTATAATAATGTGCAAAGGAGGACATGATAACAGGTAATAAAGATGGACTTAGGGAAGATCTGATCATGAAAGACTTGCCATGCTAATGCGTTTGGATTTTATTCTAAGGAAAAAGGAGATAGCTGTATTAAAAACTTTTGTGAAGAAAGAATATGATAAGGTATGTTTTTTCGAGTTTTACTCCTGACGTTATTATGAAGAATGGATTTAATAGATTATTATAAGATACTATATGAGAAATAAGGACTTGTCCCAAGGCAGTGACATGGACATTTAGAGTGGAGAAAACTTGATAAGAAGAACTGGTGACCTTTTGGATAAAAACAGCAAAGGAAGGATCCAGGATGAGTTATTATTTTCAGGCTTGGGTGATTGTGGGGATCCTAATGTTATTCACGATTATAGAAAATATTTATAAAAGCAATTGTGATGGGAAGTGCTATGTATGAACAGTTAGATATAAGATTTTTGTGGAATATTCAAGCACTTATAAGTAATTTTAAATGTAGGATTGGAGTTCAGGAGGTATATCTGAGATAGAAATATGGATTTTAAAATCTCTGACATGTAGATCTAAATATAATTATCCAGGGAGATTGTATAGTGAGGATGGAATAAAAAAAGACCATGGACAAATAAGCTCTACAGAGAACCAACCATTAAAGGATACTCAGAGGAAGACCTAAAAGTATAAATTGAGAAATGAATGGAGACATAAGAAGGAAGCTAGGAAGTAATGTATGTCCATGAGAATCAAGTGAGGAAAATTTTCAAAATTCAAGAAGAGATCAAATTAGATAAACACTATAAATATTCACTGGTGAGAAACAACATCTTATAATAACCTCCTTAATTATGTTCAATAACAGGGTGATAGGATGAGGATTGGAGTTGGTAGAGAAGTCAATGAGAAACAAAATAGACAAAATTGAATGTGGATAATGCATCCCATAATTTTTATAAGGTGCTAGGCAGGGTGTGATTTCCAATAGAACATTTAGTCTCCCTCCTCCAAAATACTCCTAGAATTGATAAATGAATTCAGTAAAGTCTCAGGTTATAAAATTAATGTACACAAATCAGTAACATTTCTATACACTAAAACAGCCAAGTTGAGAATCAAATCAAGTACTCAGTACCACTTATGATAGATGCTAGAATAATGAAATACCTAAGAATATACTTACTAAAGGAGGTGAAAGATCTCTACAAGGAGAACTACAAAATACTCATGAAAGAAATTGTTGATGACACAAACAAATACAAAAGCATCCCATGCTCATGGATTGAAAGAATCAATATTATTAAAATGTCCGTACTTCTCAAAGTGATTTATAGATTCAGTGCAATTCCCATCAAGAAACCAATGTCATTTTTCATAGATTTAGAAAAAATAATCCCAAGTTTTATATGGAATCAAAAAAAAGCCTGAATAGCCAAAGCAATCCTAAGCAAAAAGAATAAACCTGGAGGTATCACATTACCCAACTTCAAATTATACTACAAGGCTATAGTAATCAACACAGCATGTTACTGGCATACACGTAGATGCATAAATCAGTGGAACAAAATAGAGAACCCAGAAATAAAACCATATACCTATAACCAGCTGATCTTCAACACAACAGACAAAAACACACAGTGGAGAAGGAACAAAAGACTTAAATGTAAGACCTGACACCATAAAATTTCTAGAAGAAAACATAGGAAAAACTCTTCTGGACATTGGTCTAGACAAAGAATTTATGACTAAGACCCCAAAACAAAGATTAAATACAACCAAAACAAAAATAAATAAATCAGACTTAAACTAAGAAGCTTCTGCACAGCAAAAGAAGTAATCAGCAGAGTAAATAGACAACCTACAGAATGGAAGAAAATATTCACAAACTATACATTCAGCAAAGGACTAATATCCAGAATCTACAAGGAACTCAAACAAATCAGCAAGGAAAAACAATAACCTCATTAAAAAGTGGGCAAAGACATGAGCAGACATTTTTCAAAGGAAGACATACAAATGGCCAACAAACATAAAAAAATGCTTAACATCACTAATCATCAAGGGAATGCAAATTAAAACCACAATGAGACACCACCTTACCCCTGTCAGAATGGTCATTATTAAAAAGTCAAAAAACAATAGATGTTGGCATGGATATGGTAAAAAGGGAATACTTATATACTGTTGATGAGAATATAGATTAGTATAACCTCCATGGAAAACAGTATAGAAATTCATGAAAGAACTAAAAGTAGGTCCAACAATCCCATTACCAAATATCTACCCAAAGGAAAAGAAGTCATTATATAAAAAAGACACTTGCGCTCATATATTTATCACAGCACAATTCACAATTGCAAAAATATGGGTCAACCTAAGTGCCCGTCAACTGATGAGTGAATAAAGAAAATATGGTGTGTGTGTGTGTGTATATATATATATATATTTATATGCACACCATGGAATACTAAATCATAAAAAAATGAAATTATGTCTTTCACAGCAATATGGATGGAACTGGAGGTCATTATCCTAAGTGAAGTATCTCATGAATGGAAAACCAAATGTCTCATATTCTCACTTATATGTGGTAGCTAAGATCAGGGCATGCTTAGCCATACAGAGTAGTATAATCAACACTGAAGACTTTGAAAGGGAGTGAGGGGTTGAAGGATGAAAAATTACCTCTTAGGTACAATGTACACTATTCAGGTGACAGGTACACTAAAAGTTCTGACTTTTCCACTGAACAATGTATCCATGTAACAAAGACCTTTTGTACCCCCTAAATCTATTGAAATAAATTTTTTAAAAAAGAATATTTAGTCTCCAAGGTGATAGAAATATATAATCCCAAATACACATATTCCTATGTCTCTTAAGTAGCAAAGAAGTAGAAAGATTTTTCTTAATGCATTAAACCTTCTGTCTGTAAATTAGTTGTATGAATCCTTAATATCATTATACCCATTGCTACATGCACAAGGTATTTGACTAAGAAGTAAATACGTAGGCAACCAGGAAGGCATTTGGGCTATACAGCATCTGACAATCAGTTTGAAAAACTTTTGTTACTGAGTTGCTCAGCAGTTTTGGCCTCATCCAAACCCATCCTTGTAGCCCTTCAGTTCACACTGGTAGCAAAATCTGTTGGAATGCTGTGTCTTCTGGGCATGCAAGGCACCTAGGGAGCAACATGAGTTTTGGACAAATGAGCTCTTTTGAAGTCCATTCTGCTCTTTTAAAAATTTTATTTCAGTAGACTTAGGGGGTGCAAATGTTTTTTTGCTACATGAATGAATTGTTTAGTGGTAAAGTATGGGCTTTTAGTGAAGCCATCACCCAAATAGTATACATTGTACTCAATATGTAATTTTTCAGACCTTACTTCTTATCTTTCCCCCTTCTGAATCTCCAATGTCCATTATACCACTCTGAATGACTAGGCATACCCATAGCTCAGCAGCAGGGTGGCCATTCTGGAAGTGGCTAAGTTGACTACAAGTATTTTGCATGGGTGCCAAGAAGAAATTAAATACAAAAAGGAGAAACCCAAAAATCACTGTGTTGTGTTATTAATTCAACATATTTGTTTAATTTTTAAAGATCTCATGCCAGGCACTGACCCCAGGTACTAAGTAGGGCAGGAACCAATAGATACAACAATAAACAAAAATAGATAAAAATCTGTGCCCTCAGGGAGCTTATATTTCAGTGCACAGAGGGAAAACCACAATAAACAAAACAAATAAGTAAAATATATTGTATGTTAGGCAGTAGAGACTTGTGGGGAAAAGTTAGGCAGAGAAGGGATACCAGAGTTTGATTTTTTTTAAGGGGAGGGTGAGGATGAAATATGGAATAGGATAGTCCTCGAGGACCCCCCTAAGAAGGTAACATTTGAGTAAAGACTTAAAATTATTGATGGATTAAGCTATGGAGATACTAGAGAAAGAAAACAGCAAAACATTATGAGGTGGATGAATGCCTGGCATTTTCTAGGAACAAAAAGGAGACCAATATGTCTGGAGAGATAAAAAAAAAAGAGG
>VBSM01002616.1:3959743-4000869 GCA_008086735.1 Cheirogaleus medius | reverse complement strand
GAAATCTGAAAAAAAAAAAAACTTTTCCAAAGCTTGAACAGAAAGTAACAAACTGAAATCAGTTTCTGTGTTTTCTTAGAAAATCATTCACTATGAAAAGAATGTTTTCACATGAGAATTTTAAAAAATTCCCAAGAAATTTACTCCTTTGCGATGAAAATACTACTCTACAAATAATATCATCTCCTTACATGGAATATGCTTCTTCGTGCAAAAAAAGAGAAGAAATACTGAAGAAAATAAGCTATTTGTTGATGTTCCACATACTTATCTTTTTACTATTCATTTTATTGGGGTAGCTCTTAATTGCCTTCTTGACTATTGAAGTAGTGTTTTCAACTGGAGTTTATTGAATTAATTCACAGAAGGAGTAAAGAATAAGGGTAATTAGGTAAAAATGATTTGGATCCACTAACTCAATGGTAGCCTCACCTGTTAGAACAAGTGTATGATTTTATATAGTATGCGGTCACTGGTCTGGAAGCCTGGGTATTTATTCTGACTATGCTGTTAACTAGCACTTTTACTATTCTGGATCTTAGTTTTATCACCTATAAAATAAGCAGTTGAATGAACAATAACTATAACTTTCTTACTAAGGAGATCTATGAAAATCAGCTGCCTTGGATAGAATGGAGTCCAGCTTCCAAGCTTCCAGCTTCCAGCTTCCAAGATCCATGCTCAGAAAAAATTCCTTAGGGTTACCTTACTCAGAGATATCAATTCCACAGCATTGTACCCCACTCCCCTTTTTTGTCTCCCATAGCCATTACAAACAGACCACAGTACTTCTCCCTATTGGATCAGAACTTAGGGGCAGAGTCATATTTTCCCCCAGTGTCTTAGGCAATCATAACCAAATTATTAGAGATGACACTCAAGTTGGAAACAATTTGCTACCTTATCATTAGGGAAATGGCTATACTGAAGGCAACAGTTCCTAGTATAGCTAAGAAGAGCACTCACTTTCCGTCAGCCAAGCTCTCCCATCCTAAAGCATTCTAGCATGCCATCAGTTCCTCAGCATAAAGCAGTTGCTGATACGCTGGGCATAAATAAAACGGATCAGTTAGCTTTTCAGTCAAAGAGGTCTGAATGTGTAGAATTCATTTCCCCTCTTTATGAAGTCTGCCTCTGTCCTGAGAGAAGAGCCTTCTGTAAAAGTAAGAAACTAAGACATTCAACAAGTAGAGAAATCTGTGACTTCTTGATTTTTGTCCTCCCCCATACACATTTTCTTATTGCCCAAATTTATAAGAGTTTACATCAAGAAAACTGTGGGGTTTTTTTTCAGTTCTGATGGAAAGCTCTAACAATGTTGTTAGATAACTGTGATGAATTTTAATCTAATAACAGCTTGTGACCCACAAATTACTGTTTAAAATTAAAATCCATTTAAAATGAAACTGGCAAGACAGCCACAATATTAAACTTGCAATCTGCTGTGATAAAACATCTATCTAAAGCACTATATTAAATGTGGATACAATTAGTTTCTATATAGCATCTTGCAACTGAAATATAAAAAGCCCTTCAATGCATTGCCTTATTAAATTAAAATTGGTTGAACAATCTTATTTTTATCTTTATTTATTTTTTGAAAATTAAGAAGTCAAAGTAGAGATGAATTGGCTTTGCCTTGGTAATACACCCTTTGGCAGAGCTCCAGGTATAATCTAGGGATATAGACTTCTAGGCTTCTCCTTGGATGAACAAAAATCCTCTATTTTACTCAGCCCAAATGTTTACTTACAATAAATTTAGAAAGTTTTCTACATGCTTAATGTTAAGTTTATTTAAAACTTTAAGCTATAATTACTCAAGATATACTAAATGTGATCTTTAAATTTTTATATATTAATTTTGAAAAATGAACTACACTGATATTCTTGGTAGATCATCTAAATCATGACTAAACTTGATGAGAATTGAGATTTGAAGGTGGGTAATGGTTTGTATTAGTGCTATCATTAAACAATAGTGAAAATAAAACTCAAGCCAATGTGTATGTTTCCATCCCACATTTCAACATTAGAGAATTGTATGTAGTAATGAAAGGATTCCCTACAGCTGTTTGCAAATAATTTAATGGCCAAGTCATAGCTATTTTCTAATTTTCAAAAGATACCAAAGAACTATTGAAAACCCACAGCATAACATCATAATTATAACAATTAACATATGTACCAAATTATAGATTTAATGCTCCTATACATTATTTACTCAAAATATTCACAATGCATTTAAATAGCATCAGCTAGAATAAGAAAGTACCATATTTCACCCCCATTATTGCACATATAAAAAATCACCCACTCTTTTGTACAAAGATAACACAAGGACTTTTAATTTCACAAAAATTATTTTTACCCATTACTCCTAGAACATAGTATACACTCAGTAAATGTTAGTTGAAGGAATGAATGAATATGTGTGATTGTATGAGGAGCAAACTCAAGGAAAATGCCTAGTTTTTGATTGTTACAGGACTATTGCATGGACAACTGCTGTCGCAGTAGGGTTTCTAAAATCTCTCTGCCATATTTTATTTTGGATCATGTGTGTGTAAAAATGATAAGGGATTCAGTCCAGCAAGTCTCTGTGTTGCATAGAGGTGCTGTGTGTATCCAAAAAGCAGTGATATCACATATAAAATTCCCCAGGTATTTCCTAAGGTTTATTTTCATATGAGACTTGATATTGGTTCTAGTATCAAATCTATTTACATTTGGGAGCAGTCTCACTGTTACTATTGATTAGACCTCATCAAATATGTCCTAGGGTCGGTGCCTATTCCGGGGTTGTCAGCTTTGGAACTGTGATTGGGTTTTTGTTCAGTGCCTGCGGACGCTGGCCATGGTGCTGAAAGAGAAAGAAGATTCTATTTGAAACCTTTCCTTCCTCTTATTGGTTTAGAAAATTCGAGTGACAAGAGCAGGGGCCAAAGGAGCCTGGAGCAGCATCATTAATGTAAACCATGTATTTCGATCTTTTAGGAGGAGATGTGGCCCATTAGGTTACAGCAAATGCCTCCCTGTGAGCGCTCGTTAAACCAAGAGATCGTATGAACGTAGGCGCTGCAGTAGAAATGGTTACATCCAGCAGGATGTCTTGTCCCTCTCCTGAAAAATTGGCAGTTAAGTGCATAGCCTAGAAACAGGAGCAGGGAGTCAGGATGGAGGGGAGAGGACGGGGGGGGGGGGGAAGCAAACCTGTATTCATGTTGAAAATGTTCACCGTTATTTGAACAAGGTAAAGAAAAACCAAGAGCTAATTTTAGCTTAAGTTTTCAGCCTCAGTCTTCCAACAGGTGCACGACTTCCTCACCCCTTCCCTGTCAGGTACTGCTCTGCTTTACCTTTCTAGGGCTTTCTTTGCAAGGCATGCTTTTCCTAGAGTCCTCAAGCATGTGCAGTTTCCTATTTCATCCACAGCTCCAGCTCTACGCCTGGCAACCCCTTACCTGCAGCGTGAAGATTAAGAAGCAGGCACAGCGCAGGGAAGCTGATTGCTCTCCGCATAGTGTTTGCATTGAGAGGTGGAGGAGAAACTCTTCCACGACCCCACTTCAAGCAAAGTGCTATCAGAAAGAGCCACCGCCGAGGGTTTTCTGGTCTCCAGGATTCGTTCGCAGGTCCTCGGCTGGGGTTTGCAGAGCGGTCTGTGTGGTGCCTAACAGAAACAGGCACCAGCTTCACCTCCCTAAGAGAGGGGGAGAGGACGAAGAGTAGGAGGTTGCGGGTGCTGGGAACAGACGCCAGGCGGGGGGGTGAGGCGCTCAGAGGCGGCGAATGCTTGGCCTTCTGGACGCCCAGCAGCGGCGGCGGGGACGGCAGGGTGGACTCCGCGCCAGCCCCGGAGCCCAGCAGCGCTGCAGCCAGCGCAGTGCGAGCAGCAGCCCAGACGCGCCGCGGCTACTGAGCATGCCCAGCGCTGGCCCTCACGCGGCACGGAGTTTCAAAGTGAAATTCCACTTCTCCGGGTCTTCGCAGCGGCTGCGAGGGGAGCAGGCTCCACCGCCGGGGGCCGCTCGAGGCGGTTATTAAGGACAGAGAGTCCATCAAAATCTGGGGGTGAGGTTGAATAGAGTGGGACGAGAGGGGGGCATGACCAGAGGAACCAGAGGAGGGAGCTGAAGAGTGTCAACCACGCCGCCCACCCTACTTCTTCCCCAAATCTTGCTTTACACGTGCACCAAGCGAGCTCACTTCTTGGAATTGACGTTTGCAGATCGACCAGCTTACCAGGACTCACCTATAGGAATATAGGTGTGTTCCACTGCTGAATATTCTGGTCTGCTTGGGGGAGCGTTCCCAAGGCAGCTTGCTTGGTGTAAGCAGTAACCATGTATCCTGGGGATGCCTTCTTCCTTCCTAACTGCTTCCCCTCTCTGCTTCTTTTCCCCTCTCTCCAGCTCAATCCCTATATTGAAACTTTCTCCTGATTCAGGTCCAAAGTCTATGATTACAGTGACAGAAAGAAGTCAGGCCACACTTTTAGACTAGTAGAATATACCCACATAATTGAAGCAAAAGAAGGCACTTTTTTGGTTTTTATACATATAATTATCTTTAGTCTCCAGTCTACTTTTAAAGGTGAAAGATGATAGAATCACTTCCAGCAAGTAGGCTTCTCTAGCTCGTCTCTCTAGAAAGGCTACCACAGTCTGCCTAATATAGATAGTTTTTAGTCTTCCATCTAAGTCTTTGGAACATGGAAATCCTTATTAGTCTAGTGGCCAATTTCTCCTAGTCAAGAAGTCCCTCATCTAGACTTCTCTCCTTTATCCCAGGACTGCTGACTTTTCTGTCTCTGTGTTCATGGATGCTGTTACCTCTTCCCTAATTGCCTCTACTTGCATCCCCACCACCACACTAGAGCTTCCAAAGGTTTAACCTTGGTCTCACTTTTCTAGAAAGCCCTGGACTAACTCTAGATTATTGTGATCTTTCTGTTCCACACATTTTAGTATCGCCTCATATTTTTCTTTCAGACAGTTCATTTATCTGTGGTTTGTCTTACAACACAGTTGAAGGCTCCATAAGACCTTTTGTATTTTGCATTCAATTAAATTTAATGAAATTGTACTAACCAAATAAGAGGGGCTACTAAGTGCTCAACGAATTGAGCTGTATATCTCATTCAATGTCTTCCTTCTCTATCCTTGCAAATTGGGACAACTAATGGGGAATAGGCTACCCACCAGAGCTTAAATTAGGCAGGATCTCATAGGACCTGAGAGCTCAGGCAGTATCATTTGTTTTAAATAATTTATTTCATCTCCAGCTCTGAGAGACAAGGCCAGGAATTGCACTCCAACAGGTGGGAGAAGGGGAGAATAAGATGCATTTTCAATATCTTGACAGGCCTTCTCTGCTGAAATAGAGACATATGCACCCTCTCTTGCCACAACTCCACTTCCCCACATGGGTGTGGTGGGCTCCATTTCGTGGCACTACCATTTTACTCCAAACCACTCTAAACTGCAGCCTCTTCCCCAACTCGAAATTTACCTTTCCCCAGATCACTTTCTAACATACCAAAAGCATAATTTATTACATTTGTTGTTTATTATGTTTCCCTGCCCTCCCCCACAATGGGATCTGAGCTCCACAATGGCAGAAACCTTTGATGACTTTATTCATTGATGTGTCCCAACTGCCTAGAGTAATGCCTCACACAAAGTAGATGCTCAAAAATTAAATAAATGGAAAGCAATTATTGATAAAGGTCATTACTGAGCAGACTTGACTCCTTGTAATTCTTACTAAATAGACCTTTGAGATAATTTATTTAGCAATGCTTAACACTTAGAAAAGTAACCCTTCTCATCTAACATCTGGTTCTAGAGATGCTGCAGGGTTGGGGGTTAGGTGAAAATAGTTGTAGCCCAGTTACAATGGGTGTGCTTTCCTTGTATTTTTTTCCCATCCCTGAAATAACTGATTACCAAACTTACATAGGTCTCCAAGATGAAAAAGCACTTATGGTAAAGAAACAATGTCGCAGTAATGCCCTAAACTCCTTGCCTTTTCACAGATAATTCCAACACTCATTGGGGGGGAGCATTCACAATTTAAATTAATATAATTTTCTATGACTTTGCAGACAAACAGCCTGCTAGCTATGCATTTTGCCCAGGGCTACAGGTAGCTGAATTATTAAATTGTGCATGAAAATCCCTTTAGCAGCAAAATTTTCCAATTTCCAATTTGACTGGGTGTACTACCAGAATAGTTCAGTGTAGTAAAAATAACCTCAACTGAGCTGTAATTTTGATGACTAGACATTCATTATTAATTTACTTAAAAAAGATAAAGGAGCAAGGAAAATTTGCATTTCTAGGTGACTTGATCTAATATCACACTTGCAATTGATTTGATCCCATGACATGTGAAGTTGAACAGAAATAAGTGAATTAGCCAATTAGTGAAAAAGTCAACCCTTTAACTCTCTCAGAATTATTCTTTGTGAGTCCATATGTCGTGCCGTTTTTTCCTTGACTGTGATTTAATGCTGCTGAAGGTGATTTGGTGTTTTAGAGAAGAATCTTGGTTAAAACACTGCAGCAGGTTTTAAAAAGTTAGTTCCAATTCAGAGAAGCATAGAAATTAGTATGAGAGAACCATGCCAATTAGTACTGGCCTACAGAGCTGGATCCTACAGGAATCATTTACACTTTGAAAGATAAATGTAAAATTAATATTATATGGACTTTTCCTTGGCAGAAGATGCAAAATCTCTGTTTCTTATGAGGTGATGTGCAGGGAAAATTCATCCAGGAGAGAAGCCTTTTAAAGCCTGTCCTCAAAACAGATTTAACCATTATGAGCCTCCACATTTACCTCTCTATAAGTGGATGAAATCCTTAAACACTTTAAATTGAGAAATCATATCTATTGACTATTGGGATTTCCTATTTATTTAGGTAATTATTATTTAAGTATACTCATGGCTAACATTGGTTGAGTGCTTCCTATGTGCCAGGCTCTGTTTTAAGCATGTGAATGTCCCATTTAAACTTTATAATATTCCTGCAGGAAGGTACTATCATGATCTCATTTTAGAGTTAAGATAATTGAGGCACAGGGAAGTAACTTGCCCAAAATCAAGTAGTAAATAATTATCTGAGAAGTAAGTTGATAGAATTAGGGTGCACATCCATATAATTTGATACCAAACCACTATGATATATTATCTTTCATATAATGCACACACACACATTCAGTTGTAGTGGCACACTAGAATTAGATAATTAGATCAGGGCCAGGGCAGAAGATCCTGACCCCAGACCTACAGTAAAGCTCTGTGGTGAGGAGCACCCATATAAAATAGTCTCCAAGAGAATGAGACACTGCTTGTGGTAGCAGATTCTGGGCCCTACCATCTAGTGAACAAAGACAGTCAGCAAGTGAAATCATGCTTAAAGGAACCACATTAGAAGGTGGTTAAAGTAGGATGGGGCAGAAAGGAGGAAATTATTTTTTCTATGGTGGGTGGGGCAGAGGTGGGGGTGAGTAGCAGGCAAGAAACTATTAGTGGAGAAGAGGAGATGAGCTAAGTGTGGCTCCATAAGTCGATTCCAACCACTCTACATGAAGAGAAAGGCCATGGACTCTTGTGAGCCAGTGGAAGTGATATGAAATAGCAAAATGAATGCAAGGAACTTTTGAACGTGTATGGGAACAAGAGGTAACAGTTATTAACACCTTATTGAGATTTGTAGTATGCTTGCTCTGCCCTGTCCTTTACAGAGACATTTTATTAATCCCAAAGTCTATATCCTTTTGTCTGAGAGATATCTTTTATAAGAGGAAAAAAAAGAAGAATTTATTTTTACAAAATAAAGAATCAATGAATTAAGCTATATTCAGAATGGAATGTCTCAGAATGAAAAGGAAGAATTGGAAATTCACAGGCAAAGATATCATATTCAGGTGTATAAATTCTCCATTAATTTGTTTTAGTGTTTTTCCATCCATAACAAGGAAAAACGATCTACCCTTCTTCATGAGCATACGCGAAGAAAACAGTGAGATAGCAAAGGGGCACCAAGAATAGGAGAGGAAAAGCACTAAAACTTACAAGACGTGTATTATCACATGGAACTTTCACAAGAGTTCTGTGGAGAATTATTTTCCTTTTGTGATATAGGAGGAAATTGAAGCGAAATGAGAGTAGCAATTTGCCCATGGTCATTCAGTCTGTATATGGTGAAGCTGGGATTAGAACTCAGGCCTGGTGACCCCTAGCGTTAGTATGTTATTAACTGTTTATACTGCTTCCTTGCTTAATGATACAATTTACTTCAAGACTTAAATGGAAAATGTAGTGTTTTTATCCCAAGACATAGACTTCAAAATATAGTAACAATTATATTTTATAAGTTAACACAGCTATAACTTTGTTAAGATTTATCTATGTAGAGGATTTGTGTGTACGCGTGTGTGTGTGTACAAACACGCACACACACACGAGTAGCTATATATACCCTGAGAAAGCAAAATGAGGTACTCAAAACAAGGAAAACATACTTTTCTATACACATATGAATTGTGCAGTCCTAGTAAAATACAAAATATCAAAGACAGAAAAGCTGTAAGTACCTATAGATTCTGCTATTGGGTCATCATTAAAATTTTATTCAAAATGAAGTACAAATTTTCCTTGGAGCTAGCCCTTGGTACCAATGTATTGTACTGCCATCTACTCTGGTACTGCAAAGGTCAGACTCATCCAAGATGCCAATAATAGATTTATTTACAAACCGCTGACTCTCCTGCATTAGCTCTCTGTTTATCCCAAGACAGTAATCAGGCTGCACTTCTACCATCCATCATCCTGAGCAGCACACAGATGTGAGAGCCCTCTATTATGGCTTAGACCAAGTAGCTATACTCGGGGCTATCAAAATACCTTTTCTATAATGCTTGGCCATTCTTTTGGATTTACTGCATGAGGGTACTTTGGAACAACTTGGTCACCTAGTAGCCTGGGACATTGAGAATATCCTGGGAATATAGCTATAGGTTGATTAGATCATTTAATCTCTTCTCACTTTTTTATGTTATTTTCTCACATGATTACAAGATGATTTGAAAGAACATCTTCTAAATATAGGCCCTCATGCCTCTCTCACTGACTGTTCACCCTTTGAAACAAAAGTTCACAGATCAATGCTTCTCTCTTTCTTATTCTTCCTTCTTTCTCTCATTCTTGCAGCTGTATGGCTATTATAGATAAAGGAGTGGTTTATTAGTCTATGGTTTTTTGTTGAGAAGCGTTTTCAGAACAAAATAGTTCTTTGTTGAATGCTCGTACCTCTATGACATGGAAAGGAGAGTTAGAGAAAATCTTACTAAAAATGTCCAATGACTACGATACGACCACTAATACACCCAAACAACTAAGCAGTTGTCTGTGGACATAATTTTGACTCATTCATCAGAAACCACATGTGCCGTGGCAACACTGGTATCTATTTTCAGTGAATATACTAGAAAATATGATTTAAAGTCAAGTTACAGTAAGATATGTACATCACATACATTCTAAAAACAGTGGAATAATCTACTAATATTGACATATCATCTAATTTCAAATAATTAAGTGTATATATTAAGTGTATATTAAGTGTATAAATATTAAGTGTATATGATGAATCAGGAAGTGTTTTAAATATTTGGAATATATTATTGAAAAAATAGACAAAGATTCCTGCCCTCATGGAACTGACATTCTAAGTGAAATAGATATACATGTAATAGTAAATATAAGAAATGAGTAAATTATATAGTGTGTTAGAAGTTGATAAATACTATGAGAAAATGAAAAAATAGATAAAAGTAAAGAGAATTAGGATAATGAGGTTGGGATGGGAGGAGAGAGTATGAGTGCAAGGAAAAAGTGAGCATTGAGTAGAGACTTGAAGTTGATGAAGAAGTTATCAAAGAAGATACTTTGTTAAAGAATTTTCTGGGCAGAGGGAACAGTTACATAAAGATCCTCGTGATTTCATAGATATCTTAACAAATCTGAAAAAAATCACATTGTATCAGAAACGATTTCCAGCATACCTGTAAATGTATAAAATATGTAAAGAGAAATCCAGTTGACAAAATGCCAAGTTAGATTAAATGAATATCTCTCCACCAAGATTTTCATTAATTCAAGTTTCACTGATTGCAAATGCAACTGCAAGAACAACAAAACTATTAACAAGACTCAAAAATTGCTGCCCGAGGCCAACTAATATACCAACTCAGAATTCCACTCTTTATTTCATGTCTTTAATGTAAAATAAATGTATTATTAATTTAGAAGTGTGGGAGCATATTTTGATACTTTATTTATCTTAAGAAACTTAGAGAAAAAACTTTATGATATGCCTTTATACTAAATTACTAGCCAAAAGTCAATTCAATGCATTATGAATGAGAAATCTAAGCAGGAAAAAAAAAATGAGAAAAATACCCTAGCAAGCATTCTTGTGTTCTCAGCCTCCTGCTTGGCAACTGGCATCAGAATATTTGAGTTAGGTGTTATCTAAATGCTGGAGAATTATGATTTTACTAGTTCTCTGCTTCTTAGATGAGCCAAAGCAAATACTTTTGATTTTTTATTATTTTGAAATGAAGTAGGAGGTAGCTTCATTTTTTAAATAAAATATCTTTTTAATTCAATTCCATGTGATTAGTGGCCACCAAAATACTACTTTGTTGTTAATATAAATGAAGGGAAAGTATAAACCAACTCTTTTGTCAAGTAGTCATTTGGAACCTCTAATATTAGAAGTACTTTTATTTAGAAAAAACAGTAAGCAATCCAGCCTCAAATTTGACTTAAGATCTTAAATTTATATCATATTTTATATTAGGTCTGTGCTAAAAGTGATGATCACAGAGCTTGGAAAATGTACTGTTTTCAAGACCAAATTTGGAAATAAAATTAAATTTATTTTTGAATCAGCCATAGACATAATAGACATCCCCAACTTTACCTGTTTCTAGGAAGTGGGCATAAAAGGCATGGTTCTCCTGAAGTTTTCCTTAATCTAAATTAATTCTTTTCAACCTAAAGTTGAACATTCTAAATTACAAACGTAATTTTGTAATATTGTGTCTATAGCAAAATAGACAATAGAAAAAAAAATAAAATAAAAGTGCTCATGAATTCTATCAACTGGGGATAAGCACAGTTAATGTTTTGGCATATCTAGTTTCTCTCTATTCTTACCCTGAGGACGTATGTGTCTTCGCATGCACGTACATATAATTATTGTTAATTTTAACATTATTTTATATCCCTGGGATCATACTATGGATATGGAAACTATTTCCGTACCTAATAATACTTAAGATTATTCATAACCATATTTTAATTGTTGCATAGCATTGCACTATACCATTCTTTTAAAATTTTGATTTGTGTAAATTTATGGGGTATATGTATAATTTTGTTACATGGATATATTGCATAGTGGTGAAGCCAGGGCTTTTAGTGTACCCATTATCAGAATAATGTATATTATACCCATTAAATATTCCTCATCATCCATTCCCCTCCCACCACCCACCCTTCTGAGTCTCCATTGTCTATCATTCCACACTCTAGGTCTATGTATACACATTATTTAGCTCCCACTTATAAGTGGGAACATGGAATAATTTTATTTCTCTGTCTCAGCTGTTTCACTTAAGATAATGACCTCCAATTCCACCCATGTTGCTGCAAAATATTTCATTCTTTTTTATGGCCAAATAATATTACATTATGTATATATACCACATTTTCCTTATCCAGTCATCCATTGATGGACATTTAGGTTGATTTAATATCTTTGCTATTGTGAATAGTGCTGTGATTAATATATGAGTTCAGGTATCTTTTTGATATAATGATTTCTTTTCCTTTGGTTAGATACCTACTAGTGGGATTGCTAGATTGTATCATAGTTCTATTTTTAGTTATTTGTGAAATCTTCATATTATTTTCCATAGAGTTTATACTAATTTACATTCCTACCAGCATTCCCTTTCTCTGTATCCTCTCCAATAACTTTTTTTTGGTCTTTTTAATAATAGCCATTCTGACTGTAAAAGATAATATCTCATTGTGGTTTTAATTTGCATTTCTCTGATGATTAGTGATGATGAATGTTTTTTCATATATTGACTCCTTTTCAATAAATGATGCTGGACAAATTGGATTGCCATATGCAGAAGAATGAAATTAGGCCCGTATCTCTCACCATATAAAAAATCAACTGAAGATGGATTAAATATTTAAATGTAAGACCTGAAACTATAACAATACTAGAAATAAACCTAGGGTAAACCCTTCCGGACACTGGTCTAGGCCCAGAATTCATGATTAAGACCTTAAAAGCACAGGCAACAAAAACAAATATAGACAAATGGGACTTAATTAAACTAAAAGCTTCTGCACAGCAAGAGGAATCAAGAGAATGAACAGAAAACCTGTAGAATGGGAGAAACTTTTTGCAAACTATGAATCTGACAGGGACTAATATCCAGAATTGACAAAGAATTCAAGCAACTCAGCAACAATGACAAAAGCAAATAATCCTCTTAAAAAGTGGGCAAAGGACATAAATAGACAATTTTCAAAAGAAGACATTATAAATGGCCAAACCTAGACATAGAAAGAACATACCTCAAAATAATAAAGGCCATATATGACAAGCTCACAGCCAGTATCATACAGAATGGGGGAAAGTTGAAAGTGTTACCTTTAAGACCTGGAACAAGACAAGGATGCCCACTTTCACTAATTCTATTCAACATAGTCCTGAAAGTCCTAGCCAGAGAAATCAATCAAGGGAAAAAACATGAAAGGCATCCAAATTGGAGAAGAGGAAGTCAAATTATCCATGTTCACTGCTGATATGGTCTTACATCTAGAAAGCCCTAAAGGCCACCAAAGAACTCAAGAATGGAAAAACAAGCACCACATGTACTCACCAGCAAATTGGTATTAACGGATCAACACCTAAGTGGACATGTAGGAATAACATTTGTCGGGTGTTGGACGGGTGGGAGGGGGGAGGAGGGGATGGGTATATACAAACATAATGAGTAAAATGTGCAACGTATGGGGTATGGTCATGCTTGAGGCTCTGCCTTGAGGGGGGAGGGGGGCGTGGGCAATATACATAACCGTAATGTTTGTACCCCCATAATATGCTGAAATAAAAAAATAAATAAAAAAAAAAAAGAATTCTTGGATTTAAAAAATAAATTCAACAAGTTTCAGGTTACAAAGTCAACGTACAAAAATCAGTAGCATTTATATATACCAATAACAATTTAGCTAAGAACCAAATCAAGAAGGCAATATCATTTAAAATAACTACAAAAAAATAGCTTCGTAATATATATGTATTTAACCAACGAGGTAATATAAATCTACAAGGAAAACCACAAAACACTGATAAAAGAAATTGTGGATGATATAAATACATGGAAGAATTAATATCATTAAAAGGACCATATTGTCCAAAGCAATCTACAGATACAAAAATAGACACATACATCGGTAGAACAGAATAGAGAATCCAGAAATAAAGCCTCATACTATAGCCAACTGATTTTAGCACTCTATTGTTGACTTCTTACTTTTTAGAGCTCTTCCAATTAATGTGAGCTGCTTTAGGTAATGCTTATTACCCTTTAAAACATTTGAAAATATGTATAGAAAAGTGAAAATTATAATATGTCCAACATGACAGTTCTAATCTAGCCCTGGTGAAACTAACACTCCATTACAAGAAGAAATTCTACAGTGTCAAAGCCAGGAGTCAGGCAGGGGACATCAGGCATTCTGAGTCACTCTTCAATCCCAACAAATTAAGAATAATCTAAATGTGTGCATTCCAATCAGGCTCCTGCCTATTTTAAGAATGGTGGCTAAAAGAAGGGTCTGAATGAGGAGTCTTTGTTCTTCTTTTTTATTAATAACTGGGGTAGAATGATACCTTGTTGTGGTTTTCATTTGTATTTCCTTGATGATCAAGTGATGCTGAGCATTTTTTTATTTATTTTTTATTTTTGGCCATTTGTCTATCTTCTTTTGAGAAATGTCTGTTCAGAACATTTCCCCATTTTTTAATCTGATTGTTTTTCTTGGTGTTAAGATGTTTCAGTTCCTTGTATAGTCTGAGTATTAATCTCCTTTCAAAAGAATAGTTTGCAAGTATTTTCTCCCATTCTATAGTTTGCCTTTTCACTCTATTAATTGCTTCTTTTGCTGTGCGGAAGTTTTTTAGCTTAAGATAATTTCATCCGTTTGTTTTTGTTTTTGTTACCTGTGCTTTTGTGGTCTTATTCATAAAACTTTTCCCCAGACCAATGTCCTGAAGCATTTCCCCTGTGTTTTCTTCTAGTAATTATATTGTTTAGGGTTTTACATTTAGGTCTTCAATTCATTTTGAGTTGATTTTTGTACAGGGTGCGAGATAGGGGACTAGTTTCATTTTTCTGCAGATGAATATCCAGTTTTCCCAACACCATTTATTAAAGAGACTGTCTTTTCCCCAATAAAGTTCTTGGCACCTTTGTCAAAAATCTGTTGGCTGTAGATATATGGACTAGTTTCTGGGTTCTGTATTCTATTCCATTGGGCTATATGCTTGTTTTTTCTGGCAATACCATGCTATTTTGGTTACTACAGTTTTGTAGTATATTTTGAGGTCTGATAGTGTGATACGTCCAGCTTTGTCCATTTGGCTCAGGATTACTTTGCCTATTTGTGGTTCCATACAAATTTTAGGACTTTGTTTTCCTATTTCTGTGAAGAATGTCATTGATATTCTGATAGGGATTGTATTGAATCTGTATATTGCTTGGGTAGTATGTCATTTTAACAATATTAATTCTTCTAATCCATGAGCACCAGATAGATGTCTTTCCATATGTCTGTATCTTCTTCAATTTATTTCATCTGTGTTTTGTAGTTGTCCTTGCAGAGATCTTTTACCTCCTAGTTTGAATTTATTCTTAGATATTTTATTTTATTTTTTGTAGCTTTTGTAAATGGGATTACATTCTTAATTTCTTTTTCAGCTAGTTCATTGCTCTTGTATAGAAATGCTACTGATTTTTGTATATTAATTCATGATGCAACTTTACTGAATTTTGTTATCATTTCTAAAAGACTTTTGGTAGAGTCTATAGGTTTTCTATATGTAAGATCATGCCATATAAGTATGGAGAGGAATAGGAAGTAAGTATGGAGAAGAAGAGGAAGGAAGTACATTCTAGAAACATTTAGTAAGTATGGAGAGGAATAGGAAGGGAGTACATTCTAGAACATTTAGAAGTTAAATTGGCATGAATTGCTGAAGAATTGAATGAGAGATATATGTAGGAGAGGAATAAGTCAAGAATGACTTTGTTTTCCTGGAGAAGGTTAGAATATCGACTAGAAAAATCAGTGTGGAAGGTGTGGAGATAACGGGTCCTGTTTTTAAAATACTAATTCTGAAGTACTGTCAAGTGCATATGTCCAGCCAATATTTAGATTTTTATGTTTGAATTATAGTGTAGAGGTTATAACTGAAGGCAAAAGTATATAGGTGGAAGATAGAGACATCAGAATGAAAATCATATAACCATTAACAGTGTGTGAAGAGAAAAGAGCAACAAGCTAGATACTGAAGTCTAAGAAATTAAAGACTTCAATATCTATCCCTCCTAAAGAGGAGGGAGCAGATAAGGAGACTCTAACTGTCATAAAGGTAAGGGGATAAGAGGAGTTTCCAGATCTAGTTGTATTAAAAGGCATGTGAGGTCAACAATGTCCAACACCATCAGGCAAGTATTACTTTGTTCCTTAATATTAGTGTTTTGGCAATGTTCCTCTGTGTTATAACTTGTCATCACATAGTACCTATTTTTCATAAATATCTTTTTGACAAGGGTATGCACCTGTTCCTAAACCACTAAGGATGCTCTAAATTATAATGCACCACAGAATGGAGGAAGGGTAGGAGAATTTGTTCACAACTGTGACCTTCCCAGTCATGCTGGAAAAGCAGAGAGCAGGGCTGTGGAGGTACACTTACCAAAGGGGCCACATCAGCTGGGTGTTAATGGAAAGCCACAGATGGTGAGCTCTGTGTGACAGTTGCACCCTCCCTGATTCACATTTTAAACAAATTGATGCTCTTGTACACAGCCATTTGGACTATTCCTGTGAGTACTTTGATATGTGTTTTGATGTATATTTGATGTGGGTTTTTAATGTATCTTAGAATAAACTCTCTGCACAGCTTTATCCTTTTCTGTGTCCCAAAGGGATGTTATTTGTGAATCTTATTAAAAATTAACATGAATCTATTTCCTGTACTCTGTTTGTCACAGACAAAGAATGGCCTATGTTAATAAGCATAAGCCATTCATTGATTTCTGGACCCAGATGTGCTGGAAAGTATCTCAAATCCTATGATGGATCTGGACGAAACTCAATGACTTATCTAAATGATGTTCAAAATTGCATGTGTCAATAAAACTCCCTGGTGGCTATAAATTCAGAGAACTCTATGTCTCTCTGTAAGGGGAAAAATATAATATCCTTCAAATTGGGTCCCAATTAATATATTCCTAACTGCACCTGCCTTTCACTTAAGTCTTATGTGTTAGAACAAAACCACTTAAGTTAGCATCCCTCTGGTGATGGATATAGAACTTGAAAGAAAGCAGCTCAACTGAGAATTAGCTGGGAAAACCTTGTTAATACAACAGAACTGTTGTTGCAACAGACCATTGTTAAAGGTATACAAGTTCAATTTATATGTTGCAAAAACCAAACAAATGAAAACCATGACCCACTCACCACAAAAACTAGAAACACAATAAAAGCTTTATGGACCATAGACTAACAAGTTCTGGGTTAATCTTTTTCCATCACACAAACATCACAAAGAGTTTTAATAAGAATATCATCTTCTGTCTACTTTAATTCTGTTTTTAGAAGATAACTAAAAATCTAGGCAAGAGGATAATAAAGGAAAAGCAGAAACTTTAAGAGGCACTGGGTAAATTATTTATCCTCTGTAACCTCAATTTCCTCATCTGTAAAGTGGAGACAATATTCTCTAATGCTACTGGGAAAACCAAATTATATATTGTAGTAAAGTTCTTAACATAGTGCTTGGTACGTGCAGAACTGGTGACTAAGACTTCTTCTTATCATTATTATTATCGTTATTCGGGGATTTGCATTAACATTCATTTACCACTTGCAAATTAATTTTATCATCTCCTAGGAGGTGACATAGAAGGAATTAGAGTGAAGAAAAATTGTGAGAGATAAACACAAATTGGACTAAATGATATTCATTAACTTTATCTATAAATTAGGTAAAAATATTGCTGCTATTAAATTTAGTGGAGAAATAAATGTGCTCTACAAAAAATAGTTTGAAAACCACTTTACAAGACATAATTACAGACTCTGAAATATACAAGCTATGTTTTTTTGTTCTTTTTTTTTAATTTCAGCATATTGTGGGGGTATAAATGTGTAGGTTCTATATATTGCCTTTGCCCCACCCAAGTGAGAGCTTCAAGCGTGTCCTGGATGGTGCGCACCACACCCATTAGGTGTGAATATACCCATCCCCTCCTCTCCTCCCATCTGCTCGACACCTGATGACTGTTATTACTATATGTGCACTTAAGTGTTGATCAGTTAATACCAATTTGATGGTGAGTACATGTGGTGCTTGTTATCCTGAGACCCACCAGAAGAATTGGGTCTTCAGGTAGGATTTTTTTTTAATTGTGGAGTATTTCTATTCCTTTTTTTTTTTTTACAACAAATAGAAATAAGTAATGAATAACTTCAGTAATTATGTTTAGTTCACCAATTTGCTTCTTTTCCAAGGACATATGCATTGAGTCTTGTGATTTTTATGTTGCATTCACATAATATAGTCATATTTTCTGTTAGTAAAATCGTTTCTCTTTTAAAGGAAAGAGAGTTCAATACATCAGCATGCAACATTCTTCCAGGAGTTTTTGCCACCAGAACAAACGTAGAAACCTCAAGTTAATACAAAGATGGCTAATTTCAGAAGTATGTTATAAATCTTCAGCAATGAAGGATTATGCTTAATTTGAAGGACTCCAATAGAAGATGTAAAGAGGTGAGATGATAGAAAGAAGGTATTTTCATAATAAATGGTAAGTTAAAATTAAGATGCAGTAATTTGTACAATACTATTTGTATGATACTTCCAACACATAAAAATGTGTTGACTGAAAGAATCCTGGTATTCTACCAGAAGAGACAAATGCCAAGGCAAGTTATTTATATTACATAATAAGGGAACATCTCAAGCACCACAGGGTAAAAACCAAATACATTTTTATTCCTAATGAAAACCTAAAAAAACCAGACAGTAGCAGAAGAATATGATGTAATTATAAATGGAAAATATAAAACTATTTCTTTTGACACTGACCCATAAATCCTGACATTTAACGGTCAAGCAGCCATTGTTACAAATGTATGCACACACCTAATTCACACCGAATGAAGCATGTCCTAGACTCTATAGAACTCTTAGAGTCAGATGAGAAAGTAAAACAATTAATGAAGAGTGAATTAACTAATGTGCAGTCACAGATGAGTCTTCACACTTGATGTGGGATGTCAGAATGTTTCCAAGAGAAAATGACACCTGACCTGATTTTGCTAATTTGAAGGAATCCCTAGAATTAGAAGAAGGTATAGAAAACATTCCAATATACAAAGAATCAGAAGTATAAGAACACATGAGGTATTTAAGGGGATGACAAGTAGTCCTTCATTGTAGATCACGCTGTACTGAGTAGGAGGATGGCCAGTAGGAAAGTGACAGGGTTGGGTCCCTGTCATGAAGCCTTGTATGTATTAGAATAAAGGCAACTCGAATACGTCTGGTGTTAGCTTCTTTCACAGGGCCAGTTCTGATGGTCTGTGTATTCTAGGACAACAGCAGATGTCAGTAGTGTCTTTTATCTGGGGCTTGTAATACTTAGGTCATAGAGCAAATACCACAATAAACTCTGAGGGGAAATGACCACGAAATTTTGAGCCAGGAAATTTTGTGTACAAGCAGCTAGGGATCTTCAGCCTAGCATTAGAATCTAAGATCAAGTGCCAAATGGAAATCTGAGAGTTAGACAGATGGGTGAGTGCAAAGAGCAGTGAGACAGAACAAGCCAATTGGTATCAATCTGGGGAAGTTCTGGAGGTAGCTGAAAAACCCATGAGGGGATGCTTCAGCACTCTTGGCAGTTTGTTCATGTGGGTGGCTGGTCTGAGGGTCCATAGTAGGACAGTTATTGGGCACACAGTAGGTTCTCAACAGGGTGTGTGGTTGCATTATATCATTTGTCTATTTACATATTGGCCTATATACAGTGATTCACCTTAGACTCAAGAATCTCTTCAGTGCAGATGAGCTTTTAGGATGCTTTAATATTCATGCAGATATATCAGAATCATTATCTTCAAGAAAATAATCATATTCTTCTTCATTGCTGTACAACAAAGCTTATTGTAGTGCCCAGGGTAGATGTAATCTGAATTGGAATGAAATGAAAGGGCGCTCTAACTCAGTCCTCCTTGAAAGCCAAGCTAATTGTGGCAGAGCAATGATTTCTACACCTTCTTTTTCTTTAATTTTAAAACTGAGAGATCACCTTTTAAAAGAATTCAAGCATCAACACTATAACAAAATTAAACATTAAAATAAATTAAATAATTCAATATGAAACAGTAAACTAAGATTAAAAATGGTAATACATTTATCAGACTTTATAAGAGTATGTAGAGAAATACTTTGCAAAGTGTTATCTTTCTGATGTTGAAGAAGACAGAGGTATTTTTTATTATTAAAATGATAGAGAAAATCATTTTTATAGTTAAAAATGGCCTTTTAGGAAGTTTTAAAGGCTATTTGTAGATGTATAACAAAATCATGAAATTTTGAGATTTTAGAAAAGAGATAGAGATTATCTGATGCAATCATCACTTCCTGTTATGGGTGAGTTGAGGCCCACAAAATGACTTACACCAAAGATCTTTTTTTGTGAGCCTCTGTCACATTTTTTTCCTGTACTTGGGAGGTTACACCATAATCAAATACATCAGGTTCTTTATTGCCCGTACTTATAAGCTCTTAAGTATAGGCAGGAGGCAAAAATGAGTATCTTTGCATCTCCATAATGCAACACAGAGTTGGCATATGGTAAAAAGTCAATGACTATTTGTTGGATGAATGAATGAATGCTATTCCATGTATAAAAGTCTGTTTATGTGAGAAAAAATAGTATTTCACATAGAATTGATATCTTTGTCACTCATGTACATCTGTTCTCTTCACTGTCCATACTAAAATTCATCCTAGAACTCTTTACTTACTAATGGATACCAGATGCCTGATTTTGTTTCACATAGTGAATCTAGATTTCTTAAGACTCATGAGTTTACATAAGATGCCAATTTTCCCTAACCATCTGTGCCTAGATGCTTAACACAATTATCTATCCATGGGGATCTTATCTTTTTCACATCAACTGTGAGGACTCTGGTTGATTATGCATTGATCCTTTTTTATCATCCTCAGGGAGGAAAAATTGTTCTATACCTGATCTCTTCAAAGATTAAGAATTTGGTTTGAGTTCATGAAATTACTTTAAGAGAGGGTATACTATAAGTACTAAATCAATTAAAGTCTGTTTCCAGTGGTTGTGAAGCTGACCAAGATGATAACCTGAATTAGCATTTTCTTTTCATTCTTTTTTTTGTGAGCCTGGTAGAGCATTTTATTTATTTATTTTTCCAGGGTTACTGTGGTATACCCAACAAATAAAAATTGTATATATTTAAGGTGTACAATGTGATGTTTTGATATGCGTATACATCGTGAAATGATTACCACGATCAAGCTAATTAACATATCCATCACCTCACATAGTTATGATGTTTGGGGGGTATATGGTGAAAACACTTAGGATTAATTCTCTTAGCAAATTTCAAGTGTACAATACAGTATTATTAATATTTTCTTTGATGTAAGTCCAACAAGAGGAGGCCAAGTTGAACCATTAAACCATAAGAAATGTTACTACCTGACACTCCCATTTAGAATAAGTCTTTGTCTAAAAGTCATAACCCACCAGCGATGCTCTTTGTGAGCAGATGGCTGAAGATATTGGCTTAATACTTAAAGGACAACTAACACTTTCTTTTTTATTAGATTTTCTTGCAGAAGATCACTGATGTGTGGTTTCAATAGGTTATTTACTCCTCCAAGCTTACATATAAATAGGGTTGTGTGGGCTGGATATTATTGAGATTGTAATCTTTGGTGAGATCACTGCTTCAGATATCTTCTTCTGCTTATAAGAAAGGAAGGAGCAGCAGATCATTACAGTGGGAGTCTTAAATCATGGGACAACAAGTTATTGCCTTTCACTTGCTTCTGTGTTCCATAGAACTCTCTGTGTAACGCTATGACAATGCTGTTGAACAAATACAGAGCTTTCAAAGAATTCTCTCTGCAGCAGCAAGATACAATAGTAACTTTTTGATAGTACCATTTTTGTTCTCATATTCATTAAAAAATGAAGATTACAACTGTACCATTCTCCTCACAATTTGGATTCTTTTTCTTTCAGTGAAACTAATTTCTGTACCAGTTGATTATTCATATTGTATCAGAATGATTATAGAAAAATGTTCAACCATCATTAATATAATGCTCTAGACAAAAAAATGAAGCATTTCTCTTTTAATAGTAGAAACTCTTGAAATAGTATTGAAAGTATTAAGAGGGTACCCTTTGTAAGAATAGCTTGTTTTTCTCTTAGGAACTTGTTTTATTCTCCTGTGAGATTGGATCCACATTTTAAAAGTCTTATTCTTCGGGACATTAAGTAGCTTGAGGAGTTGTTATTATTTAGAGTGTATATTAAATAAATATATATTTGTAACCAGTTGGATGAAGAATTTAAATTCATTGCAATGTTATGATGAAATAAATTTATTCTAGTAATTGCCCTTAACTATGATACGTTGACTCCAACCTTCCCTTTGGGTAAAAGATCTCCTCATAACATCTTGGCCAAATTCCATAACTTTCATGATACCTATTGTTATTAGAATAGTCTCATTTCAGTATGTAAAGCTTCAAAGTGTTTGTTTTAAAACTATGATATCAAACTCTAAAAAGTTTATCTCCCATCAATGCTCATTGCTAACTAGACATGAGCTAGTTGCTCTACATATATTAGTCTCTGACAGAACACTATAAAATAAATACTTTTATCCCCATTTTACAGATGAGGAAGTTGAAATTCATACAAGATATTTGTGTAATTTGTACAATAATGAGCAGTGAGTAACTATAGCTGCCTAATTCTAAAGCCTGAGCAATTTCTAGTAGAATAGACTACACAATAGTAAAGAAAGTTTCATTATCACCCTTTGTACTACATTTAAGCTATTTTTCAAAGAAAAACATTTATAGTCATTTGGAATGGTATTCTTTCAACATGAACCTTGCTTATCTCCCATGAATTCTCTAGAGGTTAAAAACTTATAAATATTTTTTCTCCCCTAAAAAATAATTTCCCTTTCACTTTTCTTCATGGGCCTTCAATGTGGCCAACTTCTAACACCCAATCTTTATATACATCAATAGATCAACAATGCTGTCAATATTATTGTTTTGGGCTTTAATATGCAGACAACATTAACTATAATATCGAGAATTCTTATTTACAAGTTACATAGCTGAATATAAGGAAGACCTTTGGGCCTTTATTTCATTTTTTCTGCTTTATTCAGAGGAGGATCGAAATTTTATGTTTAATGGTCATTCCTATAGTACCCAGTTTCCATTTTGAGACATTGATTCTTTTTGTGAACCTATTTCCTCTGGTTTCTGTTTGACTTATTAAGCATCAGCAACTGCTAGACATTCATTTAGCTTGTTGTTTGTTACACTAGCTTTATTTCCTTGGCCAATAGTTAATCTTCAAAACCATGTTATCTGGAATTGTTGATATGTATATTTTCAATTTTCCCCAAGTATCCCCTTAGCTGTTTTGTGGTGACAGCTACAAGGACAAGGTGTTTGGTAATCTCTAGTGATCTAACTTGTTCCATTTTTGAGCCCTGCATATTCTTCCTTCCAAAACTCTCATGATTTATTCTTTCTTTCCTTTTGCTAATACATTTATTTTTGTTTTAGTTCTTAAGTCTACTTAAATGCATTTATAAAAGCCTTTTTAAGTCTCCTTAGCATTAGATAATTTTTGACCAATATTTGATATCAAATACTACATGACTTGGAATTCCACAAAGAATTGAAAGAATCCTAGCAAATCTGAAAAATGTTCATGGTCATCTTGATCAAAATAGCTCACAGATATGTAATGAGATCCTCTCAACTAATGCCCAGGTGATTATGCAAAGTTCACCTTACTCCCAACAACCAATTTTTAAAGATGAAAAAGTCTAATTGTTGGTATAATTAGGGAAATGGTACTCCCAAATTCAAGATTTAATATATCTAAAATTTTAATGCTACTGCTACTTGCCCAATAAATTATCCAGACCATTTGATCAAAATGAACCTGTAGGGTTTTGACTATTAATCTGTATTTTACTTTACTTTTTCTTCCCCACTTGAATAATTGTCTTTTAAGCAAAGAGACCCTGAAATAAACCATAATAGGCATTTCTAAATCACACAGTTTAAATTGTGATTGATGTGTATAAAGTTTATTATGTGGAAGATTTTCAAAAAACAGATGAAGAGAAAGAAAAGGTGATCAGGTCATTTACTCTTTATTGGAAAATAAGATTTTTGTCTAATTCTGTGTGTTTGAATTGAAAAACCTATTTTACTTATCTAAGCGAGTAATTACTTAGGATTACATTCTTTACTATATAGATATAATTGAAAGTACATGGTCTACAGTTTTTTGTAGACATCATCAGCTGAGGAACTCTGAAAATATGGATTTTTTTTATTGACTTTGAAAATATCTGTTCCAACATGTGGCAAAAATATCACGTCATTTTTAAAAAACAGTTCCACCTGTGCACCAGTATCTTCTGTATTATGAAAATATAAATCTAGGTTGTTGAAAGTGACATTACAAGTTATACTGAAAAATAAAATTCCACCTTGTCACAACTTTTGCCTAACTATAAAATCAGACTTAATTCATTCATGCATATCTTCCATTTAAACCTTTTATTGGGTACCTTCTATATGCCACCAACTGCCATGATAATTGGCAGTGTGGACACAAGAACAAATTAAGCAGTCATTGAATTCAAGGAGCTTAAGCTCTAGTGCTGGAAAATTGGGTGATAATTAAAACAAAGTATGTTATATGCTTGTGAAGAAATAAAAACTTAGTGCTAAGGGTGTACACAGGAAAGACTCTCCAGGTTATTATAATGGCTTACTTCTTTTGAATATTTATGTAGAAAAGTGTGCAGCATATGGTTATAAATTTACAAATATGCCATCCTTCTCTTGAATAAGATGTTGCCTAACAGACAAGAGATTTGAACATAAGGAAGGAGATTTATTTCACCTTTACCAATTATCCTTTGAAATAAAGATATATCTTGTTTTAAGAAAATCCATTGTATATCCCAGACAAGCAAAGACAGAAGGAATTCATCACCACTAGACTGGCTATACAAAAATGCTCAAGGGATTTCTATATCTAGAAGTGAAAAAATGATAATCATTATCATGAAAACACACAAAAGTATATAGCTCACTGTTAGAACAGGTGCACAAAGGAGAAAGAGAAAAGAATCAAACCTTATCTCTACAGAAAACCATGAAACTGCAATGATAAACAGTAAGAGAGGAGGAAAGAAGCAAAGGATTTACAGAACAACCATAAAATAATTAACAAAATAGCAAGTATAAGTTGTCACTTGTCAATAACCTTCCATGTAATTGGTTTAAATTAGCCACTTAAAAGATATTGACTAGCTGAATGGATTTATATATATATATATATTCCACACACACACACAACTGTATGCTGTCTATAAGAAACACTTTACCTGTAAAGACACAAATAGAATAAAAGTAAAGGGATTAAAAAAATATTCTACAAAAGGGAACCCAAAAGTAAGTAGGAATAGGTATACTTATATCAGATAAAACAGACTTCAAGTGAAAAAGTGTAAAAGGATACAAAGAAGATCATTATGATAATGGGTAATGATAATGGAAAATGGGTCAATTCAGCAAGAGGATATAACAATTGTGGATATATATGTGCCCAACACCAGGGTACCCAAACATATAAAGCAAATATTAGATCTAAAGGGAGAGATAGACATTAATACAATAATAGTTCAGGACTTCAATACCCTACTCTCAACATTGAACAGATCATCTGGACAGCAAATCAACAAAAATATATTAGGTTTAAACTGCATTTTAGACCACATGAACCTAACAATCATTTACAGAACTTTTATCCAATGGTTGCAGAATGCACATCCTTTTCATCAGCATATGGAACATTCTCTAGGATAGACCATATGTTATGCCACAAAATAATTCTCAACAAACTTAAAAGAATTAAAATAATATCAAGGCCGGGTGTGGTAGCTCACACCTATAATCCTAGCATTCTGGGAGGCTGAGGTGGGAGGATCGCTCAAGGCCAGGAGTTGGAAACCAGCCTGAGCAAGAGTGAGACCCTATCCCTACTAAAAATAAAAAGAAATTAATTGGCCAACTAAAAATATATAGAAAAAAATTAGCTGGCATGGTGGTGCATGCCTGTAGTCCCAGCTACTCGGGAGGCTGAGGGAGAAAGATTGCTTGAGCCCAGGAGTTTGAGGTTGCTGTGAGCTAGGCTGACACCATGGCACTCTAGCCCAGAGTAAGACTCTGCCTGAAAAGAAAAGAAAAGAAAAATAATATCAAGTATATTTTCTAGCCACAATGAAATAAAACTATAAATTAAGAAGAAGAACAATCACTGAAATTGCACAAATACATGGAAATTAAACAATATGCTCCTGAATGACCAATGAGTCAATGATGAAATTAATACGGAAACTTAAAAATGTCTTAGAATATGAAAATGGAAATACAGCCTACCAAAACCTATGGGATATAGCAAAATTAGTATTAAGATGTAAGTTTATAGCATTAAACACCTATAACAACAAAGTAGAAAGATTTGAAATAAACAACCTAATGATGTACTTCAAGGAATTGGAAAACCAAGAACAAACCAAACTGAAATTAGTAGAAGGGAAGAAATAATAAAGATTAGAGTAGAAATAAACAAAATTGAGACTAAAAAAACTAAAAAAAAAGGCAACAAAAGTCATTTCTTTCAAAAGAAAACAAAATCAGCACATCACTAGTTAGGTTACCCAAAAGGAAGAGAAAAGACTCAAAGAAATAAAATTAGAAATGAAAGAAAGACATTAGAACTGATACCACAGAAATGGAAAGGATTATTTCAGGCTGTTGTGAACAACTATACACCAACAAATTACAAAACCTAGTGGACATGGATACTTCTTCCTGTACACATACAACCTACCAAGAAGAAATAAAAAAAACCTGAACTGACCAATTATGAGTAATGAGATTGAATTTGTAATAAAAAATATATCCCATTAAAGAAAAGCTCAGGACCCAATGATTTCACTGCTAAATTCTAACAAATATTTAAAGAAAAACTAATAACAATTTTTCTCAAACTCTACCAGAAAATTAAAGAGGAGAGAATTCTTCCAAACTCTTTCTATAAGGCCCACATTACCCTCATACCAAAACCAGACAAGGACACAATGAAAAAAGGTAACTATACGCCAATATCCTTGATGAAAATTATAGGTCAATATCCCTAATTTTTGCATAAATGCAAAAATCCTCAACAAAATACTAGCAGACTGAATCCAGCAGCAAATTATTCACCCTTATCAAATGGGATTTATCCTAGGGATGCATGGATAGTTCAACATATGTGAATCAATAAACATGACACATCACATTAACAGAATGAAGGACAAAAACCATATAATCGTCTCAATAGACATACACAAAAATAATTTGATAAAATTCAACATCCTTTCATGATAAAAACTCTCAACAAGCTAGGTATAGAAGGAATGTTCCTCAACACAATAAAGTCCATCATAACAAACCCACAGCTAACATCAATGAAAAGCTAAAAACTTTTTTCTAAGATCTAGAACAAGACAAGAATACCCATTTTCAGCACTTTTATTCAACATAGTACTGGAAGTCCTAGCCAGAGCAATTAGGCAAGATAAAAAAAATAAACATCCAAATTGGAAAGAAAGTCAGATTGTCCCTATTAGTAGATGACATAACCTCATACATAGAAAACTTAGAAGCTCCACCAAATTCTTAGAATTGCTAAACAAATTCAGTAAAGTTGCAGGATAAAAAAAATCCAACGTAAAAAATTAGTAGCATTTCTATACATCAACAACAAACTAGTAGAAAAATAAATCAAGAAAGTAATCCCATATATAATATCTATAAGAATAAAATAAAATACCTAAAAATAAATGGAACCAAGAAGGTAGATCATCTCTACAAGGAAAGCTATAAAACATTGATGAAAGAAATTTAAGAAGGCACACACAAAAAAATGGAAACACATTGTATGTTCATGAATTGAAAGAATTAATATTGTGAAAATGACCATACTACCAAAAGTGATCTACAGATTCATCGTGATTCTTATCAAAATACCAATGACATTTTTCACAGAAATAGAAAACACAATCCAAAACTTTGTATGGAGCTACAAAAGATTCCAGACAGCCAAAGAGATTCTGAGCAAAAAGAATAAAGCTGGAGGCATCAAACTTCCAGACTTTAAAATATAGTATAAGGTATAATAACCAAAACAGTATGGTACTGGAACAAAAACAGACACCTAGACCAACAGAACAGAATAGAGAATCCAGAAATAAATGTATGTATTTACAGCCAACCGATTTTTGACAAAGGCACCAAGAACATTCATTGAGAAGGGACAGTCTTCAATAAATGGTCTGAGGAAACTGGATTTCCATATGCAGAAAAATGAAACTAGACTCCTATCTTTCATCATATATAAAAATAATTCAAAATGAATGAAAGACTTAAATATAAGATCTTAAACTATAAAACTACTAGACAAAAACATAGGGAAAATGCTACAGGTCATTTGTCTGGGAAAAAATATTATGAAGAGGACCTCAAAAGCACAGGCAACAAAAGAAAAAAGAGACAAATGGGATTACATCAAACTATAAAACTTCTGCACAACAAAGGAAACAATCAACAACATGCAGAATTAGAGATAATATTTGTAAACTATTCACCTGACAAGAAATTAATATCCAAAATATATAAGGAACTCAACTCAATAGCAAAAAACAAAAATTCATTAAGAAATGAGCAAATGAATTAAATAGATATTTCTCAAAAGAAGATATACAAATGTCCAATAGGTATATGAAAAATGCTCAGCATCACTAATCATCAGGGAAATGCAAATCAAAACTATAATGAACTATCATCTCATCCCAGTTAGAATGGCTATTAGCAAAAAGACAAAAAATAACAAATTTGGTGAGGATGTGGAGAAAGGGGAACTCTTATACACTGTTGGTGGGAATGCAAATTACTACAGCCTTTATGGAAAGCAGTATGGAGGTTCCTCAAAAAACTAAAAATAGAACTATCATATGATCTAGCAATTCTACTACAGAGTATATATCCCAAGTAAATTAAATCAGTATGTTGAAGAGACATCTGCATTCCCGTGCTTACTGCAGCACTATTAACAATAGCAAAGATAATGAAATCAGCCTAAGTATGCACCAACAGGTGAATGGATGAAGAAAATTTGGTATATACACACAAAGGAATACTATTCAGCCATAAAAAAGAATAAAATTCTGTCATTCATGGCAACATGGATAAGCTTGGAGGACATTATGTTAAGTGAAATAAGCCAGGCATAGAAAGATAAATACTGCATGTTCTCATGTACTGCATGTTCTCACATGTGTCTCACATCAAGTTTAAAAAAGTTGATCTTATAGAAGTAGAGAGTAGAATGTATTTACTAGAGGTGGAGAAGAGTAGGGGAGTGGAGGATAGCCAAAGGCTGGTTAATGAATACAAAAGTACAGCTTGATAGAAGGGTTTAGTTTTATAGTTCTATAGTAATATAAGGTGACTACAATTAACAATTTCTTGTATATTTTCAAATAGCTAGAAGAATGAATTTTGAATGCTTCCAACACAAAGAAATAAGGAATTCTTTCTGTGATAGATATTCTAATTACCCTGATTTGATCATTAAACATTGTACACATATATTGAAATATCACAGTTCTCTATAAATATGTATAATTGTTACATGTCAGTTAAAAAATATAGAAGCAATTCTGCAGAAGAATGGGCTCAGTTAAAAAAAAGCAAAATATTGGAAAGAAAATTCATTATGTAGACTTCAATTAACAATTGGTAATATTAGTAGTTAATTCATCATATAAAACATGCTTTGGATTTATGGAATTTTAAGATGGAAATATACCCTGTTGTTTAATAACAATACCTGTTTGGAGAAAATAGCCATATTAATATCCAATGTTTTGGATACTTTTGAAAATATCTAAACAACAACAACAAAAATAATGGAGCCTGCTAAGTCTCCATTTGGAGAGTGTGGACTCTCCAAAAGCTTTTAAGAAATTTCTTTGGGTAAGGGTGAAGAAGTGGGGATGGTAATAGTGGTCATCAGTACACAGGAATCCCAAAGCGCTACCAAAACTGTATGCTCCAAAGGAAAACTAACTTCTGGGTGAGGACCACACTGCCATCCATACAAAAGCTGCTAACAAAGTACAGCAACCAAGAAACATGGCTTTGGCCTTGACAACCATGGTTTTTTTTGCAAAAAAACAAAAAATTAATACTATTTTCTTAAATAGTAAGACAATTCAGATTTGGTATTATATTAAAGACAATCAGAAAATAAAATGCACTTTACAAATATATACTTTCAGTAATCTTGTCAAGATTCTACCCATTTTGTAAGCATTGCCTTTAACAGGATATTCTTGATGATCTCAAACTGAGATTTGAGGTTTCTTTTTTTCTTTTCTTTTTTTGCTAAAATAGTAGTACATTGCTGGACATCTAGTTCCACTAGCTGGTATGCATAGAAGCTTTTGTTCTAGGCTGAAGAAAAATGGAGTTTAGTGTTCTTCATTGGATAAAGATGAGACACCATAGCAATGGTAGAGAGGATGGTGTCTATCCTAGAGTGTCCTAGGATATAGTAGTATGTCAATATATGGTTGGAAACAGAAGCTAACCTCTTTCACATAAGCCTCCGGCACAAGCAGCATTGCTCTGGGCTCTTCAATGAAGGTTGAGCCATTTTCTTCCCCACTAACCAGCCACAGTGCATCATCAGTACCTTGAGGATATCAAGGAGGCAGATGCATGCTGCATTCAATGAAGTCTTGGCAACGACCAAGGACCTCCCTCAGTGAGATTGTAGATAAAAACCATGAATATGTCAGAGTGGAAGAATATAAATGGCAGGAACTCAAGTCATCTATCATTACTCTGGTGAGAGTAATAAGCCAACAGAAATTTCATATTGATTATTTGTTTCCATAGGCTAGAAAGCAAGAGTCTTTGCCATTTTAAAAAGGTCCATTTTTACTAGAGATAAGGGGATGTTGGACACGGAATGCTGAAAATTTGTTGTGGTCTGTAACCAGCTTTTCTGTGTGTCTAAGTGTGATAATCTTTTAAAATTTACCATATATAATACTGTGTTATTAATATGCCAAGTCTCTGTCCAAACTATTCACTTTAGGAACTTTCATGATCAATATTGATTATTACAACCAAGTTGATTGTATGAGAATCCATATCAAATAGTAAGGTTGACCAGTTTGCCACACTGAACATTTATTTTTGGTGAATAGATCCATCAAATAGGTCTTTATTTAGGCTCATTGAAATAAATGGACTGAAGATTTTTATTTTTTTGTGAAGATGACTCATGGAAGAGATACTAGACTCAAATTGCTCACACACGACCTCTTTAGACAGGCTGAAAATGTACTTCTCTTAACAATAGTGATAATATTAACTTTCATTTGCATAGCAAGATTTTCAAAGGTCTTTCTCTTTTATTATTTCATATTATTTTCACGATAATTTTGTTATTTAAACAACACAGTTATTCCTCTCTTCATTATGCAAATGATGAAACCAAAAAGAGGTTATACTGAAAGCATAGTCAACAAGAAAATGCAAATCCTTTAACTGAGACCCCAGCATACTCCAGTAACCCACATGTTTTCCTTAAGACCACTGAAGAACTTTAATTTTCTGAGTGCTATGTGTTCAGCAGCTACACTATAAATTGTCTCAACGTTCACTGAAATACACTCAGAATTTACTGTTTTTGTTCCTTTTTTAGACATTTCAATTGACGGAGTGTGGGAATAAGATACCTCCAAAATCGGCTGGCCTGAATCATGTACAACAGAAAATGGTTCCACTGATTATTAGGTATGATGTGAGATATTTGCTAGAACAGTTTGGCTATTACTGGCTATATCATTCTTTTATCTTTTGCATTTTTAGGGATCATTGTTTTGTGCCTTAATTATTTGCTCAACTATATTGTAAACTCCTCTACAGTAGAAATGATAATTTATACTTTGTATTCTTAACACCTATGCTTAAACATAGGTGATCCCTAAAAATAAATGTTTGTTGATTATGTTTATGCAAAAAATAATTTAGGGTATGCATATAATTGGGAGTCAATAGTTTCCAAATGAATAAAAATTGCTGAAATAATAGCTTCTGTCAGGTTATTAAATGTACCATGCAACCTAAGCATGACTCACCATCTGCTATACTTAGGCTTTTTATATTATATCATGTTTCATGCAGGAAATGTCACTGTAATACTAACTTTATGACGTTCTCCTCCATTGCTGTATAGTATATTTTGATCTGTATGAAGTGCATTCAACCAGCAAACGCTTACTCATCTTTCATTGGCAGACACTGGATAGGAGCTCAGCACATAGAGATATGCATAAAATTGGCCCAGACTTTAAGAACACTTACATTTTATAGTTAATTTAAAACATGTGCATTCATCTATTTCTATCTCTTCTATTTCTCCTCAACTTTTCTCATATTTATTTAGTCCAGTAGCAACTGATTAATAACAAGAAAGCTTCCATTTCTTGAGTATTCACCGAGTAGCTAGCTGTGAGGAATGGTGCTGTGTGCTCTTCACACAATGCCTTGCTGAATTTCATTTAAGCCTCGGAGGAAACTTACCAAGCAGTTATTATTGCCATGTTTCTTGCATAGCTGAGAAAGTGAAGGTGTAGAATGGTTGGGTGATTTGCATAGGACCACTGCTCATGGGGAGGAGCCAGGATTGGACCCAGATTTTCTCTTTTCGAATTCCACTTGCTTACCCACTATAGTGTTCTACCATTTAACTAAATATGAAGTAAATGATTTGCGTATCTGTTGGACTTCCATGCCATGAGCATTTTTTTTTACCCCTGATGTATATGAATCAATAGGAACACATGTATAGAATAGAAAGGTGTGGTAAGGGGCTTGAAATAAAATCCAGGTAGGCTGAAGCAAGTGAGGCTGTTCAGATGGAAAAAGAAAACCCTGTAAAGCGATGGAACACCTTTTTGTCTCTAGGGCTGCTATGTGGAAAAGGAATTTTACTTGCCTGTGACTTCACGGGTAAAGCTAAGAGAAGGTCATAAGTTAAAAACAAACAAGTTTGGGATCCATAGGAGGGAGGATTTTTTTCATAGAATTGTTGTAGAAGAAATTAATTCAGGAAGAAGAGAATCCAACATGTGGGGAGATTTATACACGGCGATATTGTGGTGGGGCCACAACAACACTGGGAAGTGAGTGAGAGATTGTGACTGTAGTCCTGCCTCCGGCTCTGGAGGCTAAATAGCAGGAAAAACTGGCTGTTTTAGAACAGCCCCAAGATTAGCCCCACCGAGCAGTAGATGTCACTGTTTCATAGAAAGAAGAGAAAAGGGGCACCTTTCTAGTTGCAAATAGAATACTTTTAAGAGATATATTCAGGTCTCCCACCCATTTTATACAGAAAGAAGTTTCTAAAAACATTTAGGATTCGTGGTATATCTAAGAAACGTGCAATGAGGGATCCAACATTTTATATCATTTTTTTAAAAACTCCTAGGACTTATTTTTATAAAAAGGTTAACCCAACATTGTAGTGGAAGATTACATTAGTTTCAAAAGCTCTCTGTGCATAAGATGAGATCTAATGAAAAGGCAAAAATTCCTGTTCCCTAGGTGCTGGTGGTATTGAGGGTGATAAGCTCACACCCACACACCCACACACTCCACACATTTGGACCCAGTGCTTACTTTGTCCTCCCTTCTGTCCCTCTGCTCTTACTCCGCACAGAAAAGGGCATGTCATGAGTACGCACTGGCTAGTGTATTTATACTTTTCATTTTGTAAAGACACTCAAGCTGAGATCACCACGTATCAAGTTCCAGGCAAAGGGAGCTTTTCTTGCCAAAATTAAAATCTGCTAAACCTGAAGGTTAGGATTGAAATGACTCCTCAGCTCCAAAGAAAGTTACAGGGTTATTGACATCGTTTAGTAATAGGAGACAGCAAAGCCCTGTGGACCACATTCAAAGTGTACACTCTTCCCTCTCTGCTTTGTCTCCTCAGTTCCAAAGATTCCCTCTGGAGTACACAGGGCCTGATCCTCATTTGACCTGTCTCCCTGGGGAGCCTCTCTCTGGGTAGAGGTTTCTTTTACTTCAAAGAGACTTCAAAGACAGACAGAGGGAAAAGAGCAGATGGGGTCCTTTAAACCTGCCCTCTTCATTGGCTATGAACTACTTCAACAATGACTTCCTAAGAATCTATAAACGTGTGCAACTCCTGGTTGCATTCTCTTAAGGAGCTTATACTCTCTGAGGAGGGACAAAATGTAGACAAATGACCTAATAAAAAGAGGAATGCACCCTAAAAGTAGAACAAAGAGCCATATGTTTTAAAATGGGAAAGTGAGCTGGAAAAATCACAGAAAGCTTTTTGGAGCATATGGAATTTTAATTATGGTGCTGAAGAATAGGCATAATTTGGATACATAGAAAAGGCAGGGGAATTACATTCTTAAAAAAATGGTCATAGTGTAGGTGCAAAGATGGAATAGGAAGGCATTTTGGGTTCTTGTCCAGATTAGTTGAAATGTGGAGTTTATAAAGGGAAAATAAGACTAACGCATTATGATGATGATCTTGTTATGCATGTGAGGATAAACACTGAATGGTTTTCAGGAAGGAAATGGTAGTTCCAAAAGGAATGCTTTAGAGAGATTACTAAAATCATCATTATATTGCCATGTCCCTTTTTTGTTGTTGTTGTTGTTTATACAGGAGTGATATTCTTTGTAATAGGAGGCCAGATTGCCTGTTCAGCGTAAGGAATGTGGGCATGCCATTGGGATTTTTAAGAGTATGGGCAATTTGGGAAGTTACTATGGGGATTTCAGTCTAGTAGGAGAGAAATAAAACATTGCAGTGAGATCACAGAGCACAGATTATAAAGCATGAATTAGTAACTGGCAGCATAATACTTTAATTAGCAGTATTGGAGTTGGGACATAGAAAGCAGATGGTGGCAGCCACTCAAGTTTAGGAATGTGCATGGTAAGTAGGGCAGAGAATAAAGAAGCCTTAGAAATTCTAACATACAGAGAGGGCAGGATTGAGAATGGCTAAACATTAGCTTCTGTTCAGGTGGAAAGGTAATTAAGTGTATATGTATATCTACCATTTTCTGAGCACCTATGTGTGTGCAAGGCAATGGATTATTTTTACAAATTCTATGAATTAGATGCTGATGTAGTCATCTCACAGACAAAGAAATAGAGATTGGGAATGGGAATGGGACTAGTAGGGCTGGTGTGAGACAGGATTTGGATCCTAACTCAGGCTGGTTGAGATAGGAGAAAGTGGTTGTTGTTTCCTTTTGAATAGTAGGGTGAAGATAATCGGAGAAGTCTTGTTTGGAGAAACCTGGGTCAAGGCATGCCAGGGGGCTGTTAGGATGTAAAAGGAGGATAGTACAATGGAGGCCAAGGGGAGTGCGACTTTTGTTTTGATGACTATTCATTTCATATCTTAGATGACAATGGGATTCTCCAAAATTAATATAATATGAAATAGTAAATCTTAGGATCAGAGTGGCTTCCTGAAGGAACATGAGCTGACATTCCAGTGTTGTCATTAACATCTCCCACAATCCTGTGAAAAAATACCACTCTGGCCAGCAGGAGGATACTGGAGTTGGTCACTCTGCAGCAACTGGGGCCCATACAAGAGATGACCTCAAACTGTGACTACAGGAGCACCTCAGGCATCTGGTCCAAACTCCTCCCATAGAGGGGAAGAGGGTGCAGCAAAGCTGGAGTAAAAACAAGGCTGAAGGACATGGGGACTAGGTGTTCCTGGGGATACTGCTTGACCAATCCCAGTAACTAGGGAGATATTTACAAAGTATAAGATTGGGGACTTGAAAGAAGAGGGGTGAAGGAGGCTTGATCCTTTTCTCAGCCCCCCTGGTGGCTCTGCTGTAAGTACGGCACGCTTCTAATGGACACTTTCGTGTCAAAGAGCACATTTTCTGTAGTTAGAGAGAACCACTTTGGATTCCCAGCCCTGTCACTTACCAGCATGTAATTTTGAACAAATGACTTCCCTGAGTTTCAGCTCTCTTATTTCTATAAAAGTGGGACTAAGATGTCTCTCTTATCAGCTACTTGGTATTTGCTCAACAACTAATAGTGCAGTAACTGGCACACTGTCCAACTCAAAAATTGGTAGCTTCTACTAGCTGACAGTAGGTCGTGGGAAAATGAGAGTCTAACAATAGAGGTTTGCTTAAAAAAATGCAGATTACTTTGTATAAAGTTACCAAATAGTATTCATGGTAGGATCTTGGTTTTTTCATTTTTTGTTTTTTTCTTTTTGCTATTTTAAGGATCTTATTTTGTAAAAGAAAAAAAATAAAGGAAGATTAGAATAAAGTGAGAAGCAACGCGGAAGGTAGTAAATTAATGATTGGTCTTTTGGCGGGGGTTGTGTATATTTTCTGTGTATTTTTTGTGTATATAATTAATATATGTTGTTTTTGTAATTTAAAAAAGTAATGGAATTTGATCAGAAGAATGGTATTGAGAAAGCAAAAGTGTCGCTCTAAAAACATTTTTAGGTCTATGTTTCTCACTATTCCCCACATCTCAAATTCAAAATGCTCTAAAGTTTCTAATTTTTTTCTAATGAACCATTTGTGGTTCATTGAGTATTTTAGATACATCACAATATCATACCTAGCAATTTTAAGAGATACCCTTGTTCATATATACATTTATGACTTAGTCTATATTACCCCAAATTTTCTCCATTCAAACACAATCGGTTTTATTTTTTCTGTTCCACTCCATTTCTTGTCCATATGTAAACATAGACCACATATTGTAATCACAGGGTATACAGAGATTTTTCTATGCTTTTTTTACATGGCTCCACAGTCTCCATATTTATGATTTTTCATGTCTGTTTAGTGATCTTCTATTAAGCAGCGTGATCTTACTTGTTCATTTCCCTAAGTTTGAACATTTCAGATGCTTCCACATTTTTACAAGCATGGACTAACCCATGGCCATAAACTTTTTGCAAATATGTATAACCTTTTTTTTCATGTCAACTGTTTCCTTAGGATAAATTTTTTTTCAGAGATAGAGTAATGTTTTCTAGTTATTAAAATTTATTGCTAAATTGTTTTTCAAAATGGCTCTATAGATTTAAAATGCCATTCCTCTAGCCACTTAGGCAGTTTTTGATCCTCGGGTCCAATCTCACATGACCCCAATTATCATTTTAATTTGTGTTTTTCTGAATACTAGCGGATTTAAGCATTTTCACTTACATGCTCACTTTTTATGTTTCCTCTGTGCATCTGATGTTTGTAAATGTCACATTTTCACGTGTGAGTGAAGCAAATATAGTTACTTTATCATTGTCTTTCTTTCACTCGTTTTAGAGCTAACAAAAAGTATTCATTCTATTTTTTTGAATCGCCCCTGAAATGCCAAATGTTGCAACTTCAGATCAGAAATAGAAAACAAATCTATCAATTGTTTTGCTTTTGTGTCATCTCACACTCAAGAAAGAAACCAATGGCCTCGATATGCCCTCGCTGAACATTCTGAGGCCTGAGGCACTAATTCAACAGTTTCCTGCTAGCATAAGTTGTTGGGACAGTCAAAATTATCATATTTGAATAACAGATTGGATTGCTAACCAGGATCAACTCTTCATGGGCCAGTTAGTTTGGTTGTCATAGCAACAAAACCTGATTGGGCATTCAATTATTCCATCACTAGATCAGCAACTGACCTGCAAACAACAGTACATTCTGCTGATGATGAAGGCTGCCTTGCCCTTCTTGATAAACCTTATGCCAATGTCCATCTGAAAAATTTTCAAGGTTTAGTCTTCAAGTTTGAATTTTCTCTCCCTTCCCTTCCTGTCCACCCCCAGAAAAGGGATCCAATACTTCCTGTGGATATTTGTGTCAGCTTAAGTCAGAAATCATACAAAGATGTGCACAGCGGCACAGCCAGCTAGAATGCTATGCCACTCATGAGATCTGAACTTTGGGAAACTGAGGGGATTTGATTTGCTTTATTCAATTTTATAGGAGAACCAGAGAAGATGGCTGCCCTGGAGGATCAAGTAGTTTCTCTCCTTTCTGGCACTTCCTGAGTTTTGCCATGTCCTACATTAATCATTCTGAATGTGACTCTCCCTCACGGCCCATTGAGCCGTGGATCAATCACAACATTTTCAAAGTGCTGTAATTTCATACATATTTCAACACAGACCTAAGAGGTTCCATATACTTTGACCATTTCGGGCAAATGCTTCATAGATGGGTAACCTAATATGCTTAGTAACCCCTTGGGAAGCAAATGTAGTATTTAGCTGCAGCTCTAGAGGTAAAACTATGCCTGGATATCTGTTTGTTATACTTGTAAGAAGTTTTACATTCTATCTTTAGCTAAATGTTATTTTATACAACTACACAAAAATGTATAAAATTTTTCATCCAAGAACCTATTTTGAATTTAAACCCAAACTATATTTACATGCATTTAAGAAATCTTAGAGTTAAGAAAAAGAATGGGGGGGAGGCACTGCTTGATTGAAGCCAACTTATATGGCTCCACCAGCAATAGAGAAGCTATAAATATTATCTCCTGTTGCTCATGTGGCAACATAAAAAAAAATGTGTTGAACTGAATCTAATATATCTTCCTGTGAGTTCTACAAGCTGTGATACATATAATCTGGATGTATGTTCTATTTAAGAAAACAATAATCTAGATATATTTGGATTTTAATTTCTGATTTTTTGACAGGTTATTTTATTTTTGCTAATCTTTCTACAGGAAAGCAATACGGCCAACCATCAAACAACATAGGGTATACATTTTGAGGGCATCTATTTGCTTTTCCAGTAGTAGGGATGGATTTGATTTTTTACATATTATTCTACTTTCTGCCTCCAGTCCAAGTATCCATAGGGGAAATGCTTAGCCAGAATTTAGAATACAACAAAGCTAACTGACCCACAAAATGATTGAACCCAGAACACTGGCCTGATCTGTTTGCCAAGTCAGTTTTCTGTTACGTGGTAGCCCCTTAAATAAAGAACATGGCAAGCTGGAGTTGGTTAGTCAAACTCATTTCCTTAAATCAAGGAAGAGCTAATAGACTCTTGTAAGGAATGTCTTTTCTTTCTACTTGCTTTGTTATTGACTACATGCCTGAACAATTTAGCAAATTTAATGCAGCAGCTTTTAAAAAGAACTTTCTTCTAACCTGTCATACTATCAAAAAGCTCAGAGTTTGGGTGATAGCTCCTGACTTTGTTTTGATAAAGGGATTCTATTATTAAACTCTCAGGTAAGAACCTGGTAGCTTGCTTCCATCCAGAATACTTAATCATGGAACATTCCTGGACAGAGAGTTTTCTAGATATGCATCTGTCTGTTTTTTTAAAAGAATACATTCTATTTTTATCAATTAGTTTCAAACAGAGGTTACACATAGAATTTCAAGAGTCAAGATCCTTCAGTTTGGAGCTTTAGTTTTTGATGTTGATATAGTCCACAGATTGATATTGATATCTCTCTTCCTCTCCCTTCTCTTCTCTTTCTCCATCTCCCTTTGTCTCTGTCTCTGTTTCTGTCTTTGTCTCTCTCTCTCTCTCTCTCGGTTCTTAAAATTGTTTTCAATATCAAATGTTTTCTTTTGGCTCTTCTTGCTGCCCTTGGAATGAAGCTAACTTCATTCTGGCCTTAGCTCCACTGATGGGGATTCACAAATAGGGTGGGGTAACCTCCTGAGACAGAACGATGAAAGACTTACTACTCAAGCCCTCAAGCCCTACTACTAGACAGGGTCTCCTGACACCCACTCTTCACACTCCATCAAAGTACAGAATGTAGATTCCCAGTCAAATACCTGATTCTTTTCTTGAAGTGAACTGCTCTTGCCCTTCTCCTTTTGCTTTCCATGGTAGAGGATAAAATTTCTCTTTTATTTAAACACTTCCTTGTCCACTGTTCTCAGTCTTATATTCTTTTAAAGATTCCTTTTTTGGATCTGGACCACTCCAAGAAAGCATAGTGCCAGGCAATTTAATATGTGTGGTTTATATCATGACCATTTAACCATGCCATTCAACTACTTATGTCAGTCATTAGTCTTATCAGCTTAACTGATGTTGCTTTAAAGCTTTGAAATCTTGTTTGGTTTTAGTTTCAGCTAGCATAAAGAGAAGATATGGACAGACATGAAATTCAGTGCTACAGATAAATGGATTTATTTAGGAGCTGAGCAGAGGATGAATTTCTTTTCCAGTAAATATCATATCTATTCTAAGTTCCCAGTGAATTATGGTGTGATCACATGGGCCTGCCCACCCTTACACAATGAGAGTTATTATTTTTAAAACAAACGTGTATGAATGATTTAGGACTGATAAGCAAACACGCCCTATTCCTGGTATCTCAGACCATAGTGAGAAAAGGGAAAGGGTTAACTTTTGGAAAGAGAACTCACTTTTCTGCCTCACTCTCTGATGATGAAAAGCACTTGATATTGCCACTGTCGCTTGGTAAAGAGAGTACTTACGCACATTAGGGTTTTAGTCCTGGCGCTGCTCTACTGTGTGACCTTGAGCAAGTCACAGCCTCCAGGTTTCTTTATTCAACACTACATGAGTAAATTAAATTTTCGTGACCCTTTCAGTTTAAAAAGTCTAGAGCTCTATACAAAACAAAGAATCCCTCAATTCAGAGGTAATACTGTCATTTTATTTTTCATTGTGCATTTCTGCGGCAGTCACACATAATAAGAATTGGATTGGTGTTAACTAGAAGACCCAGCCCGAGTGAGGTTAGCCAGCACTAAGAGTCAAATGTACACTCGGTTGACCTTTAAGTACTCACTGACCAGTGCTGTTTCACAAAGGCACTTTCCAGAAAATTATCGTGGTACATTGTGCTCATAAACCCATTAGCCAATCTGGGATATCCTAGTAACAATGGCCAAGTAACTGCCACATTTTATAAGTTATTTAACTTTTCTATCTTAACAAGAAAGAAAAGCTACTGCATCCAAGATATTGCTCAGGCCAGTGTGTGGGATGTATTTATTGCCCTACATTTTTAAAGATTGAATTTTGACAAGTTCTTGGCAATAGACTACAGAACACGTAAGAAAATATATTTTTAAATGGCAAAGAAAAATCTCCTTTTTTTTACAATAGCAAAATATTTTGAGTCAGATTCTTTGATTAAAATTCAATTCCCTATTATTCAATTCTAAGAAACGACAGTGAGCTAACACCGTTTATGCTATCCTG
>VBSM01002616.1:3943036-3959643 GCA_008086735.1 Cheirogaleus medius | reverse complement strand
AAAAAAAAAATTAAAAAAAAAAAAAAAATTCAATTCCCCATGAAGCCTCTAATGTTTTCTTATTATTTAAAAAAGGATCAGAAAACATTTCTATTCAAGAGGAACAACTCTAACTCCAATAGAACCTGCATACTTTTCCCAAAAACCATATCAAAGCAATAGTGTTAGGCAGTCTGGGAATAAATGATATTCATTTTTAGCCTCACTGTAGTCTTAAGCCAAATGATATTGCCAACAGTCCGACAAAGATTAGCTCTAATGGAGAAGAAATGACAGCCTCCAGAATTTCTTCTCAAATTTCTTCCAACTGTCAGTGAGTCAAAACCACAAAGAGTCACTGATGCAACAGCTCAGAAAGAGATGGAGAGTTGAAAAACTTCCAATACCTGTTAGAGAAACTTCTAGTCTTTCTTAAGTTTTTAAATTAAGTTTTACTGATGTCAACCCCATCAACACAAAGGAATAAACTAAGACTGTGTTTATATGACACCACACCAACCAGTCAATTCAGTGGGGAGTGAACCCAAATCCTGTGATTGACTGAAATTTTTACTTTCAGTTCGCTATTTCAGTCTATTTAATTGGTCACAGTCTTAATATGAGCATATTCGTTCGGTAACACTCATGTGGTATTTAATCACTACTAACAACTTTCTGCCCAAATTAATCCTGGAGATTGCAAGAATATATAATACAAAGGTTTTCAGTCTATATAAGTGCAGCTAATTTGTAAGAAGCAATTTTGCTTTGAGCTGTCACTGAGAAATAATGCAGATAAAACCAATGTAAAACTGGTGATAAATACGGAATCTAGACAAATAAGACATAGATTAACTTAAGTGTTGCTGAGGTAGAAAGAGAAAATCTTACGTCATCGTTATACAAAGATGAACATACATGCATACGTGAAAAATGGTGAGTATAACAGTCATATGATGTAATGGTAAAATTGTACTTTCTATAATAAACCATAATATGTTACATTGGCAAATATAATGAACAGAAACAATGTATACTTATTTATGAGACAGATTATTAGACGGGAATCATATTTCATACATGACATTGCCTTGATGTTGTACAATTTATGCTTATGAAAGACTTTAAATATTAGCTCTGTTTGGTTAAAAATAATGAATTAACAAGTATTTCAAATAAAATGAGTGTGGTCTAACAAAAAGAGCTTTGGATATGGAGTCAAAATATTTGGGGTTGCTACCAGACTCTATGCCTCCTGGCTGCTAGACCTTGATCTTGGCAAAGTTATTAATCCATCTGAATATCAATTTCTATATCTGGCAAATGAAAAAAATTACCTGCCTCACACGGTTGGATGATAATTAAATTATCATTACATGTAAAAGTTTGTTATAAAATTATAATGCACCATAAATACAAATTGTCATTATTATTTCTGGCATGGAGTTGTAAATACTCAACAAAAATAATTATTTGAAATGCTACTATGTGTTAGGCAATATGTGAATCACTAATCTTTACAATTACCTTGCATGGCAGGTATCATTATACATACTAGGAAGACACTAAAGTTCAAAAAGGGTTAGTAACCGATTCAGGAACATTTACCAGAAAACAAGTAGAACAGGAACTTAACCCAAGTCTTCTAACTTCAAAACCAAATGCCACAGGGTGGCATCCTAATTAACAATAATGACATTCTCTGAGATGCTTGTGGATATTCACAGCACTATGAATCCTTAGTTATCTACAAATATAGATATTTATCAATATATGAATAACTAATCAAGTTGCTACACTTTAACTCTCTGATGAACACAAAGTGAGATTATTGATAAAACCAACTAATTTTGACATGTGGTTAATATTATATTTGAAAATTTAGGGTTTTGATCCCTGATACTTTGATTTAGAAAGATGTGTTGTTTGTGGTTGATGTTAGAATTAACGAAGTCGGCAAAGTACTGTGCATGCTTTCATTTACTCAGACTAGGAAATCATTAGAAACAGGGGCACTACTGATGTTTAAATTGCCTTGTAAGTAAAGTTTTAGAACCATTTGTGTGCCCAGACCCCTTTCTATTCGACCAAAACCATATTTTGTCCCCACTTTGGATAAGTCCCTTAACTTTCAGCCCTTCCGTTGTAAGTATATCCTCCCTTGCAAGAGCTTGTACTACAAGCACATGAACAGCCATTTCTGTGGGACAAATATTCTTGCAGAAGCTGAGAAAGTATTGAAGTGCCACATGGTTCAATAGCTTCCCTATTTTTTAGAGAAAGAACAGAGAAGACAATATTCAAACTAAACAGACAAAAGGGAGAATTAAACACATTCCTCTGCCTTGGTAGAGCTTAAGATGCTACCATCTTCTTTACACACATTGAAAGGCAAATGCTTTTCAAACAACAGTTCATGAACCAGCTACCTCCTAAACATCGAGGTGCTTATTAAATATTTATATTGTTTTTCTTCACCCCAGACTTATTAAATCAAAATATTAAGGAAGGTATACTTATATGCACTAAAGTTTGAGAATGATTGACCAGGTCACTTCTCACTTCTAGGTTAAACAATTTCAACTTTTCAATACTTTTCTTTTCCATTTTATAAAGGCAGACTTTTTTCTCTTCATTCTTTAATTGTGTTTAATATTAAGCATACTTTATGGTTAGTTCATTCAGATTGCCAAACTGAATAAGATACTACTGACACATTCATTTGTTGAGTTTTTCACTAATTTATTTTAATACTAGAATAACTTCTTCTCTTTAGTTCTGGATCTACGTACGTCTTTTCTCTAGCTTAGTTTACTGGGGTAAAAAGGTACGTACACATAACCTCTCCTACAGAAATGGTGTGTACACATGGACAAATACAATACATATAATTTCAGTTATGAAGACTCATGTTCAGTTATAAGGATAGTTTAAAAGGACTCATGTGACTAGACTGGGGCCTCCTTGATAATCTTGCTTTTGATTAACTCAAAGTCAACTGATTAGTAACCTTAGTTACATCTGCAAATTCCCTTTTGCTTTTATGGGTGTGATATTTCTCCATTTCACAGTCCTGAGATTAGGATGGGAAATATTTGGGGGGTGGGAATTCTGGAATTTTGCCTACCACAGTCTATTCTGTGGTCCCTAAAGATTCTGAAAACATCTTATCACAAATACATAGGAGAGCACTATCCACAATTTAATTGAATCTTACACAAACTCTTTCAGAATATCTTAAGGGGGAAATAGCTCCCAACTAATTTAATGAAGCCAGCCTGATACTGATACCAAAACCTGACAAGGACAGAACAAAAAATAAAAATTACATGCCAATCTCCTTACAAACATTGCAGCAAAAGTCCTAAACTACAAGCAAAATCATTTAAAAAAGAACATATTATGTCCAAGTTGGGTGTATTGCAGGAACATTAATTTGGCTTAAAATGAGAAAATTAATTAGTTAATTCACCATATTAACTGAATAAGAAGAAAATCATATGGTCATTGATATAAATGCAAAAAAAGCCCTAGTGAAATTCAGTATTCACTCATGATAAAAAGCCTTTTTAACTAAGAATAGAAGGGGACTTTCTTAACCTTATAGAGGTTACATACCAAAAACCTACAACAAACATACTCAAAGCAAAATATTGAAAGCATTATTTTTAATATCATGGAAAAGATTTCCCAATTAATACTGCTTTTATTCAATATTATAATGGAGATTCTACTCAATATCATAACTCATAACTAAATAAATAAAATAGTAGTAATCATAGTAAAGCAACACAAAACAAAATGGATGAGGTTTAGAAAAGAAGAAAGAAAACTATCACTAATTTTCAATAAGATTGTTTATATGGAATATCTAAAAGATAAATAATTAGAATTAATAAGATAGTTTACCTAGTTTCTGGAATAAAAACAAACGTAGAAAATTAGTCATATTTCTATATATCAGCAACAATTAAACAATTATATGTTGTAATTTTAAAAACATGTCACTTGGTTACTGAAATACAAAATGGCTATAAATAAATTTAATATAAATACACAAAATATTTCTGAAGAAAATTTAAAAATCTTATTGAAAGAAATTAAAGAAGACAAATAAATAGAATGATATCACACGTTAATAGGTTGAGAGACTCAATAAAACAAAGACTTCAATTATCTCCAATTTAATCTACATATTTTATGCAATTTCAATCAAAATCTCATTATATATTCTTTTGTAGAAATGATAACTTTAAAGTTTATGCAAAATCACTGTATGATAACTAAGATGGCCTTGAAAGAGAAGCTATGGCTATTTACTCTTCAGATATCAAAATTTATTATCAAGTTATAATAATTAAGGCAGTATGATATGGTCCCTTGGTAGACAGATAAACCAATGTAACAGAATGGAGAATCTATTATTTCTAGATGGGCATGATATATAACAGAAATGGTACTGCAGATTCAGTGAAGATGATCAATAAATAGTTCTGGGCAACTGGTTATTTGTATTGAGGGGAATGAAGTTGGTTTCTACTTAATAATGAACAAAAAAAATTCACTTATATTAATGATCTAAATAAGAAAAGGAAAGTATAGAATTTATCAAAGAGAATATCTTTGATTTTAGGATATGGAAGAGTATCTCAGAAATGGAAAAACAAACATCATATGTTCTCACTAATAACTAAGAGCTAAATGAAGGGTACACACAGATATAAAGAGATGTATAGGACATTGGAAACCATGAAGGGAGGAGAAAGGGAGGCTGTTGGGGATAAAAACTTAACTATTGGGTACAATGAACACTGGTGATGGGCACACTAAAAGCCCTGACTTAAGCATTATACAAGCTATCCTTGTAACAAAAACATTGTACCCCCTTAACATTTTGAAATACAAATAAATAAATACATGTACTACACATAATGGGGAAAAAACTAATAAACTTGTCTCATATGTGATCTATGTAACAATTCAAGTCTTCTCTTACTATCACCATATTTTGGTCAACTTCAGGAACAGGCATGATGTCAGAAGCAACTTTCTAACTTCATCTCCTCCTCAGCAATGCCAGCAGTACTACAGGGCAAGGTATAGGCTAAATACAGATGCTGAAGAGAGTCTGAGAAGAGACAACAGAGCGTAAGCATGAGAAAAAAGAGAAGGAAGGAAATCGGAGGAGAGATAAACAAAAGAGAGATTTTTCAATCCCCTTTAACCTTGAAGAGTCATTAGGTCCTATGAGTGGTTCACTATTGGAGGAGGGGTCTGTGTGTGCATTATGGCCAATTTGAATCTAGACTAGAAGAGTTCAGAAAAGGATACTACTCTTTTAATATTTGAAAAGAAAGTGATACAAACGTCACTTTTAGTTCTTAATTTGTATACTAATCATGCAAATAAAAATCAATGCCTACAATTCTGTATGTAAAAATAGCACATAAACTCTGCTGAAAATTGTACTTATAATCTTCTATTCAACCTGGAACAACCTAGGTTGTTTACCTTCTTGATGGGTTGCATCAATAATGGAAATATCCAACTCACTTCATTAAGGCAACTTTATTAATATCTCTATGTTGAGAGAGACTGAAAAAAAACTTCAAGTCTGGAGAATGTTTTTATCAATAAAAAATTTTCCTACTTTAGAGAATTAACCTTTTTTAAAAAAAGCCATAGAAATGTGCTTCTATTAATGATCATTAGGAATATGAAAGTATGATGAAAATGGTCTTCAAATATTTGAAGTACATTTTTCTCCCATGGCAATAATCCACTTGGGTTATGATTGCTGTATGATGAATTAGTTAACTGAATTAGCTTTTTTTAAAAAGAGGTTAATTGTAGTATATGTTTATATCAAAGTTAAATAGTTCTTATTCAAGAAAAACAAACTACAATGTCACTTAATTTCTACCTACATTTATTAAAAGTCTTAGTTTATTAGAGGTTTCATAGATTTTTAAAATTTTCTTTTTGTTAATTGCTATTCAATAGAGTTTTTTGTTTTTATTGATATACCATAGCTACATATATTTTTGGCCTACATGTGATATTTTGATACATATATACAATGTGTAATGATCTAGTAAAGGTAATTGGGATATCCATCACCTCAAACCTTTTATCTTTTCTTTGTGTTGGGAACATTAAAATTCTTCACTTCTAGCGATTTTGCATATTTTGATTTTCAAGGATAGTATCTGGAAAGATGTCATTTCTCTGGTCTAGGCTCTATAAACCAAAGTAGCAATTCTATCAGAAGGCAGCTCTCAAAATCACAGTCATAATTACCAATAGGAAATAATTATTTTATTGGGGCAGGACTTTGCTGACCCAACTATTTTAGGGAAAGCAAATATCCCACTACTGCACAAATTTACAAACTAAGGTTGATACAGACAAGACACAAAAAGAGAAGGACAGAGAATTCTTATGGGTTAATGATCTAGTCACATTTATTTCCTTTCCCCTTATCAATGCCCCTAATCGTGCAACAGATACAATACTCACTACAATTAAAATATATCCATAGACCCTGTTCTCATAGAAACAACATCAGATGACCTTATATTATGGAATAACATTACCGTTAATCAAGGAGGCATAACTTATCAGCAATAGCTTATACCTACTAAAATATCCACAGGCATTATTGGGTTATTATAATATTTCAAGAATATTCTTTTTAATTAAAGGTGAAATATTGATTCTGCACTTAAAAATACATATCACAACATATTTGGAGACATTTTTACAGGAAATGATTCCAGATGTTCTCTGAGAAGTCATAAAAGCTCATTTGATATATTGCTGATATACAATAATGTATGTGTGTACACAAGTTAAATCTATGTGTATACATACATTTATGTATATCATATACAGACAGTCACACACCCACCCACACTCATGCACAATGACAAGAAAATAAACCAGAGTAAATATGGAAATTTGGGGAAAGAAATTGATAACTCTCCATAAACAATTTGCTAAAGTAAATCACTGAACTTAATGGTTGAACTGAAACACACAAGGGAACAATTAGGTAGAGTAATGCAAAGGCAAATAAATAAGACCAAACTTCAAGCAAATATAATGGTTCTTCAATGCTGCTGATAAGTTTCCAGAAAACTTAGCTTGACTAGTTAAATCTCAGGAAGGAGCAGTATTATGACCATCTTCAGAATCCAGATGGAGTTAAAAGCCAATAGTGTTCAAAAACAAAGGTAAATGTAGAGAGCATAAAACTTTGCAAGGTAGCCTTAATAGTCCTTAGAACAAGGTTTAATATTTTTGTAAAATCATTAATTGATAAAAAATAAAATATCACAATGATTATTTAGATAAAGTAGTAGAAAACAGTGAATCTATTTTTTAAGTTAAAATTTAATTATCTTATTCAATATTCCTTTTTTAAAAAATCAAAGATACTTAAAAAATGAAAAGCCACTAGATAGTATTTCTTTAAAAATAATACCTATTGATTTTTCTTCTAACTGTAAGAGTAATAATTGTTCATTGCAGAAAATTTGAATGAATAAGAATAAATAAAACCTCAATTTAACCCTCTATAGGTGGAAATATCCAAGGCAATAAATAAGTGGTATATAGATTGGAATAAAAATAAAATATAAGTATATAGATTGAAAAGGAACAGATGAAGACATCAATCTAGAACTATGCAAACTTACAGAGGAGCTTAGCAAGGTGGACAGATAGAAAAATAGCATGCAAAAATTAATAGCTTACATACACACAATCAGATTAGGTAAGTATTTTTGAAAGACCTCATTTATAGGAGCAATAAAACTTTTTCAATTTGTAAAATAATATGTAACAAGTTATGACATAATCTATAAAACTTTATTGAAGGACCCAAAAAAAAACTTAATAGGTAGAAAATAAACTATACTTATAGATAGGAAAGATCAACATTATAATTTAATAACTCAAATTAGTCTATATATTAAACGAAATATCAATCAAAATCCTCACAAGATATTTCATGGAACTTTATAATATGATTTTTAAATTCACATGGGGAGCAAATGCTTAGAAATAACCAGTAAAATTTTGAAAGAAAGTGACTGAGCGATACCCTCAACTAGACATTGAAACAAAGTATAGAGGTGTAATTAAAATAGTGACAAAGCAGTATAGTACAAGATAAAATGGATTAAGCTATCTACCTGAGTGAGTCCTGAACTTTCCTCTCCGGAAATGTGGAAAAAAAATGTATTTAGGTTTGCATAGTAATTTAATACATTACAAAGGCCAGGATTTCAAACCCATGGGAAAAGATGATGAACTGAATCAATGTTTTTGGGAAAATGAAAGAGTATAGAAGTAGAGTCCTACTTCAATCATTAACTCAAAAAATTTATTCAGATTGAAAAATCTGAATAAAAATAAGTATTGGTAATTGAATATGATGGAGTGTATTTGTGGTTTTGGAGGTAAGGAAGGCCTTAATTAGCAAAACATAAAAAGCAAATGCCACAAAGAAAAATATTGATATATTTGTCCAAATTGAATTTAAAAGTAAAGTAAAAAAATAATCATTACCTTGGGAGCTAATATTTGCAATATGTATACAGATAATCAATTATTATTCAGTAAAATGTGAGAATATTATGTATTTTATATGTATATATCCTGCAAAATCAATAAACTAAAGGCAAACAACACAGTAGAAACATGGGCAAGGTATATAAACAAGGTTAAAATTGACTAATAAACATAAAATATGTCCTACTTTACTAACAGCCAGAAAAATGGAAATTAAAACAAAATGATTTACCATTTTTTAACCTCACAGAGAGCCCATATGTTAATAACATCAACTGTCAACAAAGGTGTATGCCAATATGTGCTCTTTGATAGCAGTTGGGAGTGCAAATTGGCATAGCCATTTTGGTGGGCAACTTGGCAGGCTCTGTTAAAATTTGAAATGTGCAAACCCTAGATTTGTTTATAGAATAAAAACTGGAATCAGGTCAAATAGCCATCACTGCAGGGATGGGAACTATGGAATGAAGTATATTTTTTATATTAGCATGACAAATCTCTTAAGTCATGGTTAGGTAAAACCAAAAGGACAAAAAAATTAAAACAAAAAATGCAAATTATAAATGAGTACATTACAATATAATATTTTGGGAAAAATATAATGAAAAACAAAACTGTATCATTTTATAAATGTAAATGCAGGGGAAAAGTTGGAAATGCCTGAACTTTGTAACAGTGAACTTCTTAACAATGGTACTCCCATAGAGGTGGAAAGTGGATCAGGACATGGGATAGGGCCAAACATAGGGAGACTATATCCTGGGACATCTGGGACAGCCCAAATTTATTCTTCCTTTAATCACTGGTTTATTTACCTATACTTAAATTGCTTCTCCTTTTATATCATTAGTCTTAGATTATACTCTTGGAACAGTAATAGTAATAAATAACAATTATTAAGTTGTGCCAGGCATTATTCTAAAAACCACCCTAGATCAATGTATGTATTAACATGTTTCATATGGAGGTTGTATTTTTCAAGATGGCTACAACAAAATTTCTCATCCCACATATTCTTCTTACGTGTGATGTTTACATCCATCTCCATACCATTGAGAGGTGCGATCTTTGTTCTCTTCTCTTAAATCTGAGTGAATCTTTGACTACTGTGGAAGTGACACAATGCAACTTCCAAGACTAGATCATAAAAGATGATACAAGTTTCACCTGACATTCTTGAAATCCAACCACCATGCTGTGAGGAAGCCCAGGCTACATAAAGAGGCCACTTCTATCCAAAATCCCAGCTGATCTGTACCAATTATCTATTACTTCATAATAAATTATTCCAAAATTTAGCGGCTTAGAGTAACAATAATTATTTTATTACTATCTCTCATGGTTTGGAGATTGACTTGGCTCAGCTAGGCAGTTCTTACTCAGGGCCTCTCGTGCATTAGGAGTAGACTGTGCCTGGACTGAAGTCATCTCAAAGGCTTCCTCGCTTACATGTCTGGCACTTGATAGTGACCATTGGCTGGGATTTCATCTATAGCTGTCTGCTGACCTACATGTCTAGGCTCCCTTATGGTGGCTGGGTTCCAAGAGTGAGCAACCCAAAGGAAAGCCAGGCAGAAGCTGTACAGCCTTTTATGACCTAGCCTGGGAAGTCACATAGCCCCACTTCCATCATACTTTATTGATGAGACAGTCACAGAGTTCTTCCCAGAGTCAAGGGGAAAGAATATGATTCCAACTCTTGGAGAGGGAGTGACAAAATAAGAAGAACATGAGGGATGGGAGATGCTTTTCTAGCTGTCTCAGGAAAACACAATCTACCACAGTCTGCAAAAATGCTATTATATCTGTCTCACAAATGAGAAAACTGAGGCACAACAAAAGTAAGTCAACTTGCTCAAATACACACAGTTAGCATGCATTCGAGCTGAGATTTGAACCCAGGCAGTCTGATTCCAGGGCCTAAATTTTTTACTTCTATTCTGTGCCATGCTGTTTTCACTAAGAGAAGCACATTCTTGATGAATGTGTATGAGAGAATTTAATTTTATGACACTTAATAAATCCTTAGGTAATGTATGTAAAATATTTAGAATTGGTTTGGTACATATACGCTTTCAATAATGGAGCATGGAGATTCTTGTTATACACAGGTGTGTATAGAGAATGAGAGGAGCATGAAGAGGAAGGGATGTTCCAGGTAAAGAAGAATGGTATTAAATTGGCTTCAAGAATAGATGGACTTTGATTTCATTATGGACGTTTTCACGGGTTGAAAGTCTCCCTAGTACGGTCAGAACCTACTTTGGTTGTACTGGTCAGAGAAGAAGAGATGGACATTTTTTAAGTATCTACATTGTGTCAGGCACTGAGATAACTGCTGAACCTTCATCATCTCATTCAAGAGAAGAAACAGAGGGCTTCTAACTGGAAGAGATTAACAATGTAACGCCAAGATAAAGAAAATCTGGAGAATTTACATTTCCCCGGTAAAACCTTTCTTGATGCTACCAGCAAGAATTAACATTATCTTCTGAATATTTTATAGCACTTTATTTGTGCAACTGTAATTATAATATTTTCTAATTTAGCATTTATGTGTAGTTTTATCTCCCTTAGGACCAAAACAATAAACGTTATTTATCTTAATATTGCCTACAACATCTTGCATATAATGGAGGCTCACTTAAATGACATAAAAATTAAATTAAATGCTTGCTTTTGAGCGAGCGTAAACTTACATGTTCAAATAATATATTATTTCTGGCATCAAAGGAACAAATTGCACAAGTTATATAATTGTATTTTTCTAATAACAAACTTATTTATGAAAACTTGAGTCTCAATCTATGACACTGGCTGGAAATTTATGGCACATCTTACTCTATTATGTGTGTAAAAGTGTTACCTGGTGATAATCTACTCAAACTATAGACACACAATTCCTGGTACTCTGAAATTCTAAATATGCAATGCTAAGTATGTTAGATTGTTTCGTGCTGCAAATAGCACCACTGACAATGAGTATGAACTCTAGTAAAAATGAAAAAGAGATTGAGGTGTTGCAACAAGGGCTGACTCATTAAAAATCAATCTTTCCATCGGATTTGTACTGATATGCAATGAGGCTCATTCCCATACTGTCAGATCCAGTAATAGTACCAGCTCCCAGCACCTCTTTCTTTGTCCCTAAATTCAAGCACAGTATAAAATTTGAAGATTTCCTCACCTCTGTTACCAGTAGCATGGAATGTGGTCTATTTAAAATAGACCATAATCTTCATCTTGGCCATATATAATAAAGTAATAAATGCATCAAATTATCTTCTCTTCCAATTAGTTTTATGTATGTACTATTTGTCTGAAATAACCAAAATTAATTTTAAAGTCATTTTAAACAGGCAAGATAAATGTGATAGAGTGAAAACAGCACTGAGTTAGAGATCCAGAAACTTGTCAATTCTGATACTGTCTTACCAGGGACTCCCTAAGTAGCCTGAATATGTAGTTTAAATATGCCATTTTCCATTCCCATACAGGGAACTCATGCTTTCATAAGTTTTTTTTTTTTTAAGCAGTTCTTTTTTTTTATTTCAGCATATTATGGGGGTACAAATGTTTAGGTTACGTGTGTTGCCTTCCCGCCCTTTCCCCTCCCCTATCCCCAGAGACAGAGCTTCAAGCACTTTCATAAGTTTTTAAAAAAATATTTTTAATCTGCTTTATTGAGGTAAAATGAAAATTCACCAATTTTAAATATACAGATCTATGTGTTTTGACAAGTGGACATAGTTAACAGCTATCACAATCAAGATACAGATTTCTCTAGCTGACCCCCCTCCAAATTTTCTTGTTCGCCTTTGCAGTAAATCCACTCCCAGATCCTAGCAACCTGCTTTTTATAACTATAATTTCTTCTTCTCTAGAATTTTATATAAATCAAATCAATTAGTATGTTGTCTTATGTGGCTGGTTCCTTTCATTTAGCATAATTATTTTGAGATTTCAGTGAAGATTCATTTTTAAAAAGCTATCACTGCCCGCTTTAAATTATCCAGGCATTTTTGTCGGAAATCAATTGATCATGTATTTGTGAAGTCTATTACTGGCCTTTCTATTCTGTTCCATTGATCTATATGCCTATCCTTAAAGCCCATGCTATGATATTCCAATAACACTTAAGTAAGTCTTGATATCAGGCATAAGTTTTCCAACTTTGTCTTTTGGATGTTTTTATTATTTTAGGTGCTTTGCATTCCCACATACATGTTAGAATTATCTTTCAATTTGACAAGTAAGCCTGCTGAGATTGTCTATGAGATTGTGTTGAATATAGAGGGGAGAATTGACATCTAACAATATCAAGTCTTCTAGTGCATGAATATGGTACCTATCCACTTATTCAGTTCTTCCATTTCCCTCAGCAACATTTTATAGTTTTCAGTGTACAAGTATTGCACATCTTTGTTAAATTTATTCCAAATTATTCTACTTTTATGCTATTGTAAGTGGTACTATTTTTAAAAGTTCAATTTTGTAGTCTGTAAAACTCTATTGATTTTTATGCATTGAACTTGTATCCTGTGATTTTGCTGAACTCCCTTATTAATTTTATTAGCTTCTTTATAGACTCTTTACGTTTTTTTAATATAAATAATTATGTAATATGGAAAAAGTTTTATATTTCCCTGTCTAATCTGTACACATTTTATTACTTTTCTTGCCTTATTAACTCAGTTAAGACTTCTATAGATGTGAGACAGATCAAGAAAGCTTTTATCCCCATAGGCAAATTCTATTAACCCAGGCCACTGTTTTCCCCTTTGCACTGCAGTGTCCCCTTTGTCGTCATCAGGTGACTATTTATGTGTAGATCTACTCTGGGCTCTCTATCTTGTGCCATTTACTCTATTTTGTCTATCCGTGTAACAATGCCACAGTGCTCCATATCAGTTTGGACATCTGATAGAATAAGTCCTTCAATCTTATTTTTCTTCTTCTACAAGTTTATGTTGGCTAGTCTTGGTCCTTTACATATAAATTTTTCAATCAGTCTGTCCACCTTGCCGTTGTCCATGAACACAACCTGTAAAGATTTTGATGAAGACTGTGGTTACTCTATAGGTCAGTTTGGGAAGAATTGGCATTCTGACAGTTTTAAACCTTCCAATCTATGAATGTGTTATGCCACTTGTACTCATTTCCTAAAGTTGTCATAATGAATTACCACAAACTTGGTGAAATTTTTTCTCTCACAGTTCTGGAAACCAGAAGTTCAAAATCAAGATGTCAGTAAGGTGGTGCTCCCTCCAGTGGCTCTAGGGGACATCCTTTCTTGCTTCTGCTAGTTTCTGGTGGCTCCTGGCGATCTTTGGTTTGTGGCAACTGAGTGTTCAAATCTTCCTCTTATAAAGACACAAGTCATTGGATTTAGGATCTGCCCTAAATCCAGAATGATTTCTTATTGAGTTCTTTACGTCTTCAAAGATCCTATTTCCAAATAAGGACACTTTCTTGGCTTCCTGGTGGACATGGATTTTAGGGGGACACTATTTATACCACTACACCATTCATCATCTTAAGTCTTCTTTAGTTTAACTCAATAATGTTTTATAGTTTTCAGTTTAGAATCTAGATAACTTAGATTTTTTCTTGATATTTGGTGTTTTGTAATGATTTAATTTTTTAAAATTTTATTTTCCATTTGTTGCTGATATGTGGAAACATGATTGATTTTGTATATTGACCTTGTACTTATATATTAATTTTGATAGTTTGCCTTTGGATATTTTTAAATTTGATTTATATACCAACATTTTATTCATGAATAATAACAATTGTGTTTCTTTCTTTCTTTTCCTTATACATTTTACTTATTTTTGTAGTCTTTATTGTATTGGCAAGGACCTCCATTATATTTTTGATTAGAAATCATGCATTCTATTTCTGATTTCAAGAGAAAATTGTTCAATAGTTTACTACTAATTATGATGTTTGTTATGTTACTTTGTAGATTTCCATTATCAAATTAATAAAGTTCCCTTCTATTTTGTGTTTGCTAAGAGTTTTATCCTCAATGAGTGTTGAATTATTTTTTTCTGCATCAAGATGATTATATGATTTTTCTCCTTTCTTCTGTTAATGTGGTAAACATTAACTGATATTTTAAAATGTAAGACCACCATTGTTTCTCTGGAGAATAGCCTCATATATGTATATATGTGTATATGCACACACACAAATATGCATATGTACAGATTTTTAAAAAAATATAACATAATTTTCATTGCTAGTATTTTGTTTAGAATTTTTGCATCTGTTCTTGAGAGAAATTTGTTCATAATTTAATTTCTTGTAATGTTCTTGTCAAGTTTTGGTATTTAGCTTATGCTGGTCTCATTAAAAGAGTTCAGATACATTAAAATTAAGAACTAATATTTTTCAAAAGACATGAAAACAAGAATGAAAAAAGCCATAAAATGGGAAATAACATTTTCAACATACACACCTGATAAGGGATTTGTGTCCTGAATAGAGAACTTCTGCAAATAAATAAGAAAAATAAAATTAAATTGGAAAATTGAGGAAAAATCATGGGCATGCAGAAAAAGAAGTAGAAAATCCAACTGATCAACCAACCCACAACAAAATGTCTAACTTATCAACTTTCTGGAAACCGGTAAGTTGATGCTAAAATGAAATACCAACTACTGCACATATCCTCAGATTGGAAAAAATTAAACACTCTGAAAATACCAAGTATTTCCAAAAATATGGAGTAACAGAAATTCTTATTCACTGTTGGTGGGTGTATAAATTGGTACGACTATTTTGAAAAAGCTGGCAACATCATCTATTAAATTTAAACATGCACATACCCCACAGCTCAGAAATTCTACTCCTGGCTAAATACCCTGGAGACATGTGATTATATGAGTGCCAGAAGAATGTACAAGAATATTTATATCATCATTGACTTGTAATAGCAACAAACTTAAAATAATCCAAATATCCATCAACAGTAGAATGGATAAATAATCTTGTGGTATAATTTCAAACAAATGAATATCATAAAGCAATAAAAATAAACAAACCAGAGCAATACACAATAATGGGAATGGAATTAGCCAATATAGTATTAAATGAAGAAGAAATTCTCAAAAAAATAGACAATGGACATGTAGTGGTGGGGCTTCGAGGATGCTGTCAGTGTTTATTTCCAAACTCATTTGATCATTATATAAATGTTCACTGCATAATTATCCATTATGCTGTACATTTAAATGTATTTTTCTGTACATATTCTATATTATAAATGTTTAAAAATGTTTAGGAACATTTTAAAATAAAATAATTCATATATATGTCTTTATGAAAGCACATACTGACAAAAATTATTAAACTTTAAGATTTTATAATAAATATAATTGTGTTTCAGAATCTAGGTCTTCAGCTATTTATAATAATTTTCAATGCTTTTTTTGAACAGTGAACTTCTTCTATGTCATGATTTAAGAGACTAAGTGCAAAATGCAATATAGATTTCTTCAAAGGACTTGTGCATTTAAAAGTTAAAGTTCATAGACTGGGTGAAACTTCAAATATATGAATAATAGTTTTTAATATTTTTATCAAGCTTCAATTACAATTGATTATTATGGTATGAATATTCATCAATTACTATTTTATAAGTATAAATTAAAAGGACAAATTAACCATTAGGTAAAAGGATGTTTTTTGTAACTCAGTAAACAAAATGAGACAGATTAATCCTGTTATTCTGAGAAAGGCCACTATGTAATGTTAGCTATGTATTCTAGAATATTTTGTGTTTTGTTGACATAAAATAAGTAGGAATGTAATTAAAGAGATGTCTTTATCAGCCTATCTGGCCAAAAGCAAGTATTATTTTTCTCAGATATGATTGAAATAATTAGCTATCTATATGTACTGAGATGTGTTTCTTTGTAGTTGAGTTGTGATTTTTGAGAAAGACAAAAAATATTGTATAGAGAGCATGAACTTTGAAATAACGTATAGCTGTGACTCTGGGCATGTTACTTTATTTTTCTTTTTCTTTTTTTTTTTATTTT
>VBSM01002616.1:3863352-3942936 GCA_008086735.1 Cheirogaleus medius | reverse complement strand
GGACATTGACCAGTGGAACAGAACAGAGAACCCAGATATAAAACCATCCTCAATGTTACTTTATTTTTCTGAGCCTCATTTTCCTTACCTATAAAAAGGAAGAAATATTAGGGAACTCTTAGGCTTGCTGTGCTTATTTAAACTGAGAAAATAATACATGGCATATAGTAAACACATAATAAATACTAGTTGCCCACTTTACAGTTAGGGTCTTTTCTAACCCTATGATACCATATCTAATTTAAATGTAAAATCTTCTATTTAGAATTAAATACATTCATATTACATAAAAATCTTACACCCAACCTCATTTTGGAAATGCTAGAAATAGGGAATAATATATTAAAAAGAAACTCATTATGTTGCAGTCAGGCATTTTTACAAATAAATGTGCATATGACAAACTTCAATTTGAATCCAATTTAACTGCATATGTTGATTACCTCGTACTTTCTCAAGCTGTTTGGGAAAAGGGCAAAAATATGCCTTGGGTAAAATTTGATAATTCTCAACTCTATTCTTGGACCAGCAGTAATATGTTGTTAAAAAAAAAAACCCAAAACAAAATAAAATACAAAAGCTGTACTAAAAATCAGACAAAGTGGCTTCTAATGTTATGAATTCCACTAACCAGCTTTGTGAACTTGTACGGTTCATGTATCTTCTCTAAGATTTCTTAACTCTAAAATCGGGCTAAAAATACCTGCTTTGATTTTTTATTTTTAACAAGATTCTTATAAGAATCTAATGAGAGAGGAGTGAATACAGCATTTGATTAGGAATCTAAGATCTTTGATTTAACAAAAAAAGAATGAAAAAGATGTTTGGTAATATCTTACAAGAGAAAGAAAAGGTGTGCCCACTTTAAATAATGAATGAATCTCCTTCAGAAAAAATCTTTTGTAAAACATAGGTAGAAGAAAAAAATAAATGTTTCAGAAATTACCATGCGTTTAGAGTTTAATTTGTAGTCACAATGTTATCCCTGAGATTTTGATCCTCTCCCACATACACAAAAAGAGCCAGGAGGGCACCCTCTAGGGGATAATAGCAAACCTTCCAGATTTCAGAGCAAAAACTCAAGCCTGGCCCTGGGCAATTCACAAAGTCTCTCTAAACTTTAGTGGTCCCTCTACAAAATAAAGGGGTTAGAACACAATTTCTCCCAAGTTCTTTTCAACACAAACTTTCAATGATCGTATTTGAGGAAGAGTTTCAATAATGGGAAAATAATGGACACTTTACATCAGTGTAATACAATCTATTCTTTGTGAACCAGAGGTAAAGATAAAATAAGGGAATCTAATAGAACCTGAAATATTAGACCAATTTAATCAGAATTAGCAATTTTCATGGTTGCAAATACACAAAACATCTGTGCAATACTTCTCCCTAAATGAAACAATCTACGGGAAAGCATTTTGGAAACTATAATATGCTGTACAAATGTGAAGTATTATTAAGATCATCTTGTTATTTGAGCCCACAGACTTGGCATAAGCAGCCTATATATTTCAGCTGTGACCAATCACCCTGGGTGGGCATGGTGGGGAGGGAGGAAGAGGAAAGGGGAAGTGGATTTGCTTCTCCTGTTTTCTAGGTTTCCCTTATTCCCTGAGCCAGTACGTCTGTGAAATACTCTGAGCAGGTTTTTCTTGTTTCGTTTTTCAAGCATTAAGAGGTGGTTACTCCCCAATAGATAGACAGATAGACAAGTACATAGCCAAGTCTTTTTGTGTGCTTAGATTTAGGGAAAAAGTCACTTTAAATTCTCATTTCTTCATTTGAGACATTTTTAGACAAAGCAGGTGGTATGGTATGTATTTTGCCATTGTGTCCAATATTTTCCATATGCTAGCTTATTTCTTTTCTTTTCTAAAGTAAGCTGTAATTTGGATAAAGTCCTTATAATTGGTAAGTGCTTTAAAATAAGAATTGCTAGTTATGAGTCACTGCAATAATGTTAGACCGCCTGGGAGTATTATCTGCATGTAATGGTGAGAGAAACTGAGGGATTGAAACAAAGGTAGAGCGAGAAAGTAGACCTCCCAGGCTGTTGAAGAATGCCAAATTTCTGGAAAAGAGTTATAATTTGGAAGATGCCTGAGAATGGACAAACCTCTCTGCATAGGAACCTAAAAATCCTCAGCAGATGAATCTGTACTGTCTGAAAATCACATGACTTGGCTTAATGGCTTATTAGAAGTTGCTTGTTTAAATTGAATGTTAACTTGCAAGAATCTTTGGGGAAATTATTATGATCAATTATGAACTAGATTATTAAGAAGAAAAGCTGGGCCTAGCATTTGCTTGAAAGCTATATTTTCATCATATATCATCTTCCTTATAAGAAGATAATTGGGTAAACTGTGTGCTTGGCCTGGGAATTAGGGATGGGGTGGGGATTGGAGAGACCCTTGTCTTTACTTTTTTTTCCTCTAATTTCTAGACTTGGCTAAACCATTAGTCAAACTTTCTCATGGTAAAGGAAGGCTAATGTCAATATTAAAACCTCCAGAGCAAATAAATAACATGTTGATTTCCTTAAAGGCTTCCTAAATTAACTGCTCATCTCAGCTTGGGGTAGAGGATTTGCAGCTTGAAACACAAGTCTTTCTCAAACTCAACTTGAATATTTCTCATGTGTCCTCTGATAATTATGAAAGAAAGTCAACTGGTGCCACTGGAATGCAAATGACGTCAGTTGTGAAATGATTAAACGGTAATGTTCAGAACTTCTGTGGCCTGGAGAGTTTTTAATGGCATTACACAGCAAGTGCCATAGTATTCCCCAAAAGGGGGAAGGAAGATTAAATTTCTGAGTAGGAGAGGGAGGGCTGTTTTCAGTTTGAACTACAAGCCAGAAAAATTTCTTTCTGTGTAAGAACTTCAATCCTTCACAAAAGCATGGGAGGGGAGAGAAACTAACCTTTTACTATGTTGGCAGTGAATATATAGCACAGAGCATTACATAGTGATTCCTCAGGTAAACAAAGGAAGTCTAAGAAACATCAGTGATCAGGGCTTTGAAACAAGAGGTAGACATTCCAACACAGGCTATGTAGGGAGACAAGAACAAAATGGGGACACATGGGAATCCAGATTGAATTAATACAAATAATAAATAATGCTATCAGAACCCACTGTATTATTAAGATAATTCACTGTGTACAACAATATAGCAGGGTATAAATAATTTTAAAAATGTTTATTTTAACAGTAAGAACTAATGTTACTCAGGGTGAGAACTGCTTTTCTTAAGAAAATATACACGGTAACTCACTTAGGGTGTGGAAGTGAGGCTGTGCCAACAGGCAGCAAACCATGGAGTCCGACTATTCTACACAAGAAATCTAAGGAGGTTCTGATTATGGGAATGGTGAACCAGTAAAGAAAAGGATTTTAGAGAAAAGACCAAGAAGGCTAAACTACATGGTGGGAAAGCATGGTCAAGAGAGTCCAGTGAGAATCCCTGCCGGGGAGAGAGAAATTGCCAACTGCCTTTTAAGAACAGAGATGCTAACGATCAATTTTAAGTTGTTTAAGGTTCTCCAGGCTCTGTTATCCTGAACCTGTCATACAGTCTGCTAAATACATTTCCTTGTACAGAAGTGCGTGGGGAATAGATGGCCCGGGATGGGAAGCAGGACTCAACGTGGAGTGAAGGAGCGCAGGACAGTGGAAGAAAAACTCAGAGCCAGGGTGACTGAAAGAAATGTAAACCGTTCTCGCTAGCCTCGCCCCACAGCAGAGAATCTCTGCGGCTGTGATGATCCCCTGCCACCACCTCCAGTGCCCCAGTCCCTTTCCTCCAAGTGTGGAGAAGTTAAGGTCCTGGGGCAACTCTCAACCAGTGCAGGGGTGGGGATGGGGTGGAAGTGGATGGATAAATGCCCCAACCTTCCTTTGCTCTCCTTTGGCAAGAAAATCTTGAAGGGTGTTTCACATAGTTTCTGAAAGGGTCCCTAGGGGGACTGAGGCCTTTTTGCCCACTGTGATGACATGCTCATTAACACACTCTTCGGCTTTTTCCCCTTTCTGTCTCACTTTTTCCACTCCTGTACTTGTGCTTCTTGTCCTAACCTCTCATGACATACCTGTACCCACTCTTTTAACTCAGGGTCTGATTTTGGAGAAAACCAAACTAAGATACCCTTCTACCCTAGTCCTAGTCCCTAGTCCTGTCCCTAGTCACACTATTCTAATCCCACTTCTACCATTTCCTTGCCTTCCAAAAATAGTCTTTGCATAGGCAAGCATTTACATATGTATGTATGTATGTACATATGTGTGTATGTATATATAGATATCTATGTTTATATATATCTAACATAAACTTTTAACAATTTCTCAGCCATCCAAAATAGAGGGAAAAAAATCCATATCCTAGACAACAGTCTAAGATAGCTAAGTCTCTTTTCTAAAAAAATACATTGCACTTAAAAGAGAATAAATCTTATACCACTAATCACATTTAGAAATTATGCATAATGCATGCCATTTAGACTCAGTCGTGTTGATAAGGAGTACTCAAGGGCTCACCATTCATTAGTAGCTTGCCATTAACTGCTCTTATATCAGTGTCCTCATAATTGTGTTATACACATACATGAAATATATAGCACACAGGACTTCTTGGCAAAGCGGTTATTATACCTACAGTAATACTTTCAAATATTTAAATTATTTGTTGTAAAAGACTGAAACTCTACATAAATTTGTCTTAAAACTAAGAACTTTAAAAAACTTTGATTTTAATTGTGCTATGAATTAAAAGTCATTTTAGTATTCAGATGTTCTGTTCGTTGTGCTGACTATCCATGTGACAAACCAGCCAAATTAAGTTCGTTCTTTGTAGCCTACTATTCCTTCTGTGGGACATGTGGTTTTCTCTAACATATGGATGTGATATTTACTATTAAACTTCATATTCCTTGTTAAGTTTTAAGAGATTGGTTTCTTGTGATGCTAATTTGGTCTTATTATTGTTTGCCTAGAGTTGAACATAGTCTTTCTAAAGTTTTATAATATGATTAATATGCTATGATGATTTACAAATATGTACATATATATGTACATATACACATGCATGCACACTGTTTTATATATACCATGGGAATTCAAAATGGAATCGATGTCATTTGAACCAGTAATCCAAGAATAACAACTAGTGGATTTATCTTTTATCATTAAATTTACAGATTATTTACATTCAATGCAGTTATATTCAGTTGATTATCATAGGAACTACATTTTTCACCTCATAATGAGTCAACTTATTTTGGAGGGAACATAGGAAATCAATTATGCTGTCATTGTTTCCTAGCTTCTTTGTGTTCTTGTGAAATGCCTTTGTGTTTTCTCATGATGTATCTTCATGTTATTTTAAAATGCCGAGCAGAACATGAGATACCTGTAATCAGAAACAAACATCAGAACCTTGTTTTAATGCCCTGCTTATAGCAGGCAAACATTTCAAATTATGTATTATTTTCCACCCAGGAATGCTTTTCAGCTTGTTTCCCTAGTTAGCAATTTTAGTGGCATTTCTTCTTCACCTTCCCACTAGTATATTATTTTTAAATTTTTATTTCAAAATATTACAGAGGTGCAAATGTTTTTGTTACATGGATCCCTTTTGTAATGCTTGAGTCAGGGCTATAAGTGTACCCATCACCCAGATAGTGTTCATTGTACCTGCCATTAATATATTCTGTGCACTAATTGCATCCTAGCCTTCCTTATCAAACTCGCTCTCAGGAAATGTATCTGGATCTAATTCACTCAAATACGTGACTTAGTGATATTATTTGTTTTCTGGAAATTTGGATGTCACAGGGGAAAAAAGTTTTGTTTTTAACATTAAAAAATTGGAAGCTAGGGAAAATTTAAATCTCTATATATGTGGCTTACTGAGTAGCTCAATATAGGTTATAAACATGAAATATTTTAATTTTTACCCAGTCACTATTTTCAACCATGCTCTGTCAAATGTCACTTCCCTATTCCTTAAGGACATCTTGGAAATGTGCCATACCTTTCATTAAAAGTGTAGGCTTGTTTAAGACTCTCACCTCATATTGGCTTAAATCTCACTTATTCTCCTTCTTATCTGCACCTCTTCCCTCTCCTAAGTTGTCCAGGCTTATGGCTCGAAAGATTTGGAGAGGGGAGAAGAAGGGATCTGATCCTGCTTACTTCTTTCCCTTCCCTATTTCAAAGCTTGCTTCCTCCCAATTTGGGAGAGTGAGAGGAGACATAGGGGAGGCAGAGATCTTTTGAGGGTCATCAGTCACCTGCTGGTGGTGGGGAGGCAGCCAATGTTCCAATCAGCTTCGAGTTGATTATGTCTGCTCTTATCACATAATGGTCTCCACATTGATGCTGTGCATGGCTTTCTTAGGAAGTTTTAGCTTTTTGTCAGCCACCTCTGCCTCTGGGCCCCCTCAAAGAGGGGTAGCCATGTCTCCTTTGACTCTCGCTCGAGTAGGCCCTGCCCCAACCTCCCTTAGAGTGGGGCATCTCCCTGCCCTCCATGAGCGTCTTGGAGAACTGGGATGGAGTAACCCTCTATCCTCTCCTAATGCACACCAAACCACCATCTGTTATTACCTCTCTGTTGCCAGATATTCCCTCAAGTCTTCTGCCTTTGCAGAAAATGTGGTGGCACCAATAACAAGTTTTACATATAGAAAGAAACTTCAGGGAATGGGCATGAAACCTTCCCCGGAACTCTCCTACCATGCTGTACTCTTGTCTAATGGGGCCACCAGGGTAGGACTGCAATAAAGAATGAAATTCTTGTCTTCCCATCTCAGGCAGCCTATTGCTGTACTCACAGAGCTTCCCAGACATCTCCCATCATATCCTTTGAGGTAGGCAGAATTCTCAGATGGCCCTCAAGATTCCTGCCTCCTGGAGTGGGCAGAATCTGTGAATCCGACAGTAGATTACTCCTTGAGTAGGTTAATAGTTATTGGATTTTGAGTCAAAAGGGAGATATCCAATGACCCTGATCTAATCAGATTAGCACTTAAAAGGAACTGGCACTCCCTTCCCAAAGGCAGAGAGATTAGAAGTGTGAGAGGGCCTGTGGCAGAGACCACATAGCAAGGGCCTGAGCACTACCTTTAGAAGCCAAAACCAATTTCATGCCGACACCCAGCAAGACCACAGGGACCTCAAGACTACCAGTACCAAGGAACTGAACTTGGCAAACTTCCTGACAAAGCTTAGAAGTGTATCTTTTCCTAGCTGAGCCTCCAGATGAGAACACAGTGTCACTGACACCATGATTTCAGCATTGTAAGACACTAAACAGCTGAACTGTGCTCAGGGAAACTGTGAGATAATAAGTTTATGTTGTTTTAAGTCATTAAATTTGGCCATTAAGCCATTTGTTATGCAGAAAGAGAAGACTAGTAATGCTCTATCTTCCATTTCTGTTCTTTCCTTATCATCTTGAGGTGAGGATTGGTGTTGGCATGATATATATGTAGGAGGTAGCAGGGCCAATTCAACAATCTTATAGCAAGCCTAGAAATATCTGGCTTAATTTCTTGTTGACACTCTTCAGAATGGCGTAGAAGGGGGGAGGTGTTAATACATCTTTGTCCTTAGGTAGGGAGGGGCCTTGATGGCAATTCCAGAGGACCAATGTATTAAATATACACTAATGTCTTGTTATATATGTACTACTGTTATATATGTACTACTGTTATATGTATACTCTTTTAGTGGCTTTCTTATATCGGCCATCTGCAGTTAGAGAGAGACAGAGAGAGAGAGAGAGACAGAGAGAGAGAGAGAGTAAAATTTGGCTTATTTATAAAATTAACACATGAAAAACATATTTTACATTACAAAGTACCATACATTCAGGAAATTAAAATGTTATAGCATTCATTCAACATTTGTTGTGATGACTCTCTGTGTCAAGTCTTCGAATTTGCTCTTAAATATTTATAATTGAAGATAAATTTGGCCTCAAGTTGCTGAACCTCAAGGAATCAATTCATTCAACAAATATTTATTGAGTGTCCTGGAAATGAAACCTGAAGAAGGGATAGTCCTTTTCTTCTAGGAGTTCAGCATACTGGAGATGGTCAAATATATAAACAAATATTTGAAATACAATGACAAATGTGGGCACACTATCAATGTCTGGCCATGTCAGGACTGCTTTGTAGAGGGCTGTGTCTAAGGTAGGGCACTATATGCAAAACTCTGTGTATGTATTTTTATTTATGAAAAAAGGGTCCATAACTTTGTCATATTTTCTAATGAGTCCATGTCTAGGTTAACAAGGGAAGAAAGGGTATCCTTAGTGGAGGAAGCAAAATATGCTAAGGAAAAGAGACGACATAATATATTGCCTAGTCTAGTAACTGCATTGATGTGGTTGTCTTATAGCAGCGGTCCCCAACGTTTTTGGTACCAGCGACTGGTTTCATGGAAGACAATTTTTCCATGGATGGGGTGGGGGGCGGGGTTAGGAGGTGGGGTGTCGTGTGTGGCAGGGCTGTGGTGCAGAACTCAGGTGGTAATGCGAGTGAGGTCTGTTTCCTAACAGGCTATGGACTGGTACAGGGCCCTAGCCCAGGGGTTGGAGGCTGCAGCCTTATAGGGTATGTGTAGGGCATTCTGACATCTCTTTACTATTACTGGTTTTTGAGATCTTAGATATGTTAAAATAATAAAAACTTTGATATAGGATAAGTAAAAGAAGCAAGATTTTCTAAATTTGGGATGAACAACATCACACAAGTGAAAAGACCACTTGCTTCCAAAAAAGAAAGAAGAAAAGAAAAAAGCAGCTCTCCTAACATACACTTTGTCACATAGAACTAAGCTCTAACCACTATCTGCTGCTTTTGATTTGCCACTTTTTATTAATTTCATTAAATTTTGAAACCTTGGCCCAATTTGAACAACACTTACTTCCTTTTTATATTTTCATTTATTATTTTTGTTGATTTGATATAAATTTATACTACAGAAAATGAAAGAATCTGAAACAAGAGGAATCTGATCTCAAGAGGGATTTAGATCTGTCTAAATATATAACAAGTGTTTTGCAACATGCTTTGAGAATCCCAGACTGCATTGCTGGACCAAGTCTCTAAAGACAAGAGGTGTTCTACAGCATTTGAAGGTAGATTTCCATCATTGACTCCAAAAAGCTGCTTTTATTTATTTACTTATTTGGCAATGCTGGAGATTGAACCTGGGACTTCATAAAGAACTGCTACTTTTATAATCTTTATTCTATAGTTATGCTATCATCAATGATAGTTTTGCATTAGATTTCAACTATTATTTTTTGGATTCAAGTAATTTGCAATAGCATGATTTTGTCTAATGATACAGCAATTGAAATGTTTGGAAGTCCTCTGCTTTTTTTCTAAGCTCCCTTCTCCTGTACCTATAGTGAATATATTCCTAAGTATCCAGTAAAATAATCTAAAATTGCATATATTTCAATATTAATAATTTTCCTATTGCATAAAAATGTTGAATTTCATTGGTAGCAAAGACCAAAAAGCAATGTGAGTACCCTATCTGAAGTATTTTATTTTCATTTCTAAAACATTATAATTATGTAATTATAAAATTATAGAACTATAAATATAATAATTATAATCAGTAATTTATAAGTAAATAACAATTAAATTACTATAATAAAAAATTATAATTATCATTTCTAAAAATTACTGTAAAATTTCATCTTCATAAATTTGGGAAACCAAATAATTCTTCTTTTAATTACTAACTTTTCCTCAACTCTCAAAATGTTATGAATCTATACATATTAACCTTTTCAGAAACTTTTTAAATAGTGATCAGAGCTTCAAAATGAAGTCAATAAATATTAAATTTGAAGCATGAAGCAATGTATAAAGAATCAGACTTCCTAAAGCCCCTGACATGTCTTCATTTATGCTGTGTCCTATTCCTTGGTGAGATTAGACTAGTATGCATGATCAATAGTCAGTTTCCTGAATCTTCCCATTATGTGTCTGCTGCTCATCTGCATAATCTATCAGAGAAGGTCCATAAACCACACTACTTTATATATAGTTGCATATAGGTCTGAAATTGGCAATCCTAGCATAAGATTCAAAGATGTCCAATAGTCATGTAACCATAATTTTCAGAATCTTGGTTCATCTCACTGGTCTGATTTCATTCTAAGTTTCCAGATCTGAATAAGACATAATTACGACACTACCTTGTCCTTCCAACTGTTCCATTCCTGCACTACAGCAGTACTTTGAAAGTGCTGCTCTGACTCTGATGTTGCTCCCCATTCAAATATTTATTTACTCATTTGGGAATTCACTGCTCCAGGGCCAACGTTATCTCATATCTTGACATCTTTCCACACCACAATCTCAAGACAGTTTTCCTTTCCAGTTGAGTATGCTGACCTTTCCACCCATTGGGCTCAATGAGGTAGCACAATATTAGGCTAACATATATTACATAAAGTACCTTCTACTGGCTAGAGAGATTTTGTTGTTCATGGACTTAAATATCAGGGGAAAGAAAAATTTCTTCCTTTATCTTCCTAAATTTTGTACTTTTAGAACCAGGGAAACTCCTATATATATCCTATGAAGGAAGATTTGAATCACAGAGCCAGCTAGTTATATTTGGCAGTGTTCTGTAAATCAGAAGTCCCTGCTGTGTGTGGAGTCTCTCAGAACACTGTTGATTTCTATTTGGGGCAAAAGGTTGATAATGTTTTGTGTGTAGTGTGTCTCAAAACACTTATTTTATGAAGGGAGTGATCTAAGCCACCCAAAATTACTGCATGACAGAGTTATCGCAACATTCTTATAACATAATATATTCAAAGTGGCTAATGCAGTACAAGGCACGTAACAGGTGCTCAAAAAATAGATGCTAAATAATTAAGTCATGGCCAACCTGGCCTGCCTCATGATAAGTCTGTTTCCACTGTGACAAGCTGAAGTCTCAGTTCTTTATCACAGGAAGACTTGAGTCTATGCCGCACATAGATTGGTCACCCTTTCCATTATATTTATTTTTAAAAAGCAATTGTGGTATAATTGATGTACAATAAACTACACATATTTAAGCTACACAATTTGTTGAATTTTAATATATGCATACACCTGTGAAACTCTCACCACAATGTAATTAACGAATCTATTATCCTGAAAATGTTCTCTTGCATTCTCTGCTGAGATGCTGTAGCTACCTTTTCACTGTTCACAGGATCACTCCAGTGCATTTGATCATTCTGATGGTGTTTCACTTCTCTGCATAAGTTAGCAAAGGAAAGATGAACTGAAGAGCATTTTCTTTTGAAGCTTGGCACTAGGAATAAAGGAATGAAGGGTATTAGAACTCTCTTTATTTGGATCTCCTTTTTCTTCTTTTGTTCTCTCACTCTTAGAACCAAATGAAATTGAACATACAAGGAGAAGCCAAAAAACATCAGTAGGATACACTTGACAGTTTTGATGGACATTTCCCACTGCAGGTGGATTCTGTTATTTTCTACATGCATGTTTTGTCTGAGAGAGCAAGACCATAGATAGTGGTTCTCAGGCTAGCTTGGAGAATAATGTTCTTAATGTGCTAACATCGTGTTATTGATGTATGTACTGCTATTACACAGCCATTTTGCTATTTTCACACATACCCTTTAAATTTTTTTTGTGCAATATTTTGGTTAAAATAATTAACTTTAGAATCAACTACCTGAGCTCTACTGCCTCTCTCAGTTATTTGCCATGTACTTCTGTGTAAGTCAACTAACCTTTCTGAGCACCAGTGTATTTATTCATAAAATAGAGATGGGAGCTACCATTGAGTATAATTGTGAAAGTTAAATGAGATAATGTATGTCATGTATTTAATGGTGATTGACATATGGCTATTAATGTTATTAATATTAATGTATTAAGATGTTAACTTATTAATAGTAGCAAGTCTAAAGGTGGACTTATTTAAAAATATGCACATTAATACATTCATTTAAACAAATACCAGACATTTATTAACTACCTACCTATTTATATGCAAAGTATTTTACAAGAGATGGGTAAAACTCTAGGTTAGACAGAGTAGTATTTCTCAATCATAGGTCCTTCATAAAGAAAAATATTCTGATGTACCTCTGTGTTAATATGAATGATTTTTATTATAACATTATACATACACATACATAAAACCTTGGACAATATCTCATGAAGTATATTACAGGTGAGAGATTTATTGATTTATTCATCACACAGGAGCATAATAAAAATAGTTACTTTTTGACTGTTATTCAATTTTATGTGTAATCTCATTTAACTACCCATCATCCCTGGTAAGTTCAATTATTATCCTCTCTCCAAGTGATTAGAAATATAACACGAAAAGCCTTAGGAGAAAGATCAGTTAGAGATATATACTAAAAACGTATAGTTGAAGATAAGATCATGAATATGAAATTTCAAGACATAAGAAAAAGAACACTTCCTCCCCTATGTAAAATTGAATGGCTAAGACATACATGTCAGAGCCCAGTTTGAACCATAGTCTGTCTGACCCAAATATTGTGTACTTCTCACTAGTTTGCATTTAAAATCGAGTCGGCAGTCAGACCTAGTTTTATTCACAGTGAAATTAATAAGCTCCAGTGTTTGAACCCTACTATTTAATTCAAAACTTAAGGAAACTGATAATGTCGGCTGAATAGCCGGGATTCCTAAAGCATGCCCTTGTCAGGTCTAGTAGTACGTGTTAGGTGAAAATTACCACTGTCACCTTGACTGCAGTCAAGGAGATTTGAATCCGAATTTAGATGCTCTGTTCTTTGTATCTGTGAAAGGCCATCACAGAAAGCACAAAGGAGAAGATGGATGTTTCTAGAAAGTAAATCTAGAAAGGAAGATTGAAAAATAGATGCTAATTTGAGAGATACCCTTTTGGCTTCTGTCATTTCCAATATTCTGTTTGTAGTTGTCATATTAGCTTTTGTGGTCTAAGGAAATGTTACAAAATCCTCAAGACCAAGAAATACACACTGATCTTTCCAGTAGGCCAATTATCTTTGCCAAACTAAACAGAAGTTCTTCAAAAATGCTCTGCCATGTTGGAATCCATGAGCAGTATTTAAGTTCAGGCTTGGCTATTCAGTTCCCAAGGAGGAAAAGGAGAGAATGGTTCTGAAGTGAGTATGAAAGTCCCCTGATGTTTGTGAAGAAGATGAATTCGGCAATGCTGTCTTTCTCACTGCTCCCCATCCATACCTACGATGGGATCATGGCTGACCATCTAAAGACCTCATTTTGCAGCCTTCCTTGCAGTGAGGTGTGGTCATGTGATTAAGTTCTGGCTAATGCAACATGAGCATAACTGACATGATGGTTGCTAAAAACCAGTGACTGTTTATTTATGAAAGTAAGTCATGCTTTTAAGAGGAAGGAATGTGCCTTCCCGCTCATACTTCCCTCTCCCCAGAGTGGCTATAATGTGGGTATGATGACTAGAGGTGAAGAAATCATCTTGAACCACAAAGTATAAATTGTCCACAGAGCTGCCCTTCCTGCCCTGGACTGCTTTCAACTGGGCTGCTCTGTGAGACAGAAATAAACCATCTTGTATTAATATAAGCTACTGATATTTTGGAACTCTATAACAACAACTGGATCTATAGCCTAATTAATTTTGAATTTGATACTGGAATTGGGGTTGCCAGAACAGAATCTAACATATGTGGCATTGGCTTAAAGGTTGGATAGTTGGTGGAAGGGATACAGATATTAGAAGCTGGAAATTTGGTGGCTCTGTCATTTTTTTTTTTGGAAATGTGTTTATGAAAAGTGTTTCCTCTAATGCCTTGGAAGGCAGAACAGATATGAACATGGCTTATGACTCTGGGAACTTATTGAAAAAAGAAAACACCAGAATGCTGTGTATTGGTGTAATGGTGTGTATTGGCTGCCTTCTGAAGCTTTTGGAAAAATCCTAGAAAGAAGAGTTCAAGCTAGAACTAAAATATTTGTGAACATATATTGAAGAGAATACAACATTTGAGGAAGTTTTTCACTGCATGTTGCCTGCAAACTAATGGACAAGGGGTGTAGTGATTTAGAAATGTACAGTAGTGAAAAAGTTAATTACTTCTTACAAAACCAAAACAGGGCTAAGAAATAGCTCTAAAAATGAAACCTTAGAAGGACCTAAAACTGTCTCCAGTCTTCTCTAATGCATCTTCCCAGAAGTGCTCTTTGCTAGTGAGTCCAGTTCAGAAGCAATGACCAGATTAATGTCACCCTCTTCCCAACCAACACTAGTGTTTTGGATGGCCTCGGGTAAGCCACCAAGGAAATGGAAATGGGCAGGAGCATAAGGCTGGTTAAAAAAGAAAAGGTTTTCAGATGTCAGAAGTCTAACTAGAGAATATCTTTGGCAACTTACTTATGAAACCAGCTGGAAGCCAGTAGATTATAAGCCTACAGAGATTGTGAGGAAAATATATTGCCAAAGAAAGCACGTATGTAGCATGAAAAATCAAGTGTCAGTTTGACCTATAAAGCAACCCCTGATCCCCCAAAGCTGTACATCTCCCAAGATCAACATACTCTCTAACATTTACTTAAAGTTACCGTGGAGGGTAATGGACAAGGAAGAATTTCCCAGAGGGCAAAGCCAGGGACCACAGAGTGCAATAGAGAAAAGATTCCTCAGAGAGCAGAATCAGCAGTTTCCAAATGATATACCCAAGGACTAACCAAGCTGCCAGACAGGGAGGTTTTGCAATGTCCTCCTCAGCAAGATATGATGATTGCTAAAAGCCAGTGACTGTTCTTGGGTTTCCCATTATTCCCTATTTTGACTAAGCATTTTTACTGTGGCTGTCCTGCTCTTCCTCTACTATTTTTATTAAGTTTGGGTGTATGTGTGTGTGGGGGGGAGACAAATAGACTTTTTAAAAAATTGTTATATTCCCAGACCATAACAAGCTACATATATCTAATAGAGAGAACAGCATACCATCTAAGATTCTGAACTTTGAGGTTGCTTCTGTAACTGAATGAAACTTTGGAATTGTCTCATTTGGAAAGAGGCAGAATGTGTTACACTGCATGCTATCTTCTACAATACCCATTCTTTTTTCTCCCTCAGTAACAGAGCTTTTAGCTGAGAATACGGAATGCCCTGCAAAAATCTACACATTCAAAAGTTTTGGCCAATGGGATGTGTGCAGAATCAAAGTTGGTTTTTTTTCCAGATTGTACTTTCATGGGGAAAGCTATATCCTTCCCTTTCCTTTTTTCCTTTTTGCTGGCTGACATGCAGATGTGATGGGTGGAACTGAAGGAGCTGTTCTGCTCCATTAAGTATCAATCAATCGTATGTTGGGAAATATAGAACCACAAGCAAGCTCACCAAACATTTGCAGGGTCTTGAATTAGAGTTCAAATGGAGGACCAAATACCATAGGAAAAAGTATTTAAAAGTTATATATCCACCAAAAAAACTATTAAATAAAATATGTTCCAACCCCTTATCTTGACAAATATATCATCAAAAGTTACCTTGTATACTACGTTCAAGTATAAAATCCTTGGATGCCTTTGAGTAATGTTCTATAATATGATGAGGTCAGGAATAAATAACCACTTAGTCCTGGCTCCTGGCCCATGACTATTTCCATCCAACTGTGGCTACATGCTGCACTGCAAGGGACTTCATGGTGTGTACATCCATCTCAGCTCACATACCTAAGTTCCCCACAAACAGCTGCCACTTAGCCATCCTTTGCCTTGAGCCTAGGGGAGTACAGACCAACAACACAGACTGCTCTGGGCGAGAAGTATGCTCAGGCCCCGGAAGCAGGGTTGGAGCCATTTGAACTGGGTATTCCGAATCTTGAGTATCCAACACATGATCCCGATTGTGGGGGAGGGGACATAGTTTCCTGGTAGGCAGACCTACTTGGTCCTGAAGACTTCTTGCTCTGTGGAGAGTATGCACATCTGTAGGGGGCCAGAGCAGGACCCTCAAAGACAGGCAAGGGCAGGGGCTGCTCTTATCCAGGCTCTTAAACTGGCCACAAGAAAAAAAGATCCATATCTCTGTCACTGAGGAGCCCTGGGATGCTTACTCTTAAAAAAAATTCCATGAGCAAGAAATAGACTTTAATATTGTTTATACTACTGCTGTTTTGAGTCTTTGTTGTAACAATTATGCCTATATCCTAAGTGAAATTCTATCTTCAGACAATAGTTACCTGGATTTCATTGTCATACAATATTACACAAAAAAGATTCAGAGTCTTCTTTCCAAAATCCCTATCCTCTTCTTTAAGATATCTTCATAGTGTATTTCTTCCATGATCATGAGTAATTACATTGTTCCATTCAGCTTCTTACATGTATGATTAATCTCACCTACATGCATTTTCTTCTTAGCTTTTGCTTCCAATGTCCTTTTTCTGCTGGTTAAACTTGAACATTGCTGATGAAATAAATGGCAGGATTCCATTCAAGCTTGAGCTAAACAACAGCAAAATCAACATGTGCCTCAAAATATAGTAAAACAACACATAATCCTGGATGTTTCCTGTAATTAGGATGCTTTTCTCACTTTTAAAACAATTTAAACACTTTGCTCTAAGTATATTTTTTCCAGCATTTTTGTTTAGTCTATTTATGAATGAATAGACCAATGTATATACCTGACTTAATGCACTCCTTAGTATCCATATGTTTCCAATTTCAAGTTGGTCTTCATAGACAATGTGGATATTTTCAGCTCTCAGAATGTCATGATTGAGCTTAGTCATCCTGTAGTGAAAGTAAGTTGCACTGACTCCTTTCATTCTTTATCATCATATTTTCTCCCACTGTGACTACATTTTGAAATCTTAAGATATCTATCTGTGAAAGTGTATTGGTCCTAAAAGAGATAAAACCTATGGCCTTATCCTCTCTGGATTTGAACCAATTTAGGAAAGGGTAGGGTATCAAGCTCTTTCTATGGGTCATAAATCATACCATATTTTTTGTTTAAATTTGCCCATTTAATAATCTAAACCACTCTGTGAGGTAAATGCAACAGGTAGGAAACTGAGTCCACAAACTTAAGAGTACAAGAAATATAAATTTCTAGTTTGTTCATAACTAAACTTTATTTCTACTTTAGGCCCTTATTCTGTGAAGTGAAGGCAAATTAATTGCACTCGTATTAAGGATGCTTTCCTTAATTTTTCCAAGAGTTGGCATCTAAGTACTGGAGGACTTTATAAGTGTCATAGTAAGGGACATAGTAAGGACATATAATTCTCAATTTTCATCTTATAGTCACTCTGATATTACCTGAGACTGCCACTTTCTTCAGGCTCTAGATATGTCTTACCCAATGTGGTAGGTGGTAGCTGTATGTGACTATTTAGTACTTGAAATGTGGCTAGTCAGAATTGAAATGGGCTGCAAGTGTAAAATACACACTGGATTTCAAAGATTTAGTACCAAAGAACCTTCTCATTAAAATATTTAATTGATTACATGTTGAAATAATCATATTTTGGGTATGTTTTAGTAAAGAAAATATATTATTAAGTTTTCACCTATTTATTTTTAGTTTTTAATATGGTTATTAGAAACTCTAATGTTACATACATAGTTTGCATTATTTCTACTGGACAGCACTGCTGTAGATCTCAGACCAATTCTTTTCCCTCAACCACAAGGCTGCTTTGGTCAAGCAAAGTCATCTCCATTGGTGTTACACTTACTACTTTGCAGTCTAGTGGAACTATTGCTATCAAAAAGTTAACTGAGCTTACTTTGGCTCAATTACACAGTGTTGCTTACAAATTCTTAGATACAAAGTCCTATAGGTAGAAATAAATCTATTTCATTTTTTCTAAAAATAAAAAAATTATCTTTTTCATTTGGGAATCATATAGGAAGTTTTCTTCCTAACAGACTCATGAACTAGTTCATTGGGTATTTAGAAGTAAAAAATCACACTCTGTTCCTGATGACCAGAAAAACATCAGTTCGGGTCACAAATAAACCAAGACTTCCCACGAATTAAAAAACATGGGGGAACTCTCTGAGGGGATGTGCAGAGGTGATGCTATTACACAATGTGTTGCTATTTGAGCCATTTAGTTTTCAAAAAGGAAAATCATTTAAAGTCCTTAAGCAGGGGTGTGTAGCAGTTTATAAATGCTCTAAATTGTTGGGAGTACCTGTCTCAACAAGAAGCCAAAGTGGATATTAATAATCATTCTATTTTTTCTTTTTTGTGAGACAGTTTCACTCTGTTGCCCGGGCTAGAGTGCTGTGGCATCAGCCTAACTCACAGCAACCTCAAACTCCTGGGCTCAAGCGATCCTATTGCCTCAGCCTCCCGAGTAGCTGGGACTATAGGCACGCACCACCATGCCCAGCTAATTTTTTCTATATATATTTTTAGTTGTCTGGCTAATTTCTTTCTATTTTTAGTAGAGATGGGGTCTCACTCTTACTCAGGCTGGTCTTAAATTCCTGACTTCAAGTGATCCTACCTCCTCGGCCTCCAAGAGTGCTAAGATTACAGGTGCGAGCCACCACACCTGGCCAACAATCAACCTTGAGAAGGGAAAAACATCCTAACAGAACAGGAAACAGAAAAGGAGAAAATAGAATCAAGTGAGTACTTTAGTCATTCTTGTTTCTTGGGAGGAAAATCCTGGAGATTTGGAAAGGATTTAGGGAAACAATTTTGTCTCTATCCTTTGTGGCAGAGCTTAAAGATAAAGGCTGTTGAGGAAGTAACAATTAAGGTGCTTCTCCTTGTGTCTTGCTAAGACTTGCTGAATAAAGACAAGGGCTAGCCAAGTTTTAGAGTAAGCCACTAGTGAGAGACACCATGCTCAGAGTGAATGGGCTGAGAGTAGCAGAGGCAAGAAAAGTGCCACTCACAGTCACCCAGTGAGGAAAATGTGGCTGTAGTGGGATGATTTCAGATGACAGTCAAAGGGTAGTTCTCTCACTATCAAAAGGAAAATCAAGGTTGTTTAGCAATGGGGGATCGGGGGGGAATCACAAGGTAGCCTGGAGGGGAGAAGACCAAATGCTCAGGAGTCCATGAAATATAAAAGTTGAAATCAGGAGCAAAGAGTAAGTGGGCACAAAGCAATATTCATTTAATAAATATAAAGCGAGTACCTGTTATCTGCTGAACAAAATCACAGGTACTGAGGCTGTAATAATGAACAACAAACAGATCGTGCTTGTCTCCAGGGATCTTATGGTCTAGCTGGGAAGGTAATAAATAAATAACCCAGTGTACACAGAGTGCTATGTCTTATGGGGACACACAAGCAGGATACTTAGCTCAGTTTTGGGAGTCAGAAAAGATTTCCACAGCCTATAATATCAAGACTTGTGTCTAAAGGATGATTTCAGTTCAGCAGCCAAGACAGTCAGGAAAGGAGGAGGAAGGCAATGGAGGAGGCAAAGGGATTGTGGAGGTGAGCAACTTCCCAGGCCAAGGCAAAGGCTTAGGATCAAGGAAGAACACACAGAAATACAAAGATATGAAAACATAAAAAATTATATCATGTTGAGGAATTTGGACTTTATCCTGGTGCCAAAAGGAAGCATCTGAAGTATTTGATTTTTAGTAACACTGAAATATAGACAATAGATTTCTGGGAGGTGAGACTGAAGGCCAAGGCAACAACAGTAGGATGCTCTGGCAGTGATATAGGTAAGAGATGATAGTGGCCTGATCTAAACTGATGGCAGTGGGAATGGAGAAAAGAGGATGGATTCTGAGATACAGAAGTAAAATTCACTTTTTCTGTGAATAGGGACAGATTCACCTTAGGCCCATATCTAGGGGCCTGTATGGTCAGCCCGGTGTGTAAAGGCAAGTCTATGAGGACTCCCAGTTCTTTGAACAAAGCTGCCCTATGTATGGAGGGAACATCAGAGGGAAGTTGGGGCTTCTCTGATCTGATTGTGACAATAACCTCTGAGAGATGAAAGCAAAAGGAGCAATCACAAATATAGTCCTTTCAAAGGCAGACCAGATCCCTGGCCCAGCTGGAGATGGAGCCACAGAGGAAGCTTGCCATTTAAAAGGAATTCTGTGGTGAATCATTTTGTAATATAAAGACTATTTTTATATTTCAGGACTATGTATCATATTAAGCTTCTAAAGCCTAATAATGACAGTATAAAACTGGATCTAATAGAGTCTAAGAGGAAAAAACCACTTGTCAACTCCAGCGCTAATGTCTTAATGAGTCCCAGGGTCTTTAAGAGTAGCACGGGTGAACAACCATCTTGGAAACTGCCAACTCCCCAGAAGCACACTCACCTTAGGGAGTAGTATCCAGTCAAGATTTCCAATATGAGATTACGATTTTTTCCATTAAGTTTATGAGATAAAAAACTAAAGAGTTTTCCCTAATCAATCATACTTATAAAATGAATATTTTATACTCTACAATATCTGTGGATTTTTCCAAATAATGAAATATCACTTTCAATCTGATTTTCAATATCATATTCAAAGCTGTTGACTTTATACTTTGCATATAGATATAGCTAAGAATATTGGGATGGGATAACCCTACAGATTTTGGAAAGCACAAAGGGAAAAGAACAAGTTGGTTTTAGGAGCCATTTGGCGCTGCTCAATAAAATTAACAGGCCACATAAAAATTGAGAAGCTGATGTTAATAGTACATTTTAAATTTAAAAATTATGTTTTAATATTTGATACATTTGAAACAACTGAATATGTTTTTTCAGAGTATTCTTGGCATGGAATTCAATCTATCCTTCTGTAAAATATTGTTTTTCTCTGCCTTCAGAGTCTTACCTTTCCAGAATAAGTTTTTACTTTCTCCTCTTAAGGTTGATACACAAAATGTATGTTCAAATAGTTTAATATGTGTGTTAAAATCCAAATTATTTTTCACTTTAGTACACATTGTGCTGTTTACAGGATATAATTCATAAGATATGTATGTGTGTATATATCCAACCATCTTGGATCTCCAGATGGTTATACACACTCTTGCTTATCCACAAATTAACCATAAATTTTGATGTAATTTCCAAAACCAAAACTATTTCTATGAAGTATAAGAAGTTAACTATGTTTACATATTTTCATACATGAAGTCATCACTTTACAAATTACATTTTTTCATGTTATCTTTAGGCTGTCTCATGGGAGTATAACCAATCAAATCTCTAAAGGAAGCCTTTGTATACTTTCTGTGGAGAAAACTCTTCTCTAAAGCCTTAAAATGATACTCAGAAGCAAAAGCACCTTCGGGAAAGGTCCTGAGCATACAGCAAGGGATGAAAGGGCTGACCATGAGCCCCTCCCTTATGTTCTTACAGGCTAGCAATGCTCACGGGGCAGTGGGAAGATTGCTGCCCTGTGATAAATGAGATTCAACTTTGAAATTTTTTTTTCCTTTTTTTTGAGACAGAGTCTCACTCTCTTGCCTGGGCTAGAGTGCCATGGCGTCAGCCTAGCTCACAGCAACCTCAAACTCCTGGGCTCAAGGGATCCTCCTGCTTCAGCCTCCAAGGTAGCTGGGAGTACAGGCATGCACCACCATGCCCAGGTAATTTTTTCTATTTTTAGTTGTTTGGCTAATTTCTTTCTATTTTTAGTAGAGATAGGATCTCACTCTTGCTCAGGCTGGTCTCAAACTCCTGACCTCAAGCAATCCTCTGGCCTCGGCCTCCCAGAGTGCTAGGATTACAGGCATGAGCCACCATGCCCGGCCTCAACTTTGAAATTGACTGGCCCATCAGGACCAGTCAGGGAAAGAACCTTATAAGGCCAAACATTGAGTTTAGGCTTTTCATATTTAGAAGAAACTTTTATATCTGTATGCCAATGTGAACTTTAAGGTTATATAAATTGCATTGCTTTTGAAAGAGCAAATATTTACTATAATGTAGAAGCACTGAAAAAAGAATGCTGAGGCAACAAACCACACAGGGCAAAAGAGGGGGAGGGTTGGTTGTCTAAATTGATTCTTCATTTATCCAGCTGCCCGAGTTAGAAAGTTCCAACACGAAGAAAAATTGGCGAGAAAAGACCAGCCAACATTCCAGAAACAAAGGCCAGTTGGGGGAAAGCTGAGAATGGACAGGAAGTGTATTGGAGGAAACTAACTTGGCAGTAGACTTGCTCTTGTGGGAGCAGCCGTAGAGTAGAATGTACAAAGGCCAAATGGTTTAGCAAGACCAAAAGTGATACAGGCAAATGCTAGAACCAACAAAAAAGAATGTAATGGGTAAGGTATAGCAGCATTTTAAAAATACAATTAGGCAGGGTATAATAGAGTCCCAATAAATTCTGAATTGGGATTGGCAGTTCAAAGACAGAACCTAAACTTCCGGGAGAAGTGACTTACTGAGAAAGGCTTGTTGGGGTATTGGGCACCAGCCAAACAGGCCAAGGTTTTGGAAAGAACTCTAATATGAGAGAAAATTAAAGTCAGGAAATAAAAAATAAGAGGGATGGTGGGGTACAGTCCTAGTTTTATAAGACAGAAAGTAGAGAAATTCTGACATCCATTTACATGTATGCCTCACTTGGAGATAGAACCTGTGATGAGGTGATGAAGGTTAAATGAGGTCCTATGGATGAGGCTCTAATCTGATAGGGCTGTTGACCTTCTAAAGAAAGAAATACCAGAGTTCTTTCTCTACCATTTGAGGATACAGAGAGTAAGTAGCTGTTTGCAATCTATAGAGAGAGCCCTCACCAGACACCAACTCTACTGGCAACTTGAATTTTTGAACTTCCAGTCTCCAGATCTGTGAGAAAATAAATTTCTGTGTCTAAGCCACTCAGTCTATGGTATTTTGTTCTGGCAGCCTGAACAGACTAAGACAATAGGATAAAATCAAGACTGCCCTCGGTCAATTAGTACCCAACCTTAATGTCTTTTTTGTCCTGCTTATTTCTCTAACCATACACCTTCCCAACTCTCCGCCCACTCCAACTTTTATTCATCTTTTCAGACGCCACTCCAATGTCACATTCTCTAATTGGTAGATGATTCTGAGGGGGTGATGGAGGGAGAGATGTCATCAGAGGAACCAGATAGGACTAATGTTTTCTCTAGACTTTCCAAAATCCAGGGTCAAGAAGAAACAAGAAATGCAAGTCAACAAACTTCATTCTTCCTATGTCCTGGTTACCACAACAGGTTTTGAATACTTGTTCTCTGGGTTGCCAAGTCTCAATTACACTCTATTAATAAGGCAAAGTGATTACACTTAAGGCATTTAAGGCATTAAAGACCCCCTAATGCTTCCCACACATTCTATAGCCAGAACTATTAATGAGAAACAGAATTAACTAATTTTAGTTTTATTCCTCCCCTGTCCTGATTAAGTCCCAAACTGGGCCAATTAGGTCAATTACTTAAAACCAAATGTGAAAGCATTCAAGTTTGAGATTTGTCCTTTGTAGTATAGATATATCAGACCTGGATTTCATAGAAAAGTTTAATTTATCCAGATAACCTTTCTTCAGTGATATAGGAGGCCTACTTTTGGTCAAGGATGAATGAATAGCTGTATTCTCCTGCTTGGATCTCCAGATGGTTAACACTTGAAACTAATAAAGCCCAAATGATAAGTGCTATCCTCATACACCTCCATCAAGGAAACTATGCTCAATCCACACAATGATCACTCAGCATATGTGATCATACACATGGTGTGACATGTTGAGTGGTACCCTAGGCTGGGCATAGCACTAGGGCTTTCCCATATTAACTGAGCACCAACTGTCAGAGGGCCAAGTCATGGTGAGGGTTGATGGCTGATGATGGGTGAATGATTCACAGCATAATCATCGTGGGCAAGGAGCAGAGAGGGAGGCATTCACCCCCAAGAAGAGCACCCTCTCTCTCCCTCTTGCTCCTGTGCAAGGAAGTTGTTATGAGTTGAACCTCGGAAAGGAGAGAATGCTTGATAAACAGGAAAGTAAGCAGAAAACATCCTAATAATTCACAAACTATATGCATGGTCATAAGCCCTATCCAAAGCTGTGGGGCCAAAAGTGCTTTTGAGCTTGTAATTCCATGTATTTCTAAAAGGTATTAAAGTGCATATATTACGTATTCTATAATCCCTCCACCAGAGTCTGAAGCAAGACTCCATTATCAAACATGCTAGTGTTTCTGTAGCAAAATATGTGAATATTTACACTAAGTAGGATGAATACACAATATAAATAGCCTCTGTCAGGTTAGGTCTGGTTTTACCGTCAAATAAGTTAGAGAAAAGGCTTTCAGTTTTTTGGGCTTTTTGAGTCTTGGAAAATGAGCATAAAAGGTTATGAGCCTGAATTCTTTTGTTTGGCATAAAATACTACTACAAAGATAAAGATGCTGCAAATTCTACCTTTGGCACTTTTATTGCTTCTTCGTTTTCATGATTTACTATGAAATTTGCTACGTTGCTAACCTGGGAGAGCCACTAGATGTGCCACACATTAATGCACTGCATGCATGAATTCATTCATTTGGTAAACATGGCTGACTTATTGAATGCCTACTGTGGGCTCACATCACAATAGGAACAGTTTAGTGACTCAGCTATTCTATTAAGTGACCATTGGAACCTGTAGGCCTTGGAATCCCAAATTCTAGACTTCATAGTTTATCAAGGCTATTGAAACTAAAAAAAAAGAAAAATTTGTCTTAAACTCAAAGGATTTTGATGGTGAGATCTATTCCTAAATTAATATTTTTGAGTCATCTAACAGAACGTCACCGCTGAACAAATTTATGCAAAGTTAATCTTGAGCAGCTGGTAATACTTGAGAACTGTCTGTTTTTCAATTATCTATTTTATTTTCTTTGTTCATTTAATTATGTTTATTGAGAGATATGTTGTCTTCCCACTGTTCATTTCCTCTCTAGGAACAATTTTTTACTAAAGCATTAATCCAAATAATCCAAAGATCATTCATAGTCTGAACAAATGAAAAATGTAGAAAAGATTTATTACACCACACAAGTTAAAATTTGGCTTAATTAATTTGAAAAATAGAAAAATTACTATCTTATGAGGCACAGATTTATTTATTTATTTATTTATTTTATATTATTTTTTTGAGACAGAGTCTCACTCTGTTGTCCAGGCTAGAGTGCCCTGGCATCAGCCTAGCTCACAGCAACCTCAAACTCCTGGGCTCAAGCAGTCTATCTGCCTCATTCTCCCGAATAGCTGGGACTACAGGCATGTGCCATCATGCCCAGCTAATTTTTTCTATATATTTTTAGTTGGCCAATTAATTTCTTTCTATTTTTAGTAGAGACGGGGGTCTCTGTCTTGCTCAGGCTGGTTTCCAACTCCTGACCTTGAGAGATCCTCCTGCCTCGGCCTCCCAGAGTCCTAGGATTACAGGAGTGAGCCACCACGCCCGGCCTGAGGCACAGATTTAAACTGAAACACTGGAACCAATGATTCCTGTCTAAGAATCTGTTTTAATTGTTTTGTTTTATTCTAATGTAATGCATCCAATATTCCATTTTTGTAGAATGGTTGTATTTCACCTTTAAGTATTTTAAGCAGTCTTCCAGATTTGAAATTCTTCTGGTTTGATAGAGACAAGTCAGAGAATAGCTTAGTAGGAAATTTAAAAGATGGGATCATAACACAATAAAACAGAAAACAGAAAAATAAAACACTAGTGATATATTTGGCATTAATATAAAGGATATGAAAATCATGACTCTGAACTTATGGAAATTCAATCCAGTATTTTTAGTTTCATGCCAATACTATGTCTGGAACAAAGCTTTCAGCTATGATGAAGTATGATTTACACCTTCATAAGTTTTTGTATCTTATGCCTGCAGCCTATAGGAAAGTCCAACACATGAGTTACAAGCGTATAATCTAGATTTGACATGAAAAAAATTTGATAGATAAAAATGTTAATTTTTGCATTACTTACAAACTTTATTGACCTAGGTAATGAATAATAGTGCAAAGCTTCAGTCAGTTGCCATAGCATATATATGATTACAACAATCTGACATGTACATTGTGGAAAAATAGGCCCAAATTTATGCATGCTAGCACAAAATCTTGTCACTATATGAAATATTAAAGATGAATGTAGTTAAACTCTGAAATAGTGACTGAACTTGTAATTCTAGTTCAATAAAATACCTTGTGAGAATTAGCTAAATAATTCAACCAAAAATATGGTCTCATTTTTGCATGTTATCAGCCACTAAAGAGCCAGAGTGGAAAATAGAATTCAGTCTTTCAACTTTGAGGTTCAACATTGCTATGAATTCTAACACTGTATGCCACCACTCTGCCTGACATTTATTAGGGGAGATAAAGGAGATATATTCCTGCTTGGATATTTCACTTTTTCTAGCCTCCTTTCTAACTGTTCCATCTTAACACTTCTCAAAACCATGGATTGTTTTGTGCACCCAATATGATGTCTGAACTGCTTTTCCTTGAGCAGTATTGACATCCAGTGGAGATTTAGATAATTACAGGTGTGTCAAAAATCCCTAAGGAATATAGCCCAGAATGAATGCATGGTTTGAGATAGATGCTATGCGATTCAGTAACAAGAAATAAACTTTCCCCATGCACATAACTGAAATGGAATGAAATGAACAATAGTTTAAAAAGTGGCAAATACAAAGGAGAAAACCTATGTGACCTGGGGTTAGGAAAAGAGTTCTTGGACATGACACTAAGTTAAACACCAAAATTAAAACTTTTTCTCTACAAAATACAGAATTAAGAGAATGAAAAGACAAACTATAGTTGGTGAGAAAATATTTGCAAATTACTCATGTGACAAAGGACTTATGTAGAGAATACAAAAAGAAGTCTGGAAACTCAACGGTAGACATCTGCTTCTACCCAAGATGAAGTGACAAGGTCTGGATTTACCTTCCTGGCTAAAACAACCAAAATAAAGCTGTCAAAATATATAAAGCAATGTTTTTTCGAGATACTGGATGTCAGATAATAAAGACAGTGATCTTTGAGAGAGGGGAAACAAACAGGAGAGCCCTGAGCCCTGTGATTACCAGCCTGCTGCCTTGCGAGGGTTTACAGTGACCAGTACAGGGAAGGAGAACCCAGACAGGACTCAGTGAATTCCCTGAGTTGAAGGAAAGGAGCTCAGTCTGGGGTGGCAAAGACAGATAAATTTCACAAGACAAGGTCAAGAAAAGAGTCTGCCTTATCCTTACTCTTTATTGTATCTCCAGCCACACACAGAAGGACTGGCACATTCTAAATACTCGAAAGACATTGGAAGGCTGGATAGATGGATGGCTGGATCAATAAATGAATGCTAGGGAAAATAGTCCTTAAGTGGGAGCAAGTTCTGAAGCCAAGATTTATGAATGAAATGAAGGAAGCATTCCACCACTCTTGGAAAGATCAGTTGATGTATACTAACTATAAAATTCCTAATCTAATTTCTCATGGGCCTGTGACTTATTTCTGTGTGTATTCAGTGACTGTCTATTGCATGCCATCTACCAACTCTGTTGATGTATTTTTAAAATTTAGTGTAAAATAGAACTTAACTGGGGCACTCTGGGATGAAAACATGCACTTACTTTGGAAGGCTTGTTTCTAAAGTCCAAGAGGTGCTGTGACTCAACATTCTGTTTGTGTTTCTTACAACTCCCTGAGGTTATCTCCTTTACTGATTGAGGGTGGAGCTAGACAGCAATTTTTCTGGCCCAGTAAAGCACATTCTGTTGAAAGCTTCCTTGACTCTTATCTTAATACTTCTTCCCTGAAAATATATGTTTCATTTAAATGGCCAATCTTCAAATGGCACCAAAGCTAGAAATTTAATACTAAAACTTTTCAGTTGTCTATCACAGAGATTATTATCTCAAGGCTTTGGAAAGTCCAAAGTGATTTAATAATTTCATTTTACTTCCTCTTGGGCATGTTTCCATATCACATAAGCTTGGGCAACGAACACTTCTGTTAGCCATCTTACGCAAACAGTCTAGATCTGTGAATGCTAGATGTCTAAAATTAATTCTAGCCTGTTCTGGGAGTGAGTGTGCGGGAAGTATATTTGTAAAATATTATACACAGCAATTGGAACTTCTGTTTTCTCTTCATATTTCTTCTGTGACTTACAAAGATATGCACCATTGAGTAAAATTTGGGAAATGAGAGAAAATGGTAGAGTGAATTGAAACTCCTGAGAATCCTTTCCCTTTTTTAATTAAAATACCTGTGGAATCATCCAGAAGAGAAAAACAACTTCAGCAATTGCCAAAATAAATGGAAATGAGCACATTCTTTCCTATCTGTGATCAATGAGATTCAGACAACACTGCCAGCCAACCTGAGCTACAAACACTGTCTCAGGAAGGACTTCTGCCAGAAGCCACATGGCCCTATCCCAGGCCCTCCAGCATAAGCTCCAACAACAGGCAGGAGACAGGATTTCTTGTTTGACTTAGCTTCCCCTTTTGTCTAAATTGCTTAGTACATTTAGTAGCTTCCTATAGTATCTCACAGTCAAGACTCAACTTTCTTCCCTCCATTCCAAAGCCACTTACTTTGCTTTCTGTGTCAGTGTTTTGCACCAGGTCTCTGCCTCTCTGTCTTTATACTGCTGCTTCATTTGCATTTTGCCCTTGGGTCTTGACTCTGGTTCCCTCACTACATGATGATTTTCAGATTTGCTTTTCTCGCCACTCTTTAACCTACAGGTCAATCAAGTCAGTCTTGTCTCACCTCTGTGTTGTTCCTGGAATCTCAGCCAAGACCAGCATTCTGGACACATGAAATTATGAGCCATGAAACCACACTGAGAAATTGCCCTAGAACAAAAGAAAGAATGCCTAAAGTGAACCCTAAAATGAAATGCTTGAGTAAGAACTGTTAACCATACTCATTAAGTTTAAGAGAGGAATGGCAAGTATAGACTATGTTGGATTCTAGAACTATTCAAGTTGGTACTAGTGGCAGGAAAAAGCATAAGAATTCCAGTGGAGAATCATATTAGTGAAACTGTCGGGTTTGTGGTCTGAAATGTTGGTTCTTGATGTGCTTAGGGCCGAAGAATGACCAGACGCACTAAAGTAAGGCAAGCATGAAAATGAGGTTTATTGAGGAAAGAAAGACAGGATTATAGAGCAAGAGTAAGATATAGGTTTACAGAGTGAGATACATACACCACAGATGACAACCGAACCCACTGTCCTAGCAAAAGAGGGCAAAAAGGAAAGGCTTGGATATAGTCTCAGTCTTCTTTTATAGTGTCTGGATTGAGACCTCCCTGTGGCTCAGACGTTATCATGGGACCACTTTGATTGGACAGTTGGGAGTTGTATGAGCCGAGTCTTACTACGCATGCGGGTTGTTTTAGGTCACTTTCTGGGCTCTAGTGTACCTATGCTGCTTGGCCAGTGGGCTAGAGAGTCCTCTGCATTCTTTTGCAGTTGGCGTGCTAAGTTCCGATTGGCAGGAACTTGTAGGGTGTTCCCTCCCACCCCAGGCAGTGGCTCATGACAGGATCAAAGTGGGGCAGGACCAAGATGGGGGCCTGGGGCCCATCCTTGTCCTTCTTCCCAGGTGGGGCAATTGTCCCAAAGCAAAGCACCTGCTTTTGTCCCTAGGAGACCCAGAATTGCTCACTATCTACCTAATAAAACCACAGAGAGATTCCAGGAGCATAATGTAGGATGCACAACAAGACAATAATATAAGGGAAGATGACAGATGTGGAAAGTAGAACGTGAAATCTAGCTAAAACTTAATATCCATTTCTGAAGGAGAATATAAGACAAACATGTTAGGACAGACGACCAAGGGTATAATTTTAAGAATATTTACAGAATTAAAACAAAACCTGAAACTGAAATTGGATACTGAAAAGGTTTACTATGTGATAACTAATACCAGTAACAGTAAAATAACTAAAATCTGGTAAAATCTTTAAATTTTAAGAAAAATGAAAGAATTTCCAAGCTTCTAAGTATAAAAATAAGATTACATTTAAAGCAGCCAAAAGCAGGGAACTCTCAGACTTCTCTGCTGCAACATCCAATGTCAGAAGATAATGGAATGACCATTTCACAGCACGGACAGGGAAGGTTTTATCCAGGAATACTTTGTCAGCCAAGCTGTCGTTCATGTGAAGATATTAGAGAGATGCTCTTTGTTCGATACACTTGAGTCCTTTGCTGTCAGAACTCACTCCTGGGCATTGTCCAGAACTCCCAGGCTCCCCAACCCCAAAAAGTTCTTGAATGGGAAGAAGAAATTATCATTAATAAAATTAACTTTAGTGATAAGCAAATGAGAAAAATGGGGAATGAATTTACTAAAGGTAAAAAGATGATGCTAAAAAGTTAACACAGTTAAATCTCAGAACCAAATCAGAACACACACAAAATGGAAAAGTCAAACCTTCATATGAAACTACTAAAGATTGTTGAAAGGCAGAAGAGGAAGAGTGAAAATGAAAATTCTCCCATAAACTGAAGTCAAAAATTATTGTACTTGATTAATAGCTTTAAATTCATAATTTTAGTATATTGATAATATTTGTGGAATATCAACTATATTCAGAAATGTGGCAGGTACTTCCTATATCTTACCTAAATATTCATCTTTAATCCTTTCATTAATTCAGTAAGCATATATTGAATATTAACTGTACCAGACCCTGCTCTAGGTTTCAGGGCACACTTGAGCCTGTAGCTTTCCTCCCGACTCCAGCCATGGAGAAGGATACTAATTTGTTGGGCCAAGGTCAAGTACATCATTGCTTCCCAGCATTAGTGAGATGAAGCTTTTGGTGAGATAAGCAAGATGGTCAAATTTCTTATGTCTATGTGATATAGTTGTTTTAACTGTCTTTCTTTGAAATATCTAATAAAATTAAGATCAACTGATGGGTAAAAGGAGAGTGAGGTTGACATAGGAGGACATTCTGGCATGGGAAGGCCACCAGGGCCAAGGAAGAATCAGGAGGCACAAGGTAGAAGGCTTCTGTGAGTCCTCTAAACTTAAGGGAGAAAATTCCTTTTACTTTGGATTTTTAAACTGGGATTGTGTTTTCCTTGCCTCTTATCATCAGAGTAATGAATCTGGGAGGAAGGGGCTAAGGAAGCTACTTGTCTATTTTACAAGTAGGCTACTTAAGACTAAGTACTTAAAAAAAAAAAAAGTATGTTGTAGTTCCTCATGATCCAGCCCTGTTATAAGGGCCAGGAATTTTTACATAAGGATGAAAGTAAAAATCCTCAGTGTCACAATTTCATAAAAGTATTCTTTTTAAAAAAAAGTTTGACGGAAAAAAATCAGTTTTTTATCTGGTGTAAAAAATAACCCACATAGAGTTTTATAAAATACATTGGCATACTGACGTATCAAGAAGCAAACTTTATAATCTTGGTTAACTCAGCATTTCTAAACCAAAATTGGCCATACAACTTCTTTATGTGAAATGCCTGTTAACACATGGGGTACTGTACAGTTGTTTACATAACATTGCCTTAGAGTAATAGAGTGGCTTTTGCCTGGAGCATTCTCCTATCTACATAAAATAATAATAGTAAATGCATATTGATTGCTTACTATTAATATATGCCAGGTATATACCTTCTAAATATTTTGTATGTATTAAGTTATTTAATCCTCATATCATCACTATGTGGTAAGTCCTATTGGAAACTAAGTCACAGAGAGATAAATTAATTTACCCAAGATCCCCTAATTTGTAAGGGGCAGAACCAGGATTTAAACCCAGGGAGGCTAACTCCAGAATCCAGGCTCTAAGCACAGCATTCTACTTTCTGCCTAGTTATGATGTCTTCATATAGCACAGTAAATAGGTGGTCAAACAACCAGAAACATAGGTCCTAGGTCCTGGCCACCTCCTAACCTCTTTCCAGTTTAAAGACTGTATTCATATTAGACACTGGAGAAAATGACAGATATATAATATAGTTCTTGTCCTTAGACTCGTGGCAATCAGGAAAGGAAAACAGGCTAACCAATAAATGCAACCCATTGTGATCCATACATGATCCCATAGACACATGATTCTGAGAGTTTTAAATTATTTCCAAACCAGTTGGTTGTCAAGGGCACCAATCAATCAGGATGGAAGCTGACCACAGGGCTGGCACAGGGTTCTGGAGGCTTCCTGCTGTACTGGCACTGCCCCTTTCATGGCTGGGTCACAGAGTGGAAACCAGGGTATTGGAACACTTTGGAGGCTCAGAGCAACTGCTGCTTTCCAGCTTGCATAAAAGTATGCCAATGTTTTAACAGTGGATATGGCTCTCCAGCAGCCATATGAAATCTGCATAAATATCATGGGGGCTCCTGTCTGTCACATTCATCATAACCCCTAGTTAGTCAACTGAAAGCAACTGAGCAGCACCCAAGCTAGCTAAATTCAAGATATGGAATGAGGAAGTTGATTTCCCCTTCCACCATTCTCTCTGTTTTTCCCCTCCAGCCTGCAGCAGACTTTATACTTTCTCTCAGTATTTCCCCAAGCCTGATATTCATACCATTTGTAACATATGTGATGACATTAAGAAATCCACAAATGAGCTTTTAAAGCTATGTATATGAACCTAGCAAACAACCCATGATTTTTGCAGACATTATTGCTTAGAACAAGCTGATTTTTTAATGTAATAAAAAAACTCAATATCATAGATGTATAAGAAAAAAGCAAAAATCTGGAAGCTATTAAGTGGAGGACTAGATCTGGAGAGTGCTGCCTATCTTAACGGAGATGACTTTCTTCACTCATCTTACATTTTTCTACACTGTCACTCCTTGTCATACTTAAAGGATCTACTTTTTTCCCTTTCATCCTACTCTTCTAGGTCTCTTTCCTCTTCTTTAGCTCAAGACCTATTATAATTACTCTTTTTAGAAATGAACTTATTTATTTTCATATTTATAGTAGCCAGCAGCCTTTTAAAGCCAGTGATAGAAACTCGACTCAAACTATCTGAAGAAAAAGAAGAGAATTTTTGATTTGAATAATCTAAGCCACAGAGAGGTGGACCCCATTTCAGGAATGCCTGAATCCAGAGGCTAGTATATTTTCAGAGCTTACACTTTGTTGTCTCTGATTATTGGCCTCCTTCTTTCTTATGACTTTTTCCATATCACAGTCCAGAGTCACAACTTTATAACATTGATAACAATTAAAAATTTTCCAAAAAGCCCCCTTAGAAAAATTCTAGAGAAGGATTCTGATTGGACAAAACTAAGTTACATATTTCATAGAGATACATATTCGCAGTGGGAATAAAGCATTTCCCCCCCAAAAAGGATAACTTACCTGAAGAATGTGGGGTAAAATTTTAAAATATCAACTATATAAAGAGTATCATGTAATTTTATGCCAAATTTTGAGTTTTTGAGATGGTTGTCTCGTATTAGGAAGCCTAAGGTTTCGGAAGGACAAGAAATTCTGTAAGACTCTGTAGAAAGGTCCTTCCTTTATCATATAAAGGGATCTTAAGATTTATAGATGTGGAAATACTTGAAAGATGAGCAATATTTTGCTAGGTAAGGAATAGGTAACAATTTAGGTGAAGGGAAGAGTGTTTGAAAATTCAAGGAAGGATAAAAAATCAAGGCCTGAGAAAAAAACATTACTCAACCTGTTGGCTTCTTGCCTCTTTATCATTCCCAACAGACTTGTGGTAGCTAGGACAAAAGCAGAATGTTGTCACAGTCATCAAGAGCATTAATAGAAAAAGGACCAGGAGCAGTACTAGTCAGGATAGGCTAACTACTGTAGGAGGCAACCTGAAGACCTCAGGAGCTTAATGCAATACAAAATTTGTCTTATGTCACAGTGCAGTTAGGTAGGAAGTGGAGCAAGAGAGGAGTCTCTGCTCCATGCAGTTATCCAGGGACCCGGGATCCTTCTAACCCATGGCCTTGCCGATATCTTAAGCAGTGGTTTTTCAAACTCTAGTGTGCATCAGGACCACCTGGAGGGCTTGTTAATACATAAATTGCTGGGCCCCACCTCCAGAGTTTCTGATTTAGTGGGTCTGGAGTGGGTCCCAAGAATCTGCATTTTTGAATAAGTTCCAAGTGATGCTAATGTTACAGGTCTAGAGACCACATTTTGGAAACCACTGCTCTAAAGCCTCTAGGAATTGTCTTTTCAGCATTCAGCTGGTGGATGAGGAAGAAGACATTGAGGGAAGGCGTGCTTTCTCTTAAGTGTCTTAGCTCAGAGGTGACAAACATCACTCCTGCTCATCACTTTCACAATAGAATAGGACTAGTCAGCCAGTCCTACTTAGCTGCAAGAACTCTGAGAAATGTGGTGTAGCAATGTGTTAGAGTAAGGAAAAACACACAAGTTTTTTTTGTTTGTTTGGTTGGTTTTTGGTTTTTTTTTTGGTGAGCAAACAGTTAATGTTACAGAATACAATGAAAATAAAAGCTTAAAATAAAACATTAAAGTCCCTCCTATGAGCAAAAATGATGATTTAATCACTGAACTATGAACAGATTGAAAAAAATATTCATTTTATAGCTAGATTCAGAAAATATTTTCATATTATTATTCAGCTATGTTCTTATTTCATTTAAGAAAATACAAGATTTAGAATTTTTCTGGATGGGTTTATTGGGTAGTTTGTTCATACACACACCCCATCCAAACTTCAGTTTGCCTGTATCCTAGTTTTCTCTTTGGAGTGGAGTTAGGTTGCATCACTTCCTTTTTGGAAGTAGGCAGACTGTAAGTTATAAAAAAAATTACACATATACTTAAATAAAAATTGGTTTCCATTGGGAGGATCAGCAAATTAATAAGCTTCATTTCAGTTTGGGGCTCACAATTCAGTTAATGTTTTCACTAAAATCATCCTTGCCTTTCACTAACTTAATGATAATTTGAGAGATTAAAATATCCTCCTGCTGCTTATTATACAAATGAGCTGCTACATATTATATGTATCAATATGGTACTCATCTGGTGCCTAGTTCATAATGCAGTATAAATCATATGACAGTTACCTCCCAAGTTGCAAGTTGCCTTCACCTGCAGTTTAATTCTTCCAGCTGCCATTTGCCTGCTGAATTTTCTTTCAAATACAAAAGAACAGTAATTATGTCCTATTTTTAATTATGCATCCACTCTCAAGGGAAGAAAGGAATCTGATTGTTTCCATACAGACTGAAATACTTTATCCTCATTCCGGACTTGCCATTGCTTTGACAAGTGCTACAGTTGAATACATGGCTTGTACTTGGCTCATTTGAATTTTGGACTTTCTGGGGATTGCAATTCCTTTGAATGACAGCACAGAATTATGAAGATTTGTGAGCAATAGACTTTTTGATGCCTCTAATTAATTCATTATCCTATGCAGAGACACTTTGTCAGAAGCCACAAATTGCAGGGCTTGTAAAATTTTAATGAACGTGCAATAAAAACTCTGGGAAACTTTGATCAGTTTCAGACTCTTAAGATATATTAACATCTATGAGCAATTTAACATTATATTAAATTAGTATGAACTATTAGAAGCTTGTTTTGAAGTTTATTTAGTATTTACTTACAAACCAAACTAATACTGGAGTGTAACAGAGGCTACTTCTATAACAGGTTTATAAACTAGCAAAGTCAAGGAATCATGTGGAATCTACTAACCATGTGAATATCCAGCCTTACATTTCTGTTTCCCAGTACATAGTACTCAGCAATCTGCCTTTGAGAGGCAGGCTGTTGTAATGAAAAGAGACAAGGGCTTTGCCATCAAAAGACTTCAAGTTCAAGCACTGTCTCAGCAACTTGCTAGTTTTGGCCTTACATAGTTAATTTAATCTTCCTGAATTTCAGTTTCATCATCTAGAAAATGGGAATAAGGCTGTAAAGAAGGCAATAATCTTTACTGCATAAGGCTGTGAAGATTCATTGCGAAGATCTGTGTGGAAGTATGGTGTAAAAGTACCTCTTACAGCTGTAAATCTGGGTTGTTGTTTGCATTGACTCACCACTGAGCCTAAGGCAAACATTCACGTACCTTAGTGAAGTATGGGCCTCTTTCCTGAGTCCTACTTACATGGCCAACCATCTCCTAATCCCAGTGTTTGCCCTGCCTCACCCATATGTGCCCTTCTGCACTTTACTCAATCACTGCTCTAATTGGAGACTTTGTGCCAAACTGAGCTGTCTTTTGGAGACAGGCTTAGAGCCATGACCATTGTGCACAGAATCTCTTTTGGGACTGGCCGTGGCTTTCAAAACCTTAAAATCATTTTGCACGCATGGAGACTTATTCCAGCTCTCTACCTACATTCAGGCCAGTCCTGGTTATTAAACATTTGTTCTATCATGTTTGTAGGTACCATCTCAATCTTGTGGCAGAGTGTACCACAAATCTTATTATAAAACAAAGTAGCTTTCTTGCTTTGAATTTACTATCTGGGTGATCTTGAGCAAGTCATATAACTTTCCTGAATCCAGTTTACTTATCTATAAACAAGGACAATGTTTGCTTACGAGTGTTTTTGAAAAGATTTAATACAGTAATAAGTATAATAGCTAAGAATTATTGAGCAGTTATTGTGTGCTAGGAATTGTTCTAAGCTCTCAATTCATCCTCACAATAGCCCTATGAAGTAAGTAAGATTATTATCCCCATTTATAGATAAAGGCCAGGGAGAAGGAGTAATTTGTTCAAAATTATACAACCAATAATTTCTAGAACTGGGATTTGAATCCAGACCACCTAGCTCCAGAGCCCACGTGCTTATCGTACATATCAGGTGCTCGGTTAATTAAAGCTATGATTATTCACAGCAGAGAAAATCAAAAATCTTTTGACACATAGTGTAATTTAGACAAGGAAATGCTAGTGTAGTAGAAGGAACATAAAACTCAGAGAGAATTTAGTTTATATGATCTTTGGTAAGCCACTTAATCGCTCCTAGGTTGTTTCTTCCTACGGACAACAAGAATATTTATGTCTAAATCACAATGTTGCATGAGAAACAAATGGGATACTCTCTTAAAGAATGCATGATATGTCATAGCTGAATAAATATGGGAGGTGATTTTAGGAGAACATCATTTCTGTTTCCTAATCTCCTTTTGCCCTTCTTTGTCACAACTGTATACACTAGGACACCAAAACTCTCATGGAGAAATAATTTTTTGATAAAAATATGCTATGCTTCATTTAATAGAATGGGTTCCAGCTCTAGCCAGGAAAATACAAGAGGTGCTATATCACCGTTGTTTCTTATAGCTGAATAGTGCTCCATGGTATACATATGCCACATTTTATTAATCCACTCATGTATTGATGGGCACTTTGGTTGTTTCCACATCTTTGCAATTGTGAATTGTGCTGCTATAAACATTTGAGTGCAGGTGTATTTTTCATAGAGTGACTTTTGTTCTTTTGGGTAGATGCCCAGTAAATGGGGTTGCTGGATCAAATGGTAGATCTAATTGTATCGCTTTAAGGTATCTCCATATTGCTTTCCACAGAGGTTGAACTAGTTTGCAGTCCCACCAGCAATGTAGGAGTGTTTCTATCTCTCCACATCCACGCCAACATTTACTGTTTTGGGACTTGTTAATAAAGGTCATTCTCACTGGAAATAAGTGATATCTCGTTGTGGTTTTGATTTGCATTTCCCTGATGATTAAAGATGTTGAGCATTTTTTCATGTTTGTTGCCATTATTCTGTCTTCTTTTGGAAAGTGAAGTATCCCAAGAATGGAAAAATAAATACCACATGTACTCACCAGCAAATTGGTATTAACTGATCAACACCTAAGTGGACATATAGGAATAACATCTATTGGGTGTTGGGCAGGTGCGGGGGAGGGGATGGGTATATACATACATAATGAGTGTGATGCACACCAACTGAGGGATGGATATGCTTGAAGCTCTAATTCGAGGCGGGGGCCAAGGGCAATATACATAACCTTAACATTTGTACCCCCATAATATGCTGAAATAAATAAATAAATAAAATATGGTATGCTTATACTGACATATTATTTTATTCCTTTCTGAAGTGTATGAAGAAAGAGATTGGTTAATCTAAAAGAAATGCCTCTATAATAGTGGAATTTCAAGTACTATTTCAGTCATATAAGTGAGCTATTTAAGACTAAAGGAGCTTTCTCATTGTGCTTGAAACCACAAATTGTACCATGTAGGTCACCCCAAGGCAGAGGTTGCAAACTTCCCATCCAGTATTGTTTGCCATACAGTGCTTAAAAAAATAACTATGAATGACTAGAGGTGAAATACTGGCTCAAATCTTCTCCCAGTAACTTCAATTCCTTTGGTGAGTTTGCCACTGTATATAAATTAAGACCTTTCTAGAGCTTTGGGGAAAATTTCAGTTGCTTAGATGAGCCACAAAGGATTGAATATCATCTGCTGTTTTTATTCATTTAGTTCTGTACTTAAAGAGAAAAGACTTTAGAATTTACTGTCAAAGGGAAAAATAACAAACCCTTATGGATCTTAACCTCCAGTCAGTTTTAGCCCACCCAAAAACTCCCTAAAGTATTTAGACATATTGTATAGCACTGATTTATAGGGTAACAATACTTAACTGGGCTATAACTGAAAAACCTACACCAGAGACTCACAGTCAGTGAAAACAATGGTAACAGGTTTATACTCATGAGATAAGCCAGATGACTTTCATCTCCATTAAAACCTACCTTGGCTGCAAACAGCTGTGTAAAAATAATCCTTTGAATGGCTCTCCACTGTAATATTTGCTTAAGCAGCTGCCATAGAATTGACAAGTGTAAGACTGAATTGATAGGCAGGCATTTGAGGATTAAGACTAGGATGTGAACATTTCTCGAGCCAAGTGACTCTCTGGAACACTAGATAGAATTACTATTTTGAGAGATAATGTGTGTAAATTACCATAGGGAAATTGACCCCACAAGCATCAACTGTCATATATGTGACCACTGTTATTTATTGAGTACCATTAGCAAAGCATTTGACTCTACAAAGCATAAAACACTTATAAGGTCAGTACTTCAGTGTAAGCAAGACATACTCACATATTTTGTGTTGATCTGAGTTTGTCCAAGGAAAGAGATCAAGGTAAATGCTTTGGGGCAAATGAACCATCCATCTTTCTCTGGTGCTACCATGGAAATTTGGTCACTCAAGCCTACCCACAACATTTGTGGAAATCAGAGCAAGAATACAAGTGTTGGTCCAGATATTTTGTGCCAAATATATAACAGTCAGAAACTAAGCTAATGATTCATTAGATAAAAATATGTTCTATTTTGCTACTTTGACAAATAAACCTTCACAATGATCTGGAAAGTAGGGTTTGAATTTAGAATTCTCAGATCTCTCAAAGTTCTACGCTAGAACCTGGCCCCCAGCCTGGAGTGCATCACTTTGCCTCTATCTTACACCTGGGGGAGGGAGCTGGCTGGCTATACCTGCATACATGTGGACACCGCAATAGATATGTGCAAGCTCTATTGATAACTCTGAAAACAGCTACCCTTTAACCAAGTCTCAGGCCAGGGGAGCAGATACTTGGAGCATAGACCATCCTCAGTATGACAGACCAGGCAGGAGGTCCACACAGGCCTGGATTCTGCCACAAGACCATTTGGGAAGGGAATTCTGGAGTCTACCCTGTCTGGAGAAGGCCAGAGACTACCATCTCTGTGTATCACATTTCCTTGACTGCTCTGAGGGCAGGAACACAGCCAGAGGAGGGCCAGAGCAGGACCTTCTAAGGTAAGGGATTCTCTTTTGCCCCTTTTCTCCTGCTGAGGTCTAAAGGCAAAACTGGGACTACCTAGAACCAAATCATAGTACTATATTCATACTTTCATCCTTAGCACCCAGTATTGGGAATGATAAGCACTGAATAATGCCATAATTCTGGGTCATCCAGAGAATTTACAGAAGCCTATGTGGTTTTAAGCCATTCTAAATATTTGATTTTGTCGTAACCTGAACTGCTGCTCAAGGCACCTAACTCCCAAGGGTGATCCTCAGCCAAGTGACACACCAAGGTATATGTCAATCAAGTACTGTCCCTACAGCTGGTTGTCTCACCCCAGACCTTCAACCTGTATTCCATTTGGAGTAAACATTTGATTCAGGTGCATCAAGTTCTGGGTCTGAACCAACCCTACTTCTCAAGATGTAAGCTAAACCTCTTGGAATATTTTCCCTCATATTAGCAAACTAAGAGGTTAAATAGTTACATTATTTGTATGTATTGTTTCATTTTTCATATACATTTTTCCATATCTAAGTATTATTTATTATTTTCTTCTTCCCCATCTCAAATGCAGTGCCTTTCATAAAATATGCCATTATAAAGGGTTAGCTGAGTTTCTCTGAAAGGATGGAATAAAATATATTACATTTGCCTAGTCTTCTTTTAAAAGCATTTCAATTATCTTCATTTTAATTTTTATTTGTAAGAGAAGTTGGAGGTTGTCAACCTAACCTCCTCATCTCACATGGAGGAAACTGAGGCCCAGAGAGGTCAGAAAACCTGTATAAGGTCACACAGCACAATTCATAGTAGGACTGATTCAATTCCAGAGTCCTATGTGCTTTGCTAGGCTCAGTCAATCTCAGCTTTCATTATTGTGCCTGACTTGACTTTAGAGGGAAGAAAAGAGAGAGATTAGGGAAATTAGGGATTAGGGTAGCCCTAGATAACCTGGGTGAACAGGCAACGGCAACAGGATCTTGGGTTTTGGCCATCTCACCCTTTTTTCTTCTCATCTGTGTCTCCTAAGATGGAGCTTGGCAAGGCGAGGGGAAGGGAGATGACTTGTTCTGTTCAGACATTTGAATGTTAGCCCAGATCCTTCTACATAGTAGGCACTTGGGAAAATTTGGTAACTATGTTGATGAATTAAATGAATGATGGTGGTAGCCAGCTTTCAAGATGACCCCCAGTGTACATCCTTATGTAGTCCCCTCTCACAATAAATAGGGCTGACTTGAGCAACCAGTAAAATATCGTGGAAATGATGGCACCTGGCTTTTGAGGCTAGGTCATAAAAGACACTGTGACTTCCACCTCGGTTTCTTGCATCGTTTGCTCTGACTTCTGGGGGAATCCAGTTGCCATGTATTGAGGACACTCAGATAGCCTTAGAGAAAGATCTCTATAGTGAGGACCACCAACCTCCTGCCAACAGCCAGCATCGGCATGCCAGCCATGCAAGTGAACCAACTTGGAAGTGGATCATCCAGCCCTAGTCAAACCTTTAGATGATCATTGCCCTGGCCAATATCTGGACTGCAACATCAAGAGATGTCACCCTTGAAATCCTGGCAAGTGTGACTCTTGAATGCTAAGGAGGTGCAGAATATAGTTAAAATTCTGACACTTGGAACCTCATCTAACAGGCACATGTTATTGTCATGAGGTAGGAGGAGTTACTGGGCAAGTGTTTGGTGTAAAGAATTCTGTTGGACACATGGAGGGGATGAGCAGGGGGCATGAATACCCAAGGGCACTGTGAATAATGTCATTATGGCTGAGAGAAGCCCAAGGGAGAAGAGAATTACAGAATCACAGATAATGAGATTAAAGAGAACTTCTTGGGTTAAATTCAATTTTCTGACTCTTCAAAGGAAGGAATCACATGACAATTGACTATTTTGTGCAGTTAGAAAAAGAACATCCTGCTTTTCATTTCTAGGGCCACTTACTACCTAGTCACAAGAAACTAAAGACAAGTAAAAAACTATAACGTTTTCCACTGGGTTGAGCAATAACAAAGATGGGACAGTGTAAAGTGATGCAAAAGAGAGGAGAAGAAGTACAGTGGTGCGACTGTGTATCAGTCACTGCATACTTGGGAGGGGCAGATGGCCCAGAAGATACAGGGCAGTGCCATAGAACTAGAGAGGCAGGTAAGGGCCAATTGGGGCTGATTTGGGATGAAAGGCCAAGAAGTTGCATTTTTATTCTATATGCAATTAAGAGTCATTAGCAGTTTCAAGCAATTTTTAAGCTGTGTTTGCTAAAGTAACCTCAGTTGACATAGATAGCATCCTTTTGATAAAGTATTAATATAGAGGCTGTCCTAAGGGTTGAACACGTTAGGTCCCTTATGCTTACTATTCAAATTTTGTTTTATAGATAGGCAAAGAACTCACACATCTAAGCCAGAGAGGGCCAGAGCTTTACATTTGATGAAAGAAAACTGGGAATAGAGTTACATATTTCTCAAAGGGAGTTTTCCAGTTTTAAACACAGTAAAATCCCAAGTGACAATCACAGAAAGTACTATCTAATCTACTTGAATTACAGATCAGGTGAAAAGCAGGTGAGAAGAAGCCACCTCAGCCCTTAACCCTCACAGCACCAATACCTGCATAGACCATGGCCACAGTGAAGACAGAGAGCTGGTTTTAAGATTCCAGGATTAACCATCAGATGAATGAGCAAGAAACAAGTTCCTTTTTATGAAAGAAGAGGGGTAGAGGATACAGAGGAAGAGGAAGAAAGGAAGGAAAGTGAAAGAAGGAAGGAAGATTAGGAAGCTAAAAGGCTTCTCCTTCTTTCAAATAGTGTTCTTGGTATTTCTCCAAGTTTACATAGTTCTATCATTTTCTAGCTACCTGACCTTGGGCTAGTTATCATATTTCATGAAATAAAAGACTCCATTAATTGTAACACATGCTGTTATTTTATGTGACACTATGAAAGAACAGAAAAAATGCTGCCAATTAAACTATGACACCATATTGATTGTAAAGTGCATCTCTATTTCAGAGATGTTAAAATGTAGGAAAAACATATGCATCTTAGAATTAGTAAAAGCCTTAGTCTCCTTTCTTTAATATAGAGATGACAGTAGTATTCCATTTTCCATCCTTCTCCACCTGGTTCTGTGCCTTGAGAGGCTGACCTCGAATGCAATGTTTCAGCTGGGTTCCTGGGGTGGGGGGTAGAGTTAGTCAGGGGGGCAGTGACAGGCCAATGATTGACATGGGGTATAAGTGAGATTTTGGGGGTGGTTGTTTCCCTTTATCACTGTGGGGATGGGGAGGGGCAATAGCTGTGGTCCTCTCCCCAGGCCACACTTCAATCTGGTGACTTCTCGCCATGGCTTGGGCTTGCCCCAGGTTTCATCAGCAGACCTGGAGGGTGGGGTGGGCATTGGATTGGCTACCTCTGCTGCTAGTCCCCAGATGCTTCAACATGTCTTCTTGATTACCTTAACTTTCCCCATACCTTTGTAAATAGGTTTTATCAAGTGTATTATCTGTTTCCTGTTGGAACCCTGACTTATACAACTTCACATGGTTGCTCTGAATATAAAATGAAATAATGAATACAATGGCCTTAGTCTAGGGCTTGGCATAGGGAAGTATTTAAGCTACTTTGTTTTTTTGTTTGTTTATTTTTGCATGTTAAACTCAATTCCTTCTTCCAGCAGTTGTACTAGTTGTTCACTCCTCCTTGAATGTTCTTGTCCCCAATCTTTGTAGGGCCAATGCTTTCTTGTTATTCAGATTTCGGCTCACATGTCATTACTCAAAGAATGTTACCCTAACCACCAATCTGTTAATCTAAACTAATCCCCTTAGTCATCTTCTGTTTCACATTGCTTTTTATTTCCTTTATAGACATTCTTTCTCTTGAAAATTCTTTGTTATATATTTACTTATATTCTGTCTCTCCTGACTAGAATGTAAGTGTGATGCATTGCTTCTTTGTTCCTTTGTTCCCTGCTGAATCCTGTGTCCTGAATGTAGCTAGCATGTGGTAGGTCACAGGACAAGTTCTCTAGGAAGCAGATTCTGAGGTAGAATGAGTAGTGCAAAAGGCTTATTGGAAAGTAACACCTGTGAATGGAGAAGGGAGGAGGCAGTATTGAGCAGAGAGAGCCGTCAGACCACAGTGTCAACCTGATAAAGTTTCTGCAGCTTAATGGGAGCTCTTGAGCAAAGATTTCCGATTACAGGAGTCCCACATTGCATATAATGTGGCCAGTCCATTGTGACACTACTTTATTCAGTCATTGGCAGGGGGGCGGCTCCAAAAGAGCATGACCTCAGCTACAGTCACCTTGCTCGCTCACTGTCTGGGCCACTCCAAGAATTGCATGACCTCAGCTAGAAAGCTGAGGAAGACCCTGATAAAGCTGACATCTGAAAATAGTCTGCTAACCAGACTTTTTGCAGTTGGTTACTGAGTCTTTTCTTAACAGAAGGTCTAAATGATACATCTCTGTGTCTGCTAATAAATATTTTTCATGGAATGAAATGAATGATGTGTTTTTAAGTTGTTGCCATAACTTTATAGTCATGCCTAAATGAATCAATTTAAGAACAGAGGGATCTGCAAACCTTTAATATAATTGTTTAGCTAGATAACAGCTAAGTGAATGCAAATGCGAGAACATACTTGGCACTTTGAAGAAACTGAAATATAACCACTGGGACTGGAGCATAGCTGTCTGGGAGTTGGGCATGCTTGTAGCTCTGACTTGAGTGGTGCAAAGGCAATATATGTAACCAGAGCATTTGTACCCACATAATATTCTGAAATTAAAAAAATAAATTTTTTTTAAAAAAGAAACTTATGGTGGAGTGTAAAGGAAGAGTAGAAAGAGATATCAGAGAGGTAGGCACTGTGAAGTTTAAATAAGAATACCACATGATCTGATTTATATTTTAAGAAAGTCACTCTGACTGCTTTATGGAGAATGGGTAATAGAGGAACAAGAACAAAAGCAGGGAGGCCACTTAGCAAGCTAAGGTAAAAGCTAACAATGGCTGAGACTATGTTGATCTGGTAGAGATGGAGAGAAGTGGACAGATTCAGGATATATTTTGGAGGTAAAGTTATAGGACTTTTAATGTATTAGAGCTGGGAGGTAAGGGAAAAGTTAGTATCATTTCCTAGGATAAGGAAGAATAATTGAGGAGTAATTTTGGAAAGGAAAAAATCTGCTTTGGATTTGTAAGTTTTGAAATGTTTTATTAGGCATCCAAGTGAACATGTCAAATAGGCAGTTGGCTTTAAGACTCTACAGCTCAATGGACATGTCAAAAGCTAGAGATAAAATCAGGTGCAATCAGCGTAAAGATGGCAGTTAAAGCTATGGGACTTTTCCAGAATTCATACATCTGAAAGGACAGGATCTCCTTCAGGTGCTCACTCTTCTTGGGAAGCACCACAGTATACGTTTTTACGGTGATACTGGCCCATTTGCATAATTTCCCTGGGCCTCAGATTCTACGTACAAAAAGAAAAGCGGAAAGAAGCCAGTGTTCTATGAGTACAAGTTTTAAAACAAACAAACAAAAAAGCACACTGTGAATATCTCTCAGTGCAAACTGTGCAGATTAGTGAGTTCAGCAAAAGCACTGAGCAAACCAAGAAACAATGCTGTGTGAAAGAACAAGAAGGAATGAAATGTGGGGAAAAGCCCAGAAATCTGGAAAAGAACCCAGATTTTGGTGTCAAGAAAGCCTGGATTCAAGTCACGGCTCAGCCGGTAAGTAGCCACTAATTGTGGCTTTTGTAAATTTTCCACTCTGAGTCTCATTTTCCTCTAGGAGAAAATGGAGATTGTAACAATAATTTGGTGTTTTTATGCAGATTCGACATGAAATATATATATATATACACACACATACACACACAGAGTAATAACATAAAGGGGCTTAATACATTATAATCATTCAAAGACTCTTACATGTATTGGTAAGCTGAAATGAAATGAGACATCATGAAATTATCAGAATGGATGGGTGCTTGCCTAAAACTACCAGACTGAAAACTATCTATTCACTAGAGAGATCACAGTGAGATTTACTCCTTCCATGGGAAGAAAAGGGAATGAAATATGGAAAATCCATGGGGTATTCCTGCTCATTCTGACACTCCCCTTAGCTCCATAAAGTAAGGACAAAATAGACACTGGCTAAATATATCTCTAGGGCAATTAATAAGGAAAACTGCTCTAATCGAAACTCACTAAACATCAGTTTTTCACCACAATTTTAAAGGTCACTAGAACAATTCATTTGTTCTCTATTCTATGGTCCCAATAATTTCTGTGAAAATTCAAACAAATATTGTTCCATTAAGAAAATGTTCTAGTTTGATACTGATAAAGTTAAATCTCCCTATCCTTAAACTAAGCAACAACCTTTGATTTTGTCCTTGCTTTTTGTAAAGTCAGTAAAATAAAGAGATAATATACATGTGTCATTTTATAGATGCAGTTTCAGCTGGTCTTAAGCTACCGTAAATGTCTGCAGTGATTTTTAATCTTACTGAGAAACTAATGTGGACCCCACAAGCGGGAAGGTTGCATGGTTAAGATGCCATAGCTGGTGAGTCTAGCACAGGCGGGGGCTCTATACTTCTTTGCTTGCTCTCCTCTACTAATAAACCATTTTGAGCTCAGCCTCTCTCTACTATTCCCCCTTCCCTCCCAGATGCCCCTTCTTTGGAGAATACTGGTCTAGCAAACAGCCTAGCAAAGCATCTCAATGGGGCTCGATTATTCTGTACTTAAGTTTACAGATTGGCTGCCTCTGGGGATAATCAGCCCCCTGCCATATTTTGTTTGGTATATATGGTATTTAAAAATCTAGCCAAAGTTTAAACACTGAGAGAAGCTCTCTCTCACTCTCTCTCTCTCTATATATATACACACATATTTATATACAGTTTTAAAAAGAAATAAAGTTATATATAGAAATAGTTATTTATAGTTACATAGTTTTAAAAAGAAATAGTTTATATAGAAATGAAGTTATATATATAGTTTTAAATAAGAAATAAAGAAAAAAAAATTATGTCTTCTCTTTAAAAATTCTAATTCCCGGCCAGGCATGGTGGCTCACACCTGTAATCCTAGCACTCCGGGAGGCTGAGGTGGGTGGATCATTTGAACTCAGGAGTTTGAGACCAGCCTGAGTAAGAGCAAGACCCCATCTCTACTAAAAAATAAAATGAAAGAAATTAACTAGACAACTAAAAATATATATATATAAAATTAGCCGGGCATGGTGGCATACTCGGGAGGCTGAGGCAGAAGGATTGTTTGAGTCCAGGAGTTTGAGGTTGCTGTGAGCTAGGCAGTCACCACGGCACTCTAGCCGGGCAACAGAGTGAGACTCTATCTCAAAAAAAAAAAAATTTCAATTCCCATGTAACAAGAATTAGCTGGATATGTTCTTTTTTATTTACTGCGCTTCTTACTACTCCCCACTATTTCCCAAATGAGGATTAGTTGCCATTTCTTATTACACTTGAATCATTATGTTTCTTATCATGAAAGAATATCATCTAAATCCACTATATCATCTAAATCCAATATAATTCCTTTTTTTCCATTTGTGTCAACTGCCTGAGTTTTATAAGCATTTAAGTTTGCTCTCCTGTTCTACTCACTATTGTTTATCCTTGAGAGTAATAGTCTTGTTTCTTGGTGGAATGTGGCTCTGAGGAGAAAGCCAATTGCTAGTGCTGATTATATAATAGTAATGAGGAAAAAGTAAGGAAAAACAACAGATGATGATTCTTGCCCAAAAATCAAATGGAATTCAATTTAGAATGGAATATTTAATTAAGCTCTAAAGATGTCACTTCATAGTTTTAAATTATACTGTATTGCATTATAGAAGAAAAATTAAATAATCTAGTCAGTTTAGATTAAATGAATTTGAGGATTCTTTTAAGTTCTCAGCACATGCCTTTAAATTTGTTTAAATGTCTTGGGTTACAGGTCCTATTTCTTTAACCTGGATTTTTAAATTCAATATTTGGTCACATTAGAAACAAAGTTTTTCAGTAGTTACCAAGGTCGTATTATCTATTATATTGTATTGGGTCTGGAAATACATTCATCAATATATAATCATGATATTAAAATCATTCCTCGTAACTACTCAGGCCTATCGTTACACTGTGTCTCTGCTCTGGTCGCCTGCTCAAAGCACTTTATCAGTTCATCAAAGGCAGTGAAATAAGCCATAAAGCACTTGTAGAGCTTTCTTAGAACAAAGAAATGGCCCAATTTTTCTGATGGGAAATGACCTGTGAAAATCCTTCACAAAGTAAGGAAGCTATAATTTTCCTCAAACCTCCCAATTCACAAAAATCACATCATCAATCAACAGTTCTCTTTACTAAACTGTGGTTGAAATATACTGTGAGAAACTATTAGTCTATGTCACATTATCAGAAGAAAGACTATTGAAAAAATTGTGCTTCCAGAATTTACAGGACTATCTATTAATAATTCTGTAGAATAAAACCCAAAACCCATGCAATGCCCTATCTGGCCATTCATACTATGCTGTCCTCTTTACCACCCCAGGCAATTCATCCCCTCCCACAACATTGCTCACATCAGCACAACCACCACTGCCATGGCCATGACCACACGTACAACACCTCTCCCCCAACACACACACATAGGTTCACAAAACACAGCACACCACTCTCCGCCCTGCGTGCACACGTGCGCGCACACACACACACACAAAGCAACCATTTCACTTGTTCTCGGGCTTTAGGGAAAAGTTAACCTTTTAACATTTTGGAAGTGCCCTGATTCTAAAGTTACTTCTTCCATTTACAGAAATTCTTTTGAAGAATTGGAGACCCTCCACTGTCAGGAATTGACTGACTTTTATAATTCTTAAAGGGAATCAACTGCTGCAATAATTTTGTGGACAACGCTGTCTGTGCAAACTCTTCTCATATCTGCTGTGTTCTCTGCAAGCGGCCTACATTGCATACTAGGTAGTGTGCATAATTTGTGTAAGTTCTTAGCTTGCTATGAAAATGGGAAGGATTTTAAAGTGGAAAGTGTCTCTTTTGTTATGGAATCCAAACTTAAAACAAATCTTGCATTTGTTTACAAGCCTGACACTTCCTGTGAAACATCCCAAATACCCCTTAGGTAAGGGTAGTTTGCATCACTCAGTGTTGGTGACTTACCACAAAATGAAAATGTGAGACCCCTTGTTCAAAGAACAGGAAAAAGTATAGTTAAAAGCATAAAAATATAAAGTTTTACCTTTAAAAATGTTAATACTTATATAACATAATAAAAATTAATATTTTATTAATATGATATATTGATTAATTGTAAAATTTTTCTGCCTTGGTTTGCAGAAAATTAATTTATTAAGTCATTAAAATTATATTTGGAGATTTCAGTTTCAATTGATATAATGGAAAGTGATGTCCCACTTTTGGCAAATGCAGTATCACAAGTAATTTGATAACTTTTAATTTTCAGAAATTTTTTTGCTGATGTAACTGCTACTAGAGCTGTTAAGAATATTTTTATAGACTGTGACAACATTGGGATAAATTTCAGATTAATTATCTCAAAATATGAATTTTAGTACATCTATAGCTAATGATTCTGTGGAACAGTTTTCCAGAAAAATTTAATTCTTCAAACAAACCAGTTTTGTGTAAGTGGAATTTAGTTGTAAATGTATATGTATACAATGACATTTTAATGTTTCCTCTGACCTTTCCTGTAACTTGTGGAGTTTGTGCAAGAAATCAAAAATGTCTTTATGATTTGTATATAGTTCAAAGTGTCTCCTCATGTGTTCTATCACTGCATCTTTAATTATAAGGGATTTTAAAAGTTATCTTCCCCTTAATTGGTTTATCTGAAAATTTATATGAAAATAGTTTTGTTTTCCAACGACTGTGACAATCTTTTAATTCACTTTCTATTCCTAAGTGTATGGATATAGTATTTGCTTTTTGATGTGTAGCAGTTTTCAAAACCAGAGATTATAAAATCTTTGAAAAAGTCTAGTAACTCTTGGTATGCTGTACTGGACTATCCGTGGATATGTTGAGTGTACTGGTGAGCTCCAGCAGTTCCTGCCCAATGCTCAGGCCTCAGAGATGCCACAGAACAAGACTGGCTATGAGAAATGATTGGCAAGTCAGCCTCCCATCCGCTCCTCAGCTGTCCTCAGGCAGAATCCTCCTCCCTCCTGGAGTCAGAATGCTGCGCCCTCCCCAAGCCCCCTCCCCGTCTGCTCCTGATACATTCCTAGATGCCACCAATGTGGACCCAGGTAATGCCTCAGCTTCCCACAGTGCCCTGGACTAACCCAATGAGCGAGCATGCCAGAGAACCTGATTAAGTGCTCCTGGCACCCACTGTGAAGACCACACCTGTGTCCTCACTGTGGCTCAGTGTAACTCTGCTGCTCATGTGCATGCTCTAGGGCCCTTTTGGATTTCACCTAAAGGTAGGAAAAAAGTCTAAAGGTAGGAAAAAAAAAACTATGAACAATTTCAAGATGGTGACAGCAGATCCTTAAGCCAGACACAGGGTTCCTTCTGAGACCTAGGTCCTGTAAGATTGCACAGGTCCACTCCCTTGAAGCTGGGTGGGCTAGTATCCTAAGAGTTACCTGACTTTCCCTTGCACCTTAGTCCATCAGCAGTGCCCAAACCACATTCTGCAGAACAGGTGCCTGCGAAACAGAGAAGAATGGGAAGTGCTGCAGTCCATGTTTCCCTCTGCGGACTGAGAATGCTCATTAGCAAAGTATAGGCTCTGAGAAGCCCTGAATTAAAGACATACCATTTCATTTAATCCATCCTTTCTGAGGTTTGTCTCACACCAGAATTTCATTTACATAAAACACCTCTGAATATCCTGGAGAACATTAGTGGTCCATAGGATAAAATTTGAAAAACGCTGTACTAAGCTGTGGCCCAGACTCCATTCAAAAAACCTCAAGAGCCTTTTTTAAAAATCATTTTAAAAAATTCTATTTGAATTACTATCTTTATAAGGATATAAGTAAACTAAGTCTATCAAGGCTTAATATAATATGTAAAAGTTAAGAAAATATATTTTGGCAATAATAAAATTTTAATTTTTAAAAAATAATGTTTTGTCCTAAAAATTATATAGCAGTTATTGCCCCTCTAGAGTAAAAGTGATGTAATATCAAGTTATTCCTCTCCATAGAAAGTTATTTTTAATCTCACACAAGTGATTTTTGTTAAACACAGTTACATAAAACACTTAAAATGCATTCATAAGTAGCAAGCCCATTGAACCTATTCCTGAGGATAAGAAAATATTCAAACTCACAATTTCATTGAATTTTTTGTTTTTTTTTTTTGAGACAGAGTCTTGTTCTGTTGCCTGGGCTAGAGTGCTATGGTATCAGTCTAACTCACAGCAACTTCAAACTCCTGGGCTCAAGTGAACTGCCTGCCTCAGCCTCCCAAGTAGCTTGGACTACAAACACACACCACCACCCCCGGCCAACTTTTTCTATTTTTAGTAGAGACAGGGTCTTGCTCTTGCTCAGGTTGGTCTTGAACTCCTGAGCTCAAGAGATCCTCCCACCTCAGCCTCCCAGAGTGCTAGGATTACATGCATGAGCCATCGAGCCCAGCCTCATTGAAACTTTTTAAAAACATGAATCAGATTGTATCATGACTCATTCTTAAAATCTTTAATGGTTTTTCACTTTTATCCTAGGAAAAAGTCTAAACTTCTTAAGATGGCCTACAAGACCCTGCTTACTTTTAAAACTGCTGCCTTCTTAACTTCATTTTTGTACCACGCCTCTCCTCATTTACCATGTATCAGCCATACTGGCATTTATACAGCATTCCACAAGTATTTATCAAGTACCTGTAATGGTCCACAAACTTTTCCAGGTACTAGAATAATATGCAAAAGAGATAAGGACCATGACCTCAAAAAAGCAAACAAATATGGAATGTATATGATGAAATGTCAGGTAGAGCTAAGTGCTATGAAGAAGAATAGAACAGGCAAAGGTGACAGCGGCAGCAGAGTGCTGTGTTAGTTAAGTGCTCAAGGCAGACCTCTTTGAGAAGGAGGCATCTGAACAGAGAGGTAGGAGAAGTGAAGGAGCAAGGTGTGCACATACCCATGGGAAGAGCATTAAAGGAAGATTTTGGGAAATGAACTGCACCTTGTCAGGAACCAGATGGCTGTTGGGGACAGATGAGGGAAGGGCAGGGTGGCAGAAGATGGTAACAGAAAGGTAGCCAAGGGCTAGAGAAGGTAGGACAGGGTGGGGGGCTTAGAATTCAAGCATCATCAAAAGCCTTGCAGGGTAGTGAGTAGGTGAGTCCCTGGATCTGATTAATGCTGAAAAGCTGCATTCTATTAATAGTTCCTGTTTGCAGAATAGACCAAGGAGGTGCAAGTGTGAAATCAGAAATGTCTTGCATTGGCACAAGTGATGCACAATGGTGACTTACACTAAGGCAACAGTGGTGGAGCTGTTAAAAACCAGCTATATTTAGGGATATTTTAAATGCACATCCAATAGAATTTGCGGGATATAAGAACAAAAGAATAGCCAAGGCTTCAAGGTGCAAACAAAGTACATCATGATGCTGTAATGGCAAACTCTGAGGGAGGAGCAGATTTTAGGAGATAAATGAAGAGCTCTGTTTTGTACTTGATTAATTTGAGCCATCCGTTAGATGTCCAGAAGAGGATATCAGATTGACAGCCAGATGGGTGAGAATGGGTTTCACGTGGAGGTGGGGACCTGGAGTCATAAATCTGAGAGTCATCTGCTACCTCTTTGCCCCTCAAATGCACCAAGCCCTGGCTCTAGTCCTTTGCACATGCCGTTCTCTCTGTCCAGGCCTCTTCTCCATGCCTCTCCTTTCATTTGCTTCCATTGATCTTTCAGGATTTTTTATTAAATGTCACTGTCTCCTGAAAATCTTCCTAAATTCCCCAGACCAGATTAGGCCTCTCTGTTATATGATCTCCTAACACCTAATACCTTTTTATCATAGTATAGATCACAGTTGTCAAATAAGCTATTTGTCAGATTAGTATCTGTCTACCCTGTGTGTCAGCTCTATTAGAGCAAGAATATCTGTCTTATTTACTTTTAATTACCAGCACCTAGTGCAGAGTCTGTATAGAGCAAGCACTCAATAAATTGTTTGTGGAATGAATGAATAAATGAATGAATAAGTCCCAGGTAGACCTATTTCTTCATTACCACTTCATTGCCCTTCTGCCCTCTCTTGTTTTTCCAACATATGAAGACATGTGCTTACTGCCAACCACACCTGAAGGTTACTCTCAAATATATATTTTTAAATCCTGTAAAGATGGAACTAACTGGGAGTAGAGAAGCCAGATGTGCATGCAGAATTGCTTTTAGATCCAGAATTGCATAGGGCCCAGTTTTTTTTAAATGACTGATACAATTGTTTTTGAAAGAAACAAAAGTTTCCATTTATGCCAAAAAATAATCAGAGAGACAGATTTTCATAGTATGTCTTTTTACCATAAAAGTTATGAAATTGAACCAACGACCATACAAAAGCATTCTGACCAATGAAGTATAGATCTGTGTTTTTCTGCTTTATCGCAGTAAATTATAGCTAGAAAGTTCAAAGATCTATCAAGCAATATGTAATTTAGTACCTTACCTTAGCTCACACTGAGAGAGAAGTGTTCAACTGGAGAACTAAGGCATTTTAAAGTTAAATTGGCTCTTTAAAAATCTGTTCTCAAATTTATCTTTTTCCCAGCATCGGATTAGGAATGGGTCCAGAAAAAACCAACCTTATACATCCAACTCAAGTATAAGCCTATTTCAGGTAAGAGTGTTTAAATAAATTCCCCTGTCATTCCACTTCACTGCCCTCATCTTTTACCTGAATAAGCTTTTTATTTCCTTGGAACTTTAAATAAAGCTCTGGGGAAATCTGAAAGTAGCTTACAAAATCATAGGTCATAATAAAATTTGTATGTATCTCCTGCAATGTTGGTTTCATAAATAATAAATAGTTAAAACATCCCACAAGAAGACTACTACACACACTTGTCTCTTAGGGAAGATATAACCACAGGGACTTAATCCCCAATTTTTGTCTTTCTGTTCCGTTTTTTTTTCAATTTATAACTAATACTGTTCTCAGATCCAATAGGTCATACACTTAAAGTTACTGAAAGATGGATAATTTAAGGTGAGGATAATTTAAGGTGAGGTAGTCGTTGCCAAATGACAGTATCTCAATTAGAAATAATATCACACTGTGTTGAAGTGAATGACATAATTATATGGTTCCAAATGTAACTTTTTCTAGTAATCATGAACCTGACAACATAGTTTATATACTGTTCACATTGCCTTTGTTAGTTGGAAGACATTAATGACTAAATAAAGCTAGACTGAAGCTCTATGAGCACAGAGTCCACAAATGCCATGTTCACTGCTCTGTCTCTAAGGCCTAGCACAGTGTCAGATGTTCAGTGCTTGCCAATGAATAGCAATTAGTTACACGAAGAAAAATTGGGGAAAATATAAATGATACTTGGTGGCAATTAGAAAATCTCATGCTTGCCAGTTGTGTTGGCTTATGCCTGTAATCCCAGCCCTTTGGGAGGCCAAGGTGGAAGGATGGATTGAGGCCAGGGGTTTGAGACCAGCCTGGGAACTATGGCAAGACCCCATCTCTATAAAATTTTTTTAAAAAATTATCCAGGCATGCACCTGTAGTCCCATTTACTTGGAAGGCTGAAGCAGGAGGATCACATGAGCCCAGGATTTCGAGGCTGCAGTGAACTATGATCCCACCACTACGTTCCAGCCTGGATGACAGAGAGAGATCATATCTCAAAAGAAAAAAAAACTAGAATTAAATAAAATAAATAATTTTTTTTAAAAAAAAACCCTCATGCCTTTTTAATTAACCCAATTACCTTGGATTTTAATCCCAGTATTTATTTATTTTAGATGAGATTTAAGAAAGTTACTTTACCTCTCTTACCTTCTAGGAATGATACCCAAGTTCTCTTTCATGTCTAAAAATCTATTATATTGGGTATCATTTTCTGCAAATTTCTTACTGTATTTTTTGGGACTAAAATATTACCAAAAAAAGCAAGTTTACTGTGTTAAGTTAAATGATATTGTTACATTAAAAAAAATAGTTGTCTTCTTCTTCTCTTCTTCTTATCCTTACCCCTGAAGGGACAGTACTAATATGTTGGTGAAAATTCTTCTTCCACGCCTGCCAGTATGTGGACATGTATGTCCTTCTCCCTGGATCACTGCATCTCCATCCGAACGTGGAACACACATGCACATCACCGGCTTAATTCATACTCTTCTTTCAGACATCAACTCAATTATTAACTATTCTGTGAATCCCTTCAAAACCTCCCTGAACAAATTCCCCCTTGTTTTGGAAACTGACAGCAGTTCATCAAAATCTATTCTCTCGTTCTAGTGTGGTATTGTGAATGTGTAGCTAGGAACCACATTGCCTAGCTCCCCATTGCAGTTAGGTGTGCCTGTGTGACCAAGCTCTGTCATGTGCAAGTGGAAGCACTGTAGAGTGAATGTCCTCCCAGTCTTCATCACCACCTTTCAAATCCGGCTATCCTTGGGTGTAGGGTGGGGAGGAGGCTCTCACAATTATTCACTCATAGATTTCCACCAAATGTTTGGGATATCTCTAAAGCACCATTGCTTTTATGTGCCCAGCATTCATGACCTCTTGTTCTAATAACCTGATTTTCATTTGAAAAAAACGCCTCTTCCTCACTCTGAGTCTCTTGATTTGGATGGACCTGACTCTACCTATTGGGCTCCAGGGAAGTGGCCCATGGCCTGAGCCTCACTAATCAGTCTACTCCATCTGCCGGGCAACAGTTAGCTCATGGATAGGCATTTCACCGAAGTTGCTCTAACAAGAGGAGGCCTCATAAGTTTTGCTGGAAATTCTTGGGACAAGGTATTTCTTTGCTGCTACTGTTACTCAGGTGGTATAGTATAAATATGGAGGGAGCTACCGATGGTTACCTTTGCTGCAACATGAAAAGAACCTGTCTTAAGATTAACTCAACCCAGAGGAAGGCAGATGCAAAATGATGGAGAAAGACAGATTCCAGGTAGGTTATTTGAGCACCTATTCAGCCCAAATCTAGTAATACCTTTTACTCTGCAGCTGTCTGAGTAAATAAATCCCCATTTGTGTTTTAAGTCCATTTGATAGAGTTTCTGTCACTTGGTACTGGGAATCTTGAGTGATATATACCCCCCACCCAATAAGCCCCCATATCTATTTTTACCTCACTGAGTACAGATATCACATGCTATCTTGTTTTATCCTCTTCCCCAAAGTTTTAAGTCCCATGAGGGTAAGGATGCCTTATTTTTCTTTGGCGTCCCCCAGTTCCATAGCACAGTGCCTATCCTAGTACTTAATAAATTTCGAAAGACTGTATGGACAGAACAGATTCTATGGCACCCAGGGAACTGATTGAGGAAGGTGAAGACATAGTTTTTTTTCTCCTTAAGGAGTTTATAAATTACTATTAATTATTCCCAGATGGAGGTGTATTTATCCTAATTCACCAGTTCCAGCTATGAATCTGAGGAGCTATAAATCATGTGCTTCTATTGGATGGTTCCACAAATAGGTTTTCCATAAATGATGCTAACTCCATTTACCCTTACATTTTTCCATCACTTTATCTTTTGGGGGCTGGCTTGCCTGCTTAGCTGAACTCTCTCCAAATATCCTTCCAGTCACATGATATTAATCCATCAGTATCAGAGAAGGGCTTCAGGGGAGGGGAGAGTAAAAGGGCAGGGAGGAGAGAAGACAGAGGAAAGTGAAACCACATGAAATGGGCATAGTACCAAAAACATTTTTGAAGTCTCTGGTGAAACTTTTTCTGGCATCACTACATAACAATAGCACATCATTTTCATTAACTCGAACAAACAAAATCAAATAGAGATTAAAAACCAGTACAGATGTGATATAACTTTCCACTCCTAGCCTAGACTAGGAGGCCGTATGGAGCCACTTCCCTTCACAAGGCAGGCCCTGTTCTTTCAGCCTGTCCCAGGACAAACAGCACATGGCACCAGGATACAACCATGCACACACAACTCCGAACTAGGTCATTTGTTCTCATTCTGCTCCTCCCCACCATGCTCTTCACTGATGACTAATGTGATCCTGGCATTTTCTTCTCCTCAACCTCTTAACTTTTTATTCCTTTTGTTGCTGGCCTCCGTGATGCACCTTATACCTGGAGATATCTTGCTCCCTTAGTGCCAAGTAACTTTCCCTGCTTCCTCTCCTATCAAACCCTTCTTTTAGCTGAGCCTTCCAAGGCTGATCTCATTGAAACCATGTTTGTGCAACCTGAGTAGCTTTCTTGTTATCTCATGAATCATGACCATCTGAATTCCATTTCCATTTCCTTGGAGAAAAATCCTGTCTGGTGTGTGTTCTGCACAGCTCCATTTAAGGAGATGGCACTCAATAAATAATAAATGGTGATGATAACAATACCATGTACATACACTCCAGAACTATTTCGCAAAGAATGGATGAGTGTTGGGCCCTTGGTCCATGGACTGAACTTGTCTGGCCACCATGGGATTTGGTCTAAGGGTATCTCACATGCTGTGTATTAGTGGATTCCCAACTATCATAAGTAGCACGTGGCTCTTCAGGGTCCCAGGAACTAAATGGTGAACCCAATAACAAAGCAGCTGTAAGAAATCTTAGAGATATTATTTTCCTGATGAAGACTATGAGATCCAGAGAGGCTATGTTGTTCCACACTTAAGTGCCAGAAGATCTTGGGGATGCTCTGTCAGAAGATAAGGGTTTTGACATGCACAGGCAGGGCCTGTGAACTTGGGGAGTGCTCTTGACTTTTTAAGATCTGCTTCTTTCACATAAAATGAGACCAACCTGTTCTTCCTCATTTATAGGGTTGGAAGAGACTCAAATAAGATAATAGATATGAAAGAACAGTAGCAGCCAGCAGCTCACATTTTATTGTATAGGCCACATTTTACCATAGGCCAGGCACTATTGGTAAAAGATTTAAATGAATTATCTAATTTAATTTTTACAACAGCCCTAGAAATTAGCTATTGTTTTATCCCCACTTTACAGGTGAAAAAATGAAGCACAGAAAAGACAAGTAATTTTTCCAGTGTTTCACAGCTAGGCCAATGATTGAAGCCAGGCATTCGAATCTAGAAGCCATTCTGTGATCCATTATCTAATTCGTGAGTATGATAAAGTGAAACAACGTAGAAACATGAAGCATTATTTTAAAGTGCTCTGGAAACATGAGGTTTTGTTATAGGAAATAACAAATAGTATTTTAAATATATAATAATTCATAATGGCATAAATATAAATCAATTCTTTCATCACCTTGTTTTTTTAAATACCTAATATGTGTGTGTAACTATCTCTGAATAGGCCACAAGGTTGTGCCTAATAAGTTCTCTGCCCTCAAAAGATTCAGTCTCACTAGTCTGCTCTCAAGGCTAAATAATTAATTACGTGTCAGCACATGTTGGGCCTTTGCATTTTCCTTTGCATTTATGTTGCATTTTACTTTTGGCAGAAGTTATGGTTAGAAGAAACCTTTTTCCTTTCTCTTAATGTTTCCACATGGGAACCTCTACTTCCAAGCAAGAATAGTATTGGGGACCATGTCTAGCTCTCCTTCCCTCTTCACCGAGAGAGAAGAAGTGATTTCTTTGACTAGCAAATCTGTGAACAAGAACTGAACATGCTGCTCTCAGACCTCTGTATTTCCTCTGGATGTCCCTGTGGAGGGGCTTCCTCTGGTCTGTTCCTGGAGCAGCCTCTGCCCCCTGTGGGGAAAAAGGGCTCTGATTGCACTTGTGATTAGTGGTTAGGTGTGTCCAACTGAGTACTGGAAATCCACGTAGGTGCTATCTCAGCTGCGTTTGCCAGTTAACCTTCATTCACCAAGGTAGCTGATGCTTTCATTCCTACCTGATACCTGAGCTTTATTTTTCAGTTGGTTCAGAAATAGTGTAGATGAAAGAGAGGGATTCCTTTTTTAGTTTCCAAACATCCTCTCTATATTGCCAAGACATATAAGAAAGCAAATCACATATGAAGAAGATGGGGTTTAAAAAGAAAATCAAAGATGTCTAAAAATAAAATCTGCTGCCTGAGAGTATAATGGGCCCCCATTTCTGAAGATGTTCAACCGTAGGGATGGGAAGGGCAAGCTAAAATTTATTACACCTCTGTTATATACTAGCAATTGTCATGTGCTCTTTTTCCTCCACTTAATCCTTACAACTGCCCTTGGAATTGGATGCTGTTAGACTGATTTAATGACTAACAAAACCGAGGCTCAGGAAGCTTGAGTAATTGCCTTTAGATACCACAGAGGATAAGAAAAGCAAGATTGTATTAGTATGTTTGGGCTGCCATAACAAAATACCATAGACTGTGTGGCTTAAACAATAGAAATTTGTTTGTTTATTTGTTGTTTGTTTCACAGTTTGGAGGCTAGCAGTCCAAAATCAAAGTTATAGCCAATTCGGTTTCTGGTGAGGGCTCTCTCCCTAGCTTAGAGGTGGCTGCCTTCTTGCTGCGTGCTCAATTGGCCTTTCCCTGGTGAATGGACTGGATGCTGGCAGGGGGAGGGGTGGGATGAAGAGACAAGCTCTCTGGGGTCTTCCCTTATAACCTCAGTTACTTTCTTAGAGGCTTCATCTACAAAAACAGCCAACATTGGGGGTGAGAGCTTCAATAAGTGAATTTTGGGAGTAGGACACAAGCATTCAGTTCATAACAAAGATTAAACCCAAATCTATCAGATTCTAAATTTTATGTGTCCTCTTTATTCTTTAAGCTGAAGACTGCTCAGTAGGATGAGATCCAGAGATCTACAGCCAAGATGCTTGACTAAGCAGATGTAGAAGTCCACTCTCTTTCCCAACTCCATTTAAAATTTTAGAAAAATTTACTTACATGTATGGCAAAGCTCACATCAATAAAAATAAATCTCCAGGTACAGGAACAAAGAAGGAACCCAGAGCTTAAGCTGGGAGTAGGAATTGCAGCTGTATGGTCCAAAGAGGTCATGGAATAGGAGAGACACCTTGGAGTCCAGGGTTCTAACCCTGTCCAGAAAACAGAATCCAGGTTGCAAGCCATGGTCATACACAGCAGAGAGACTGGAAGATTTCTACATGCTATCCCATGGTTGCTGCATGAAGAGAGACCTTCATCAAGAGTCATGAATGGAAACAGAAAAGCCCACCAAAACCAAAAAATGAAAAACAAATTGGAATCCCAAGCCTGTACCTTGCAAAGATACAGAGCAAAATATTCACTACCCATGCAATATTAGAAACCCTAAATCAAGGCACAAGCACAAAGATGCAGTCTGCAACTATAGAGCATTGTAGGGCTTTTAGCAATCTAAATATTGTCCCATAGCATCACCTCCACATTCTAGAGTTTCCAGACAAAATCGCAGAACACATCACAGCAAGAGATCATCAATGTGTAAAAGAAATAGAAGAACTCACAGCGAGGGAACTAGAGGTTATAGAGTACTATGAAAGGGAAAGTAAGGAAATGATTTTGCAAAGAAATAGAATACATAAAAACAGAGGGGACTGAAGAAGGAGGATAAAAAGAAGAAGGAGGAGAAGGAGAAGGAGAAGAAGTAGAAGTAGATGGAGAGAGAGAGGAGATGATTTGGGAAAAAAATCAAGTATAAATTCTAAAAATTAAAAAATACAATATACTAGATGAGAGATTTTAAGATGTAAAAGGAGGTTGGGATGGAATGGTTCAAATAAGTTCAAAGTTTCCTCCAACCCTGAGTGTCTCTCTATTTCATAACAGAGAAATCCCAGGTCCAGACAAACCTGTGTCTCAATAAGTGAATTCACATTTCCTGGTTCCACGAGCCCAAGGAGATGTTTGTGTCCAGTGGACAGACCAGTGACAATATGATCATCTGCTGACATGATTTTCCATCTCCGTTTAATTCGATCTTGCCTTATTCACTTGACTATGCTCTCTCTCCCCTTGGACTAACCCTAACAATTTGAAAACTGGTGATGCCTCCAAACATGCAGTAGCCTAGTGTCCTTCGATCTGTTTATCATAAAAGTCCTGTTGCCCCTTGCAAGGGTGAGTGTAAAGTTTCCCTTGGCAAGAATATTTTCCAATATTCAGTCACCATGTAGAGTAGTTTCACACTGCAAGAGGTTAGTGAGCTTAGGTGCTTTCCATGTATGACTACTTCAAATAACCTTTTCCCATTTTTTAAACTGAATTTATTAATAAGTAAACACTTGACTCCTCTTGTCCCTATTCCCTGTGAATTAATTCCCTTTAATTAATTTAATTAGTTCCCTTTTTACTCTAAGAATTTTACTTGTAAATTTCTTTATCCAAATTGTATTTGTTTCGTATTTGCAATTTCAAATTAAAGCAAGAAGAAAGTAAGACTCCTAAGGAAGTACAATGAAAGAACCAGCTGAAAGAGATTCAAAAGCTCTTCAGAAATGTCTTTTTGTCTGAGAAGGGAGTAAGCTAAGGGAAGATGCAGAGATAACAGTGCAGAACTGAACATTCGATAACAAGAAAGCCACTGTGGGAGTAAAAATAATGGCTCAGAAACGTGGGATAAGGGAATCTCCCAGAGCCTAAACAAACCCATTGCCAACTATGTCTTCGTGTCTCCAGCCCCTCCTGAACAGATATAAGTGTGCTTGGTTAGTTGCTTTCTAGTAAGGGACCCCAATTTATTGTAAACCCCCTCTAAGGCAAGTTTTATTTAGAACCTTTCCCCCTACTTCCTTCTGCTTTAAGTATTCTAGACAGATCTGGAAGCATTTGAGGAGAGTCTGAAACCTACCTATCCCTCCCTCCCCTGGACCAGATGCTGGCCTAGGTCTTTGTAAATCCAGGATCTGCATAAACTCACAAAGATCTAACCACAGTCAGGGGGCTCCAGAGTTATCCAGAGCTTAAAAGTGTAGTCAAGGGGCCATATCCCTGAAAATTCTAGAAAACTGATATTTTCTGTAGTATTTTTTAATACACTAGCCTTTTGGGAAAATTTTATTTAAAAAGTCCCCATTTGAGTGTATCTTACAAAAATGAGAATTTCATTGATGGTCTTTAAGTCTCAATGTCTGCAGCTTCTCTGGCTAGAGTGAAATGGATAGCAGGGTTACCGTTCATCAACTCATTCATTCAGTACATTTATCTCCAGGGAAGGCAGCATGCAAGAGAATGGATTTCTTTGGACTCACACAAGCCTGGATCTCAATCCCACATCACACTGATAAGTACCATCTCTAAGCTCTGAGACTCAGATTTTAGTTATAGTGATAGCATTATCTCATAATAATCCTTTCATTTTTATTTTATTATCCTCTTTTATGGATAGAAAAAAATAAGGCTCGAAAGAAACCACCCCATGATGGTTTTATGGAGGAGGTAAAAACTGAGTTGAGCCTTGACCGATAGATAGAATAAGAAGAAAAGACTTTCCAGGAGTATACATTATGAGCCAGAGTCCAAAGATAAAAGCTAAGAAAGCATGTTGGGGGCATTAAACAACCCTTGCTGGCACACAGAGCTCATCTTGAAAAGAAGATATCAGCAATTAATGTGTATAAAAATTATTTGGAGAGGCTGAGTTTCATTTTTAATAAGTACCCAGTTTTATTCGGGTGTATGTGATCTAAGGACCATACTTCAAGAGAGAATAATAATAATAACAGGAAATAAGAACAGAAATATAGTTTGAACTTAATCCCCAAGATGAAGTGAAATCAACTAAATATTTCCCTTTTTTAAGAGATGTGAGTCTCACTCTGTTGCCCAGGCTGGAATGCAGTGAGTGGCACAATCACAGTTCACTGCCGCCTCAAACTTCTAGGCTCAAGTGATTCTCCCACCTCAGCCTTCCAGGTAGCTGGAACCATTAGTGCAGGCCACCACATTCAGCTCAAAATCAACTAAATATTTTTAAGCAGGAGAGTGATGTGAGGCAGGCATTCATTTTTAAACCTGGCAGCTTTGGTGTGGTACCTCTATGCTTGAGAGACAAAATTGTCTGAAACTTCCTCAGCACAAAGAGAACAGCTTAATTTAGTATTTTCTCAGATGCATGGTCAAATCTAGCTTCTCTATTTCTCTGGTTACCTTAAAGCCTACGTTTATGAAGTATCTAAAACCTAAATAAAAATAGTCTGAATAGATCTCCATGCTGTGAACACTAGAGACAAGAGACATGATTAAAATGGTATGTTTCAAGTAAACTATCTCCTCATAATTTTGCATTTCTTCTCTTTATTTTTATTTTTTTCTCATTTGAAGAGGTCTTTATCAAGTATAGGCAGTAACAGTCTTTTAGACCTATCTTGTGGATATAGCTATTATGTTCAGAGATTGAAACTCACACCGGAGAAAACCATGAGGCATGATTAGATGCAATGATATTGTTTCAACGAACCACTCATGAATACCAATCTCAGACCTTGACATATCTCTTTATAAAATGCCATGAAAAAATATCTTAGGAAAATTATTCATGTTTATTGAGCAGGCAAACAAAAACAATATATAATATTATGATATTTTATCTCTTTGTTTATAAAATTTTAAAATGAGGATGATTCAATTTCTGACAGAAGAGCCTAAAATACATGATAGCTGATTTGCTCATATCACTTTTAAGTTGTTTTAGCCCTAGTTAAATCACATGAAGGCCCCACTGATCTCTCCTATAAGATGTTCTTTGTTAATTTGAACCTCACTCCTCATTTCTTGATTTATTTTCTTTCTATAATAAGTCCCAGAACAATGATGCTGGGTCATCTGCCTTGATGTTAAATTGATGATCATCATAGGTCAAAAGTCCCTAGAAGAAAGAAAAGCAATGTTTGTTGATGAAGTCACATGAGTTGATGAAATCTATAAAGAGCAGCTGTTCTTCTAGTCAAGTCAACCAAAATTTCCTTAACAGTGACCCCTAATTTTTTATCCTATGGTATTGATGGTGGCCCAAGTTTTGTGCTTTAGTGTGAGTTTATAAAGTTTCCTGTATGAACTTAAGTAAGATTTTGGAGAAAAGAACTTAATAAGGTATTGATTACGTGGATGAAATCTATGTGATTTCATCAGGAAATTCTTGACTGAAAGGAAAACCTTTGTTCCTTCATTCCTTGTTTTAATGTCCCCTTATTTGCTTTTTATTATCAGGTTAAAATATCTTGCTTTTTTTGACCTTCCCACAAACCAGTAAAAACTGCTCTGCTACAAAGAAAGAAAAAGAGACCAAGAGTAAAGCCAGATGCACAAACATTGAGTACACGCTCCTGAAGCTCTCTTTGGTCTTATCGCCACAGAATATACTTTTCTGAATGTTTCAAAGACTGCATAATACCATACACTGGTGCTCCAAATTTGAGGATGATGTTCCTTTCAAGGCTAGGAGATGGGACAGAATCTTTAACAGCAGTTTGTCCAATCCAAAAGTTATATAAATCATACAATTTGGAAAGATATTTTGGAAGAAGGCCCAAGTGGACTCATGAGATTTCACTCCATTTAACGCTTAACGTCATCTCTGTTTACCTGAAGAGTTTAATGTAGTGTCAGTTAAAAAATGAAAAATAATTCTTATTTTCTTTGATAAAGAGAAATATTATGACTCTTAAACCCACTAAATTTTAGAAATACAAAATCATTCAGTCGACAGCATGTCTAGAAGAGTCCAGAGATGGGTCATATGATGTTTCCTGCCCATTTTTTTCTTCAAAATCATTTAAACTTGTGGATATTTGCACATGGGAATGCTTTTCCCACTAATCAGCCTAAAAAGACTATGAAAGTCGGTATTACCAATTTACTGGCAGACTCTGAACTGTAGTGGCATTTCGCACATAATGTAACAGTCTTTCCTTAATTCAAAACCTCCAAGCAGGGGTTGGAAACAGGCCAGCACATCTGCTGTATATCCCTGTATATATCATCACCATCTAAATAGAGATACATTTTGAAATGTGAACATTTTAGAATAATTTTTTTCTTCATTTCTTCTTTAGAGAATTTAAATTTATTTCTTTGTTATTTTATTTCCAGATTGCCAGACTGGAGCATTTGCACAATTTGATTTCTTTTAATATTCAAAAATAAAATTTCAGGATAAACATCTATATTTTTGTGCTTTGTTTCATGCACTATGAGACACTAGGAATTTTATAGAAAGTGTTATTTTTAAAATTCCATATCAGAATGAAAATATCCTCTAAAGTCTAAAGTAAATTGCTTGAGTTTTCTTCACAGAACAGATTTTCTTTATGCTATGTGAATTACGGACTCACTGTTCCTTCTCCCTTCTGCTCAACAGATTAAATATTTGTGTGCACCTCTAAAGTTATGAAGTGGGTCTTTTAACAATATGCTTAGATCCCCTCCTACAAATCAGTAGGAAAAAGACGACTCATTAGAAAAGTGGGTAAAAGATTTGAACAGACATTTCACAAGAGGATTTCCAGGTGGCTAAAAACCATGAACACATAAAAAGGTGCTTACATTAGCTATCAGAAAAAAATGTGAATTAAAACTATAATGCAATACCAGTGTACACTCACCAGTACAGCTAAATGGACAAGACAGACAATACAAGTATTGAAATTTTGTGGAGCAACCAGGACTTTCATATTGCTGGTAAGAAAGTAAATGGTAAAGGCAAAGACATTTTATAAAGCAGCTTGGCAGTTTTCTAAAGCTGATTAGATGCATTTCCTATAACCAATAACTTCCTACCTAGGCATATATGCCCAACAAAAATCTGTACCTATGTTCACCCAATAGATACTAGAATGTTCTTAAAAATAATGTTTGTAGTAGTCAAAAACTGGAAGCTACCCAAATGGTTTTCAATGGTAGAATGGATAAATAAGTATTGGTACAATGGAATTCTCTCAATTAAGGAATGAACAGTCTTCAACTACATGCTGCCATATGGATGAACCTCACAAACAATGAACACTATATGATTCCACTTATGCAAAATAATCTATGATACTAGAAGTCAATGTAGTGGTAATTCTTGGAGGATTATGACTAAAGAGGAACATCTGAAAATATGTTAACTATCTAAAAATATATTTCAGATACTTGTTATGTATATATAAAACTGTTTTGACATATTAGTTAATGGAAAAAATTAGGTTATGAAAGAGTATGCCTGATATAATGAGTGCCAGGGCCAGTGCCCTGCTTATTACAGTAGTACTGTTCACATTTTTATTCTATGTATAAGGCAATCCCTGGTACCATAAAATATACAACTTGTCTAATTGTATATGACCACTCTTCCAGGTACCTACCAAAGTGTTTTTATTGTTTATCTCTGAGCAATGGAATTATAGGCATTTTTATTTTCCTCTTTGTAAATTTTTTGCACTTTCCAAAGTATCTGTAGGAAACATGTGTGGCTTTTTTTTAAATAAAAAAGTTAAAGTTGAAGTTAAAAGAGCACAAATCCCAACACACTTACTTCAATCATTATACAAGAAAGCTGTAAGTTACAATTTCATTATCATCAATTCCATTCATTGAGCTGAGCTTGGTGCTTGTCAAAAAGCATGAAAGAAAATTTAGTTTTTACCTCCTGGAACCTATGATCAAAGTCAACCTACAATAATGCAATGGATAGAAAATAGAAACATAGGGAAATGGTCTTTGAACATAGAAACCACTTCTAACAAATACAAGTTTATGACTCTCTTTTCTCCTGTTGGAACTCTCCACATTTTTCAACGCCTAGTTTAAGTTCCCAAGCCCTTTATGAAGAACTTCTGGACCGTGCCAGCCAAATGAGCTGCCCTCCCTTCTCCAAACTCCAGTCTCATTTTAATTGGTACAACTTGTTCAGTTCTTAGCAAATTCTAACTAAGCTGTCTTCCGAATTAGATGGAATCTTTTTGAAAGTAGGAAGGACCAAGGCACTTTTATACTGCTCAGTAAACACTCCTCCTCCCCACTGTACCTGTCACACTGCTTTGTATTACAAATAAAATATTTATTAGTGCACAATAAATATATGGTTGACTGGTAAATCACAGTGAAGGCTTCTATTAATGCTGGTGGTTAAGGAGGAGAGCTGTAAACCCAGCAGCAAGGGCAGGATATAAAGAGATAATCAGGATCACTGCCCACCACTTCTAGAAAAGTGAATGTTTAAACCTAGGAGGACGAAGACTAGAGTTCCTCCATTTTAATTAAACCATTTCAGAGAGTCCAGTTATTCCTATAGGCAAGGAGGGCCATATACCAAGGGAAGGCTTGAGAGGCTCCTGGAAAGTGTGAGTCATATCATGCCTCCCACAAGCCCTACCACCCAATTTGCAGGTGGCAGAGATGAAGGGAGTGGCTTCCACTGGAGTGTGTTCATCCATGGCAAACAGATTATAGATTTTCTTTCTGAGCCACTCTAGCCAGATTAATCATCGAGCGGCAGTCCTAAAGAAGATCAAAACCAAATTATCAAGTATGTATTTAGGAATGAAAGTCTAGGTGAAGTTCCTAGTTTGCAAACTCTGGACGTGATGATTGGGGATGCAAAGGCAGGAAAGAGATTAGAAGCACATAGCAGAGTCTGTTTGACAAATAAATTTCTGGAAAGGAGTTTCAGGAAAACAAACAAGATCAGGTGTTCACCAGTCAGAACAACTGTATGCATGGTGGAAGCCTCACATCAACTTACAATGCTGAAATCAAATTAGGCTGGAGAAGTAAAGATGGAGTGTGGAGTTTGGGAAGGGGTACAACGTGAGGCCAGCGCGACAGATCAGGAAGCTCCTGGGCCTCACAAATGAGGATCTGCTAGTACCTATTCTTCCTGATCCAGGCTCCAAATCACCTGCTGTTTCTTTCAAGCTCCCTACATTTCTTTACAATCAAGAGCCATCTATTCATGTGTATCCTATGAACCCAACCATTGTGGGAAATCTGAAAGAATGAGAAAAAATGTTTTCTAATTTCCATGACTAAGGGTCATTATCCTTGCACCTTCCTATGTTAAAAAAATAGAAGGAGAGCACATCAATTTCAACATGATTTTGCTCCTATTTCCTCACTGAACAAGCTGATAAACAGCAACCACAAAAAACCTTCATGTGAGTTATTTTTTTCTTTTATGGATATTTCATTGATTAAAGCTCCTATTCCATTAAAAATAAAGTCAGCTGTCCTTACAATCTTTATCATTTGCAGTTCTGCAAATGACCCACAGTGAACTAGTTAATACAGATGTAGAACTGGAAGAGAAGGGATGTGGGTTTATGAAAGTGTCTCCTGGATTTGAGCCTCGGGTTACAATTAATGTTAATGAAAATGTATTAGAAAAAAACAATCAAGGACAATAAAAATTAACCACATAAAATACCACTGATTCGTTTAAAAAATTCTTCCTCTCCCTCATCATTACACCTGCACAGGGAGAATAGGTCAGATGGAAAAGATCTTGCAGCATTTGCTGAAGATTAAGGTTCTAGGTAAAACATAGAGGGCGAATACTTCTAGAAGTCAGAATGGAACATCTGCCTGAGGTCAGATTTTGGGAGGTTACAGGAAACATATTTCACTGGATTCTGTCTTCAGATCCATGTTCAAATGCCTCCTGAATGAGAAGTGTTTTGAAGATGGTTACAGCAACGCAGGCTCTGCTGAAGACGTCGTGTAGAGGATTTACTCCTTAATAGTCTTAACCAATGTAATAGAAGCCAGTTCATAATTATTCTGTTTTTTCATAAATATGCATTTCTGTGTTTATCCTCTTTTTGCCACCATTCTGAATGCAATCTAATTTGTCATATTTTGAGAAAATGATTTTTAAAATAGTTTTATGTAAAGTTAAGAAGTAGAATGAAATGTTTATATAATGAAGATGAAAAGAGTAAGATGCTTTCTCAAAGCGACCCATGCCCTGGTCTGTCACATTCACAGGCCTTAAATTCCACAGAACTCTTCGTCTAATAGAATGACGTTTGTTTTCCTAACCACAGGAGAAGAAATCCTAAAAACGAAAAACTGTCTCCAGGGACGCAAAGTACTGGTAAAGCAACATGGCAACATGCATAATGCAAAAAACAGGTTAAATTTAGTGATGGATGAACATCAAACGATTTCCAGCTCTGTTTCTATTTAGATACTTATTCAAAGCATGTCGAAATGATAGAAACCTCGTGGGCCTACATAACTCAACTAAAAAAATTTTTATTGAGCATTTTTCCTCACAACATTCTTTCTCTCTCTCATTCCCTCTGTTTTTCCCTTCCTTCTTTTTGTTTCTTTGCATAAAATCTGGAATGTAAAAGGCAAGGACTACACAAATACAAAAACAAACATTGTAAAATTTATAAATATGGTTCTGTCTATTAGGGTAAAGTAGGATTCCATGTTTGTTCAGTTACTTTTCCTACATAATTATATTAAACCTGTTTCTCTTCATGGCGCGCAGGATGGGGCGACTACTTGCCAAAAAAAAAAAAAAACCTCCAATGTCTTCAAAGGATACTTTGTGAATAATGAGGAAATATAATGCCACCATTTTGGAAATAGTGGTAGCTTCCTTTCAAATTTTTGAAAAATTATTTATTTTTTAATACTTTAATAATGTACGCCGTGATACATATTTTTGTCTCTGTTAAAAGTAACTCAAAGGACAGAAAATTGAGAATCACTAGGCCTTTCTGAGATCCCAGATTTGCCACTTAGTCTCTATAGAGTGTTCCCTTCAGTAAATTTGGAAGAATTTTAATCATCCATTCCTTTGAAGTTAAAATGAGAAAATAGAAATGATTATACCTAAAGATTCTGAAAAAGTTGTCATGTCAAGTCTAAATATACAGAGAAAAGGAAAGAAAGAGGTTCAAGGATTTACCCCAGAATCCTCATCACTAGAAGACCCAGACAAAAGACACAAAACTTTTGGAGTTCTAATCCTGTGGTCTCACCCAATTCCTGATGCCAGTGTTCTGAAATGTGCCACATGAAATCTTTACTCAGTAACATTTCACTTGCTGAAAACCCTGCCTATTTGGAACAGAATTAGAACCAGAAGGAAGGAATGGAAAGGGAAAACAAAAGACAGTCTCTGAACAATCTAAAACAAGGACTCTCAATTTTATGCCCTTTTCTCAAAAGAGAACCTCTTAAGCCTTTCCTAAGACTAATTAATTACCTTTATTTTATATAGAAATCTAACAACAGTAATAATATGGGTTGCCAACCCATAACAAATTTTTTTAAAAGAAAGGGACCACTCAACAAAACAACTTATAAAAGACAGTTATTGTTGAATGCATTGATATGTGGAGTGAAGCTGAGTTCAGATATGCCTTGTATGAATTTAGGTGATGCTACCACTGGTATTTGGTACTTAGCAGAATCCCAAGATTTTCACTGTATAAAAATATTTCATGGGAAGAACAAAGTTTCTGTACATAACTGGAGATGTTAGAGCAGAGAGTTGTGGCCACAGATTTCAAGTTGTATGGAGCCCTTGAATGGAAAATTGTCACCATTTTAGAAGTAGGTTCAGAAACAGGATATTAAGTGCTGATAAGAAGTTGTTCTGGTATAGAATATGAGAACTGGACTTAAATCCTCCCATTTCATCCCTGAAATGTTATAAATTCATGAGTCCTATCAATTCTGCTGTAGGAACACCTCCTAAATCCAAACAAGAGATGCATGCTAGCCAAAGAGATAAAGTTAAGACCCCAAGATCCAGAGTCTCATGTACCTGCAAGGAACTTAAAGCAGTTGTAGTAAAAAGAGCATCACATGGAGTTTGGGGTCATGGATGGATGAGTTTCACAGATGGGGGTCACTAAGGAGAATACAAGACCATAGAGGAACTGAATCTCCATTACCTCTCTGATCTCATCTCCTAATAGTTCTTGCTCTGGCCTTCCTAACTTCCTTGTTATTCCTTAAATAAGCAACATACTATCCTTGCAGCACTTTAGATGGAGATTTCCTCCTCCTGAAATGACTTTCCCCAGATATAAACATGGATAACTCCCTCACTTCTTGTAAGTCTTCTCTCAGGTATCATCTTGTTAATGAGAGTCACTATACCCATTGTATTTCAGATACAATGAGGGTTCAAACACCCTCCCCCAGATCCCTGATTCCTATTCATCCCTGCTGTATTTTTTCCATAGCACTTACTTTCTAATAAATAATATATGTATTTATTATGTTCCCTATTACTTATTATAGTTATATTATTGTCTGCCTCCTTCCAGTGCTCCAGGAGAGCTGGGACTTTTGTCTATTTTGTCTATTGCTGCAGCCTAAGGCCATGGAAGAGTGTCTGACGAACAGTAGGTATTCAATAAATATCGATGATTTTGTTGGACGAACCAATCAACAGATCTATGGAGAAAGCACAAGCAATGAGTAGACCCACAACAGACAACAGGCATGATAGACGGCGAGCAGAGGGATAATAGAAGCTGGGAGGGGCGTGAATGATATGTAGGACAACCCTTCCTTAATGGAAAGAGCTCAGGTCCTGTCACTTGAAAAGTGGGGGCTATTGATTCAGCAGACTTGGGAACAAATGGTTAGAATGACCTTATTTAAGATCCACTAACTTGTGGGATCCAGGCAATGTTCAGGTTCCAGATGCAAACATCGCCATGCATATCAAAAGTGTCTGAGGCCATTACTTCACAAAAATGCAATTTTAAAGAACATGTTCCTGATGCTACCCTTGAGACATTAAAAAAAATTTTTTATGTTCAATTTGTTTTGGGAAATCCATGATAAATCCTAAGACTATTTCCATCAAAGTTATTTAAATATAAAGATACTGAGGCCAGGCTTTCATATCTGGGAAACTGTCTTCTGTAAAATATCTCAACCCTGGACAAGGGAGCAGAGGCCAGGTAGAACCACAGGTTCACTCCTCTGTTTCAGGCACAGCAGGGATGATGCCTCTTGGTCTGAGATGAACAGGAATGTAGCATCAGAACTGAGCATCGGCACAGGAAATGGACTGCATGGTTAAGCACATTAAGGTCAAGGAGACCTAGTACAAAGTTCCCAGAACAGAAGACACACTTTTTGTTTCGGTGGACCCAGGAAGAATGAAACAAGAAGAAAAACTCAACTTCAAAATATTGTCAGGAAACTGAAACACTAAGGACAAAAATAACTGCACATAAACACTGCATTCCGCTAGCTCCCAATGGTCAAAGCAGGAACAATGTGAGTAACAAAATGAATAATTATAGAATTGGCTAATAAGCCAAAGAATAAAACAATATCCATAGCTCATATTGATATAAATGATTGATAAAATAATTAAAGGAGTACAAATCTTTCCTACTGAAGAATTCCAAATAATAAATGTAGAAGGAATGAGGGAAATAAAAAATCACCATAAGAACACCACGGTAATAATTGCTGCAGGCAAGATCCGTAGATGAATGGTAAAATAAGTGGGCAAAACTTTTAGGAGAAAAGGGATGTTTGATTAGGGGAAACAGGATGTTTGAAAGCCTCAATATATCTCACCCCAAATATATATTAATTACTGTGGTAGTTTTAATCCTTGTCCCTAAATTCTTTGATATTCCAGGAGGTGGAATTTAATTTCTCTCCCCTTAAGTGTGGGATGAACTGAGTGACTTGCTTTCTAAAGAGTATCGAAAGGGGGGAAAATAGGAATTTAACAGTGAAGAGACCCGAAAACCACCATTTAACAAAATGATCAAGGTTAACATCATGAATGATAAGCCATGTTGCTATCACATACCCCCTGATATGAAAAGGGAACTTCCCCTCTGTGGTCTTCTTCCCAAAAATATATTACCCTAGTCTGATCATGAGAAAATAGCAGACCAACACAAATGAAGAGACACTTTACAGAATACTCTTCAAAAGTTTCAAAGTCATAAAAAGCAATGAAAGTGGTGGCTCACCCCTGTAATCCTAGCACTCTGGGAGGCTGAGGCGGGAGGATAGCTCCAGGTCAGGAGTTCAAGACCAGCCTAAGCAAGAGCAAGACCCCGTCTCTACCAAAAAATAGAAAGAAATTAGCTGGACAACTAAAAATATATAGAAAAAATTAGCTGGGCATGGTGGCATATGCCTGTAGTCCCAGCTACTTGGGAGGCTGAGGCAGACAGATTGCTTAAGCCCAGGAGTTTGAGGTTGCTGTGAGCTAGGCTGACACGACGGCACTCTAGCCTGGGAAACAGAGCAATACTCTGTCTTTAAAAAATAAAAAATAAAAAGCAAGGAAAGACTGAGGAACTGTCGCAGATATAAGACTAAGAAGACATGAGCACTGAATGCAATGGTGTTTCCTGGATTGGATCCTGAACAGAAAAAGGACATTAGTGGAAAAACTGGTGAAATCCAAATAGTCTGTAATTTATAGTCTTGCACCAATGTAAGTTTTTAGTTTTGATAAATATATCATGGTTATATAAGATGTTAATATTGGGGGAAGCCATGTGAGGGTGTATGGGAACTCTCTCTGCTACCTGAAACTTTTCCATAAATCTAAAATTATTCTAAAATTTTATATATCTATTAATTACATATATGTGTTTATATAAAAATTTTATAAAATTTTAGAATTATTTTATATACAAAAATTTTATTGTGTATATAAAAGGAATTAAAAATAAATGCCAAGATTAAAAGTAAAAATAATTTTTGTAGGAAAAATAAGTTAAACAGACTCAATTCTAACAGACTGAAGTTAAGAAAATATAGACAGAATTTAGGCTTCTGGTTGTCATCAGTTGACCACTGTCTTCAGCAAAGACAGGGACAGGTTAGGGAGCCATTCTTCAGTCTACTGCATCCTTATATGCATGGACAATTGAGAGGAGTCAACATCCAACTGATAAAACCACAATGTTCTATTGCCCAGCTTATCTGACATTCGGTACTTGTCATTCAAAACAATGGAAAGGTTAAAAGATCATGTGATATAGAAATACAAAAATTGGGTTTAAATCCTAGCTTACATCTAACAACTTAAGTCAATCATGTTTACTGAACCACAGCTTACTCATCTGAAGAATATAGATAACAATAATATCTGTTTTATCCACTTCTAAAGATTTGGGCAAGCTTAAAGGAGATGATGTAAATCAAAACACTTGGCGAAATAAATATATCAAAGGTGGTCCTGCAGGGCCTTCTGCATTCTTTAAAGAGATAAAATTATAAATTGCATACTTTGAAAAATTAACGTATTCTAGTGGCTGGCATACTATGGGATTATGGGGAACTTTCCCATAATAAGAATGTTTAATTAATGGCAAAGCCATATTCCTCTATGATACCTGCAAATAGAAAGCGTTCTGTAGTAGACTTCAAGTACACTGGAAGGATGTAGCATCACAAGTAAATCCACTTTTTTTCCTGGGATATTATCATCTCAATACATAACTAACAAAATGAAAATCACTCTTCACTTCCTCACCTGTAAAATGAAGAAATTAGTAGATGATCTCCAAAAATCTTTCCAGTTCAAAAGTTTTTACAGCACCTGTATTCTTTCAAAAAATGATAATTCAAGGCAATGCTTTGCAAGATTACAGTTAGGGCACACAGAAAGAAATATTTACCATCTGTAAGCTTATTGTAGTTTTCAACATGTCACATGAAAAAAAAAAATACAGCCTTTATAATGCACATCCTTACTATGAATACACCCTGCGAAGATGCCGAGCACAGTAATCTTCTAATTGTAAATTGTATTTTCCTTCTTAGATTCTTTGGGAGCTACAATCCACACTGTTTAGTCACTGACCATCAAATATCCAACAAACCAATAAACCATAATAAAAAATGCCACTGCATTTGTTCCTGTCTCAGACATTACAACTGAACTCAGTACATTAAAAAATTCCATTTATGTAATTGTGTGTGTGTGCACATATGTTTTCTTTGTATTAAGGTCTCTGAATCAAGGTGAAAATAAATCTCATTAACTGCTTTCAGGCAAAATATAAATTTGCCTGACTCCAAATAGGCAAAATCAAAGTAATCAAGTTATTTTTTCCAACTTTGACCACTTCATAGGAAAGGAACTTATAAACCAGGTCCAAATGAATCTGTTACATATCAGTCCAAAATAATTACCCAAGCCCAGCTCGAATAGTTCAATTGACCATCTTTGTCCAATTCTTTTATCTTTGTGATGTTTACATAAAAATTATCATAATCATCACTCAGGGTTTGGCTTGAGGGCTGCCATAGTAATAATAATTATTATTTTTATCTTTTTTTTTTTGAGATACAGGGTTTCACTATGTTGCCCAGGCTGGACTCAAACTCCTGGGCTTAAGGGATCCTCCCTCATCCCTCAGCCTCCTGAGTAGCTGGGATTACAGGCATGTACCACTGCAACTGGCTTGAATAATTAAAGTTTTTAAAGGTATAAGCTTCATGTTAAACCTCACATTTACCAAGCTTAGTGTGCTAAAAGGAACCTTCAGTATATATTACTAGATGTTACCTTCTGTTTGCCAATTAAGAATCATTTAATATGTAAAAGAGTCTTCCCACTCTCACTTCTAGTTCAGAAACATGTTCCCCTGAAAACAACCATAGTTACTGCTACATTTTGGCATGATATAATTAAAAGAACTTGATGTGGCATCACCAATCCAACAACCCTAAGGAGTGTTTTCATTTATGCAAATAAAACAATTTGGGTGCACATATTCCTGATTTATGCCCAGTGTATTTTGGGATTCAAATTGTTCAGATTTAGGATAGGAAATAAGGCTAATATATGAATTACCAAGTAGTATCTCCAGCAAAGTCTGGGAGGTCCCCAATCAGACAGATGATTATGACTTTAGGGAAACATGAATATTCACACTGAGTGGGAAAAATAAAGATTATCACTAGCCCCCATCAGTTCAGGACAAGTTTTTCTCTCAAATGAATTATAAAAAATAATCACCTTCCAGAGCTTCTTGGGTTTTGGAGTTGAGACTAATGGGTCGTGGCCCTGTAGTAGAACTAGTATTTGAGTGTGAGAAGCAAACAAGGAAAGAAAACTCATTTTAGTTTAATGTCCTCCTATTTAGAGAACAAATCATGTCTCTATTCAAATAGTTAAAATAATCTTTTGACGGTTGAGCCTTTCTAATTGAGACCTCAGTATCTCACCTTCAAAAGGATCCTTGTAAATAGATCAGCACGTGTCTGTGCTTCCAGCATATACTCTGTAGTAATTTATTGCTTCCAAATTCCATGCAGTTTCTTTTTTAATGTTCACAGATTCAAAGACAGTCTTGCTCACATCGGAAATAACAGCCCACCTGGCTCCATTTATCCCCTTTCATATTAAGGACAACATAACCCAAGACCTTTATCTTCAACCTTTAAACATTTCACACAGGCGCATTTGGGAAATTTATTGTTGTCTTAAAGAGACTTGTCTTTTCCATTCAGTGTACCCCACTCCGAAAGCCAGCTCTGTACCTGTTGACCATCTGGTCTCTGTATATGCCAGGCCAAAATTTCCAGATTTCCTCCTTGGAGTTTCCCCTGTAAAGGACAAATCCGATTAGGTGAAAAATAATGTTGGAAGAGTTACAAGCCATTATTCTTAGCACAAATGACATTTTCTTTAATAAGTGTTCCCAGTCTAAATAAGCTTTGAACTTCAGATCAGCCTGGGTGCTAGGGTTTGTTTGCAACAGTCATGTAGCCAACATGACGACATCTTTGGCTGAGGCCCAGGTATTTTTAATCAGCAAAGCTATAGTGCATGAAACAAATTCAAATGGTCCTTCCTTTTCTATGTCAGAAGTTTCTGAGAACATAGCTTAGTGATTCTAGCACAGTGTGAACAAAATTAAATCAGGCTTTATAGTGTCATAACAGCCAGTGTCTACCAGTAATTTGAAATTTAACAGGATTTTTTAATAATAAATAGCAAAAGATTTACTTTTTGAGGATACATAGGATTATATGATAATGATAGCATACTAATGGTGAGAGCTCAGGAGTCTGAGCAAGCCACTCTGATAGTTTATTAACAATTGTCCTTTCCTCCAGGTCAATATTTCTCAACTCTGCCTACACATTATAATCACCTGAGAAACTTTTTGAAAATTCCAATGCCCCCACTCCATGGCAGAAATTAGATTAGAAACTCTAGGAGCAGGTTTCAGACATACTTATTTTAAAACCTCTCTAGATGATTCAAATGTGCAGCCAAGTTTGATAACAGCTGCTATGAGCCATTCCTTCATTTACTAAATCACTCAACAAATATATATTGAGTATCAACTATGTTCTGGGACTTTTCTAGGTAACAGGGATTCAGGAAAAAACGTTCCGAGTGTCTGGAAGATAGTCATCAGAGGTCACAGGTGACATTGGACAGAGTGCAGGGGCCAGGTCATGCAGAAATTTGAAGAACTTCGGATTTTATTCTAAGTGAAATGGAAAGCCATGGAGGGAAAGGGGGTTAAGCAGAGCAGTGACATGATCAGATTTATATTTTTAAAAGAACATTGTGGCTATTCCTTGGAGAATTAAATCAAGTCCAAGGACAGAGCAAACCACAAGTTCGGGGAGCAAGACAATAGATACTATTGGGAACTTGCTTTTATTATTGCCCTTGTCTTAGATCTACAGAGTGGTGTACATACTGTTTTACAGAATCATTATTCCTCTGGGCCATGTTTGAATAAATTGCTCTGCCATCAGCCCACTTAGTGACCTCCCGATGTTTGGAGGAGACTGCATATGACTTCCTCAGCTACTAGAGAGAACTCACTTTCAGAGCTCAGTACACATTTCTCAGCTTGATGGTGCATGACTGACCACTTCCCAGCCTAGGCATTCACTTAGTAGTAGGAGAGTAAAAAGACTTTAAGCAATAACTCTGCAGCTGAGACACGTAAGTACCCTGTAGAAATACTAACTCTGCTATGGGTTGTCAAACAGGACAGCTAATTATGCTAATGTCTATAACCAGAAAGAAACGTATGATCTCTAACTAAGGTCCTGCTTGAGTGATAACTAAAATAAGATCTGATGCCTTTATCATGAGTTGTAAAACAAGTATTTCCCTACAGTGTGGGTTTTTGTGTGAGTCATAATAAGCAAAATAAGCCATGATAGATGAACTTAGAAACTCAGTATGTGTGTGTTATGTTGGTAACCAGATCACAACTTAGAGTCAGTAGCAGCAGATAGGGAGCAGGAAAAAAGCAGGAATTACAAATCCTAACAACACATAACCTACTGTGTTAGCATCTTTTAATTCCCATTGCACTATATATAGTTGTTTCAATTCAGACGGTTCTGAAATGTGCTGCAAACTAATAAATCAAGTCCATGAATAGTGGAAGTTTCTACGAGGCTCCTGTATAAATGGGTAGAAAGGCAAGTAGTGCAGCATTTAGGTTAGGTTTTCTCCATTTTTAATCAACCAATTTATTAATTTTAGCCAGCAATTGTAAAGCAGAGAGATTTTAATAAGATGATGTCACTGACATATATGCACAGATTTAATTTTACCATTATGAATCAGAAATGCAATAGCTGCTAAGTTCCCTTTCTCATTGAAACTGTCATTTTTATAACTCAATTTTTGATGGCACAAATTTTCCTGGGAGGCAACTAATTTTCTCTTAAAGCAGAATAAAAAGAAAGTGAAACAATCACTTGAGATGAGTAAACTCTGCTGCAAAATTCTATTAAATTTAAGCATAGTTACTCTAGAAAAATTCATATGCCATCTACTGACAGATAGTAATGACTTTGGTTAGTGATTTACTAACATTTAAAATACTAATCCCAGCTGATAATAAAAATTAAACAGTTATTCAACAAAGATTCACTGGACACCCATTCTAGGCACTGGGAGATACAGTGAATCAGACAGTGTTTCTGCTTATCTAAAGCTTGTCACACTGGGGTGCCTGCTTTGCTTTCTATCCCCTCTCCCTGCTTCATGGCACTTGTCACTACTCAATATTATGCATTTATTTGTTTGTTGTCATTTTCCTCTACTAGCCTTGGGGAGGAACTGACTTCTTTAAGGCTCTTTCACCAGCTCCCAATCAGTGCCAGCTCATAACTGGCTTTCCATAAATATCTGCTGAATAAATGAGTGAATGAATAAACTCAAGATTATATAACTTATAAATGACAGGACTCAAACTCAAGTCCAGATCTATCTGACTACAGAGCTCATAGTCTTCAATTTTATCCCATAATGTTCATGCATCCTTTAATTATGATACTCTCAAATCAGGAATAGCCTATATATTCTATCAATAGGGGTGCCCATTTAATAGAATGATACAAGCAATAAAATCAAGTTCTCAAATTACCGTTAATGATGCTGAAAATTACTGATAACATAATGTGAATAGGAAAAAACCCAGAACACCAAATTATATAAACACGAGAAAAATTACTGAAGGATCATATAAAAACAAAAGTGAGAGGTAATGAAAAGACTTAGAATAACTAATTCTGGATGATGGGATTGTGGTAATTTTTGCTTTCTTCTTTTTACTTTTTTTCTACTTTCCTAGTATTCTATTAAGGATATGTAACTTTTTTAACTATAAAAAATTTTTAATACCTGGGTAGAATTTTTTAGTGGAATAGTAGAGCAAAAAAAAAG
>VBSM01002616.1:3662680-3863342 GCA_008086735.1 Cheirogaleus medius | reverse complement strand
GGAGAGTTTCAGTAACAAAGAAGTAGAGGAAGGACTTTCCAGAAAATTAGTTCAGCTGGGCTGAGGCACTGTGTAAGGAGGTGGGGTGGGACACTCTCAAAAGGCAGTTTGAGAGCAAAATTATAGAAAATCTTTCATACTGACTGAGTTCAGACTTCATCTCAAAGTAACAGGGAGCCATTGAGGGTGTTTGAATTGATGGGTAGGTGCTGTTGAATGCTCAGACCCTAAGTAATTGTGAGAAAAGGGGCAAATCTGAAACACTAACTACTATGCTAATTATTCCTCCTCCTTGACATGTCTTTGACTTTAACATTCCATATTTATATGTCATAGATCCACACAAGAACACATTTACTTGCCAAACTGTGCAATTTTCTAACAAATATTTGCCACAGCAAATGCGGCAGTATTTCATGTGCCAACACCTTTCAGAAGAAGAATCTGACCCTCTTAAAAATATAACAAACGAAAAATCTTCTTTTAAATTTAACAGTTCAATTAGGCATTAGTTTTCTTCATTTCTAATATTTCTATTTATTCCCTATTAAATTTATGATAAGGATTTGGGATATAATGTAAGAATATCCTTATTGTTCCCTTGAGTATTTTTTGAAGGGTATAAAAATTCTGTTTTGTGAAGTTCTTAGTGCCAGGCATTTTCCATTTTACTTTTTTTTCTTCTGATATGAAATAGGTTTTTCTAGCACTATATCTGGAAGCCAGTCAAGGGCATCAATGAGGGGGAAAGAAATAGACGTGTTCCCTGTGACATAGATCCTTACAAAATTATTAGAATGATTAGTCAGACCTTTATTTTTTCTGCAGAGATAGACACCCATAGAAATTTTGAAAATCAAGCATATAGGCCAGGCGCAATGGCTCATCTCTGTAATGTTAGCACTCTGGGAGGCTGAGACAGGAGGATTGTTTGAGCCTAGGAGTTCAAGACAAGCCTGGGCAATCTATTAAGGCCCTGTCTCTACAAAAAATTAAAAAATTAAAAAATTAGCTGACATGGTGGTGAACACTAGTAGTCTCAGCTACTCAGGAGGCTAAGGTAGAAGTATTGCTTGAGCCCAGGAGTTTGAGGCTACAGCAAGCTATGATTGTGCCACTGCACTCCAGCCTGGGCAACAGAGTGAGACCTTGTCTCTAAAAAAATAAATAAAATTAAATAAAGCATATAACAGTACTCTTTTCTAAGCAGGGATTTGAAAGTCTTAAGAAATTTTCTAAGTTTTTTCACTTTGAAAAGGAAACATGTATGTGCTGATCTATGTAAAAATTACTTTTCACTTATTCTACCATGAAAACTCATACTTTTTCTTCCCTATCTAGCTTAAATATCAACTTTTCAAAAGGTCTACTATATTTGAATCTTTTTGGTTTTAACTGAAAGAAACCAAACTCAAACTGCTAAAGAAAAAAAATGGCTCATATAATATTGGCTTTATTTAAGCCAGTTGGAGTTTTGACTGCAACTTACACCCTACAAGTTTAGCAACTACAGCTGAAAAAGTACACTATTTTCCTAACAATTCCATCAGGAATCCTAGATTTACTTTTCACAGGACTGATTTGGGTATTATGCCCATCTCTGGGCCCATCACTGAGACTGGGACATGTTATATTGGTCCAAGGGGATACTCTCTCAGTAGTCAGATGGAAGATCAGCTCTAGAAAAATAACAGGAATGAAAGTCAAAAGCTTAGAATCAAAAGAGCATGGAGTTTCTGGGCAATTACAAAGCATAACGTAAAGGAAAAACATTTGGAAAGGGGGGAATGTTGAGAGATGAGGCAGCAGAGTTAGGCAAGGACAGGATAATGAAGGACCAGGAATGTCATGCTTAGGAGTTTGGAGTCTATCCTGAAATCAGGAGGGCAGAGATTGAAGGATTTTAAAGTATGAGAGTAGTATGGTCATATTTGCATCATTGGTTAGATGATCCTAAGAGCCAAGTGAAAGATGGATTAGAAGGAGGAAACTCTATACTGTACAAAGTTTTGATCTATATTTGCATGGTTATACTATTAAATTATAAGCAATTGTCCATATGCCTCCATTCCCCACTTGACTGTCAGCTCCTCAAGGGCAGGGCCAATTTTTAAAAATTCATCTTTATAGCCCTAATCTGTCATTTAGATTCATAATGAAATTCAATACAATAAAAGGAGAATTACTTTTCAATAAGATGACCAGAAGTTCTTTATATAAATCAGCACTGAAAGGAGAATATATTACTGCAAATTCTATGCTTCTGAAAAAATAGTCATAAAAATATTAATATTGGATTAGTTTCAAGACATTTTAAAATGTACTGGACCTAAGCCTTACACAAAGAAGTTTTTTACTAGTGAAGAGTTTGTCTTTGCACTAGAAGGAGTATTACAAATTTGGTACTCACATTCCCTTTCATTTACTTCAGTTCATGCCCTACACCAGGTTTTGGAAAACTTTTTCTGTAAAGGATCAGAGAGTAATTATTTTAGTCTTTGTGGTCTCTGTTGCAACTACTCAAATCTGCCATGGCAGCACTAAAGCAACCATAGACAATTTATTAACAAATCAGTGTGGGTGTGTTCCAGTAAAAGTTTTAATAGGCACTGAAATTTGAATTTTATATAATTTAACATGTCACAATATATTGTTTTTTGTTCTTTGAATGACTATTATCAGTATAAAAATGATTCTTAGTTCATAGGCCATACAAAAATGAAGTGGTAGCTGTCCGAATTTGACCCACAGGCTATAGTTTGCCTGCTTCTGCTCTACCAAATCTGGAGAAACTGATTTTGCTCATGTCAACTTCATTACTGTGCATGTTGTATGTATATTATTTGCTCATAGCATAACATCTTTCCTTTGTCAAATTTTATTCAGGTCATATGTTTATTAAATGATATCACTGTACCATCATCTTTCTATCTTTTAAAATAGAGTTCAATATTTAGTTCATTAAATTCTTTAAAGCATTTTAAATTTTATTTACTTAAATAATAAATAAAAACATTTTTATTGTGATCATAAGAAGAGCAAGATTCCAGCCTATCTTGATTCTATATTATCCTAAATATCCTTTAGAATGATAAGCAAGATGCCCATAAAAACTAATTGTACCTGGCTGTGCAGTGAATATACATGTACTAACGTTATTTTACTGTTTGTTAGTCATCAGCTTATGATTGAGCTTATGAGTTAGTAGGTATAAAACCAACATGTAATTTAAGCAATGTGGGAAAGTCCTGCTTCCCCATCCCCCCACCCCCAAAACCTCTCTTTACCCTAGCATGGTGCCAGAAACACTAGACATTCATTTATTTGGATCTCAACTAATCAAGTACTCATTCCTTTCTATACGGCTTTCAGCCTTATTTTCCAACACCTTAAAAGATAAAGAATAGTAGTCAATTGAAAGGAAAAAAATACACATACAGTTGAATCATTATATATGGGTTACAACTGTGTGGGTACAGGAAAGGAAGAGGGTGGGAGAAAGCAGTGGAAAGGAGGGCAATAGGAAAAGAGTCCTGAAGGGGAAGGTAGAACACACAGAAGAAAAGTATTTCTGACTTCACAATTATGTCTAAGAGGATCCTCACAGTCCTGGATTTCCTTTGTGAGTCAGAGCATAATGTTTCAATTCTTAAAAATATTAGTCTTCTTATTCATCTGACGCCACTCATTGATAAGATTGCTAAGGGAATAAATGGATTTACTCTTATTTCCTGAGCCTTTTATCCCCTTTCAGAGAGTCAAGTTCCTTAACAATGGCAATAAATGAACCATGCTAGAGCAGTTTGTGGAAACTTTTACTTGACCTGTAACTTAGCTTAATAAATAATTCTAAACAGTCATACAATGACCATGCTTGAAAGATAATTGCTCACTGAGGTAGCAAATAAACTCTGTTTATGCAATTTAGCAAGAATATACTATGCATAAAAGACTTTCTTTTAAAATTATTTTTCTAGTTATTTAAATTTATAATTTTATATATTATTTCATATATTGGGTAATTATGTAACTTGATATTTTAGAAAATATATATTTTATATACTTTATAGGATGAGAATACTTTAGTATTCCAGGATCTTTAAATTTTATTTTTTTGTGCAGGCACATGAAGAGACCATAGGGAATAGGGAAGGTTAGGAATGAGACAAATAATGTAAATCAAGAAAATAAACTATGAGGGAGAAAGACACAAGTGTTGCCATCTCAAAGTGGCTGAGTAATGCTTTGATGTTTAGTGGTAAAAGGAAGGAATTAAAGGCACAATTCACTATAACAACAAAAGGTTTTATTTTTCTTCTTTCCTAAAGGGATAGTCTTTCTGGTGTCTGTCTTCCATTCATGCATTTCAAAATATTTATTGAATTTATTGAACAACACTTTGTAACTTATTATACCAGATGTTTTAAATACTAGGATAAATAAGATACAATCCCTGACTCCATAGACCTGAAAATCTCATTAGTGAGGGACATATACATGTAAACAAGTAATTTTTACATTATATATCAGAATGAGGTAAATACTAATATATATCTATGTAGTGCACTCTAGGTATTTTCTAAAAAATAAACAAGAGATGAGGAAGGAACCTGAGAAGGATTCATATGGAGGCCTCTTAGGAGTTGAATTCTAACCCAGAAAACCAGAGAGTGAGTGTTTGTGCCAATTGTAATAATGCTCTGAAAGTGTTACTGATCTTGGACACCTGGGGCATAGGATAGAAGATGAGGCTATGGAGTTATTGAGTGGGAGCCTGGAACAGAAACTCCACATCAAGCCATAATCCTCAATGTATTGCACTCTCTGTAAAAAGGTGAGATAGAAAAATAGCCTAGTCACAATTCCATACATTCAGAGGTAAGACAGGAAAGCTTAGTGTCTTCACTTGGGATCCTGGAGGCAAGAGTCTCCTTTGATAATTTGTGACTGAATTCACAAAGAAATGTTAAAATTTGAAATTTATACTATCAAAATCATCAGAAAACACCCACGCTTCTCCCACCCCAATCTGTCCCAGGTTAATACTGTGTCTGGAAAGCTCTCACAACCCAAAGAGCAAAGAGATGCTCACAGGAAAAAAAATACTAAAACCTTCTAAAAATGACCTCAGAGTGAAAAAAAAGTATAAAATATTATAATAAATAGTTGAGCAAGGATAAGTAGAAAAATAGTGGCCCAAGAAACTGAGAGAACAATAATATGAAAGAAAATAAAAATATATTTATTATAAAATGGTTAGAGACTTAAGAAACACAATATTGAAAAATACTAAAATATGTCAATATGTACAAGTGATTATTCTGTTCTTTTTTTAATGTTTAAATTATTGATATAAAAATTTAATATAAGAAAAGACACTGTATTCTAAAGAATAAGACTATCAAAGAAAAGCAGATTGGGTAAAGAAACAACTACAATTTCTAGAAATGAAAAATATTATAATTGATTTTATAAACAAAATGAATGGGTAACCACATATTAGATATAGCCAAAAAGAGAATTAATGAGTTGGAAGATAAATTTTAGGCTTTATGGTGCAGCTCAGAGAGTTAAAGAGTGGGAAAATATAAGATTTTAAAATATGTGGAAGTAAAATTGAAAAAGCAAAAAATATATACACATACATATAAAATAAGAATCATAGAATCTACATGACCATATGATTTAATATTGCAAGGAAGGCACATTTTAGCATTACAGGAGGCATTAAGAAAATTAAATTATAATTTTTAAACATTTATTTATTGATCTATAAATTGGCTTAATATTAATGGTGGTTGTATAAAATAAACTATTGAATAAAATAACTTTGTTCAAAAATGTTTTAAATGTTTTCTAAAAAAGTAAAAGAACATATTCATGTACATTAAAGAAAAAGTTTTTATATTGATTACCTAAACATTAAAAAAACAAAGAGAATAATCATTTTTTACATATTCACACATTTTAACCTACTTCCTAGTGATGTCTATCTCTAATGCTGTGCCACTGGTGTTACTTTTTTAGGAATTTATTTTTCAATATTTTATTATTTTTACTTCTGTCATAAATTTGTCTGAATCTTCTTCAAAGTTTTATTTCAATGTTAACAAATTTGAAATTGTTAATATCTTTAATTGGCTTGTTTCCATAGACCAAACTATGTTTAGTTGAGGAAAACCCAAAGACATATTTGCTAAATGTAGTAAATTATCAATTCTAACTTTTTCTTATTGAAATATATAAACATTCCAACTCAAATATTTTCACAGGGTCTATCTTTTTGTCTCCTTCCAAAGCAACATCCTTCAACAAATATTTTTACAAGAGAACATTCACATCCTAAATTATCTCTATTATTCTTTTGAAATTTTCCCCAAATTTTAATTCTGCAAAATTACAAGACTTTTCATTGGATTTCTTTACAGTACTAAATATAATTTTTCCCAGTTAAAAATAGGAGTTCCATAAAAAGAATCTTTCCTCCAAGTTGAGGAATTCTAAAACGTGTTATAGAATTACAAAATTATATTCCACATACTATATGCAGTCTCATGACTTAATTACTTTACTTTTTCCCTTGGTTTTATATGGATAAACTTCAGTATCTTCCAGTTTGCAAGATTTGTTTACAATAGTTAGAATTTGTGAATAGCTTAAAAAACTGAAGCTTCTTTTTTTTCACTTCACTAATTGAATACTTTGATTAAATATTTCCAGTTGATTTTGAACAAAATGATCAATATTTAGAGGAATTTATAAAACTTTTAATACCCATTTTAGGAAACTTAGATTGATTTAATAATTAGTTCTTCCAAGGCTGAAAAATCAAATTGAGATGGGCAACAGAAAGAGAAAGTATATACATGTACCACCATGCTATAGTATTTTCCCATTCAACATCAGCTTCATCTTATAAATTATATAGTTGCTTGTAAATTTGACAACTTCTGCTTTATTTCCAATGGTAGAATGTCTCAGTGTTTTCGTATCATTATGAATTATCAGTGAGTCACAACAAAATTTTAAGTACATTTTTGCTCCCTGAGATGTTTAAGTTAGTAGGAACATTGATTTATCATGATGCTGTGCTTGACTATATTTATGTTCATGTCATCACTACCAAAATAAATGATTTCATCTTCAATATTTAACATTTTATAACATTGATTATAATGTTAAATGTTTCACCTTCAAAAATTAATTACAAAACCTTTACTGAAAAGAATTTTCCATGGATATCATTATTGAAATTAACTTATTTCTGTTTTCTATTAGAAGAATCTGATGAAATGGTCATAAAACAGGCTTACTTGTTTACAAAGATTTGCTAACAAAGACAATACATAAATAGCAGTTATTTTATGTCATACTCTACACAATTTAGAATAAGAAATGTAAAATTAACTTCATAAAATGGTCATTCGATACAAATAAAAATCATGCTTTATAGAACAACATGTAAACAGACCTTCCACTGTTTCTTTAGCAGATGTGTGTTTTCTGGTTTTCATGAGGTCATATAAATCACCATGGTCCCCCTGATAGATAGTAAATATCAAAAACAGTTTGTGTATATTACATATTTATCATCTACTTCCTTATGAAACCTAAAAAGTTTTACTTTCACTTGACAAGTTGGGATTTGGCAAGTTGTTATTGTTTCCCACCCCTCCTCCACTCCCCTCCATCCCCCACCCCCACCCCCCCAATCCCCCACCTTCAGCACCTTGATTGGCAGGGGTGTTTTCCTTTAGCACTTTGAATACATCATTCCGTGCTCTCCCAGCCTGTAGGGTTTCTGCTGAGAAATTCACTGAAGGCCATATTGGGGATCCCTTGAATATGATATGTTTCTTATTTTTTGTTTTTTTCAGAATTATTTGTTTGTCTTTGATTTTTGATAATTTGATTATGATATGTCTTGGTCACCTCATTTTTGGGTTAAATTTTATTGTCAATCTCTGAACTTTCTGTCCCTAAATGTTGTCATCTTTTCCTACATTTGGGAAATTTTTAGCCATTATCTCCTTAAATATTTAGTCTAGAAATTTTTTTTATCTTCTGCAGGAATTCCTGTTATGTGAAGTTTAGTTCCCTTGATGGTATCTCATAATTCCCATAGGCCTTCTTTGTTCTTTTTTTTTTTATTCTTTTTCTTTTTTGTTCTTCTGATGGGATGATTTCAAATGTCCTATCTCCAAACTCTCTGATTTTTTTTTCTGCTTGATCAATCTTCTGTTTAATCCTTCTATTGAATTTTTCAGTTTAGTTATTGAATTCTTTATCTCTAAGATTTCTATTTGGTTTTTTATTGTTTCTATTTATTTGTCAAACTTTACATTTTACTAATACATTTTTTCTCAAATTGTATTTAATTTTCTATCTGTATTTTCTTATAATTCCCTAAACTCTTTACTAGGATTATTCTGAATTCTTTACCAGTCATTTCATAGATCTCCATTTCTTTCTTCTGTGTCCATTACTAGAGTTTTATTAGTTTCTTTTGGTGGTATCCTAGTTCCCTGATTTTTCATAACTCTTTTGTTCTTATGTTGATCCCTATACATTTGAGGAGATGGCCACCTCTTCCAGTCTTTGCAGGTGTTCTTTAGTAGTGATAGACCTTAACTATTTAGCCTGAGATTTTGGATGAAACAGCTGGTAGCAGCAACAGATAGGCAAACCTTGGTATCAGATTGTCTAGTTGGCCTGGGTTGCTTCCTGTGCTCTGCAGTCAAATGGTATTGCTGGCTGTGCTTCCTGCTCTAGTAAGACCATTGGCTGGACTCTGTTGTTGGGGAGGTGGGTGCTGCTGGATGGGCTTTGTGATCATCTTGGATCAGACAGGGTTGGATGTTGCCATCTCTGCCTGGATGGAACTCTCCACCACTAGAGTTGGGCAGGGCCAGATGTTCTCTTTACAGGTACTCACTGACCTGCAGTTGTTTCCCAGTCTGGGGAAGACTTAACATGAACACTGCAATTTATTCGCTGACCTGCATTTGCTTCCTGGTCTGGAGAAGACTTAACCAGAACACGGTGATTGTGTGGGGAAGTTGGCTAGGGATTTGTGTCTGAAAGACTTGTGGACCATGTTTCCAGCAGTATGATGCTGTTGGCTGCTTTGTTTATTGTGGTACCTCAGCTGCTTGGAATGCAGAGCAACCACCAAGATCCACACACTAGTTGCTATGAGGCCCACTTCCATTCTTTGTTCCTAACTGACCTCAGGTAATCCAGCTTTGCCAGCACCCTAAATGTTTCCTGTGGGATGAGACAGGACTAAGCATCCTGTGAATTATCCCAGAATGGTGATGAAGCTGAATGTCTGCCTCCATTTCACTTTTCCCACTGTAGAAACCATGGGTTCAGGGAACACTTTGTGTGTGGCATTGTGCCAGTCTGGGGGAGAGACAGTATGGTCAAAAGGAATCATTCTCTTTCCATTCAATCATGGCTTTTCTTGGTTCTTCAGTCCAAGGGACTGTCTCAGCCTCACTCCTGAGTTCATGGACATTCAGGATGATATTTTTGCCTGTGGATAGCTGCTAGTTGGATTTATGTAGGGGAGGAGTAAGCCAGAGAGTTCCTATTCCACCATCTTGCTGACATCATTCTCCCAACACTAACTATTAATGTTTTAACCTTTCTCCAAGAACTACAAGTTAATTAGGATTATCATCTTTGTTGCATATTACTGTGGAAAACAAATATCTGATCACTGAATAAAATAGATCACCACATGTAAATTCTCTAGTAAAAGTTTCCTAGTCACTAACCACTGACCTCAGGCCAATGCTTTCACTTTATTATATTTTGTTTTATTTTTTCACTATGATGCCACTCTACCCCTACACCCAGTAACTGAACCATTCAGGGTATGCTAGGTTATTTTTCTCCAAATCTTAGTGATTTAGACCAGGAGTCAACAAATATTTTCTATAAGTTGCTGAAGTTGTTATTTTCACCTTCGCAGGCTACTGCAAAGGTCTTTTCTGTGATTAGCCTCATTTTGCAACATTCTATGGACACAGGATGTGTTTCTACTCATGAAATTTTATCTTGTAGGATTTTCAACAGCATTTGCTCACCATTTGCTATGGGATGACATCTAAGCACAACCAATATTGCAGTTCACTTACACCCCTCAACATTTTATCTTTTAAAATTCAGCTTAGGCATCACCTATTCTAAGAATTTTTTCCTGATATCTCCCCTCCCCACCATTGTCAGATGGAATAAATATGTAACATTTGTGCTTCCAAGCACTCTATGAACACTTTTGATATTTCACTAAGACATATCCTTGTTTTATGGCAAATAACTATTTATGTTTCTCTTTTCTCCACTAGAATGAAATACTTGAGCTCTGTTTTATTTACTTTTCTGTCCCATAATCTATTTTAATGTCTGGCAAATTTAAAAAATTATTGATTTATTGATTGAGAGAATTAATAAACAATTGAATGCAGGATTTAGTGCAAATGTTATTTTAAAGCTCATTTATATTTGTTCTGGGGATCATTTCATAACAGAACAAATACAGAATAGTGTTTCTGTGATAATATATTAACGAGCTCAAAATACTGGTTAAATACTTAGGTTCTTTACTAATAGAATAATGGATTTCTTTTGTCTTCTCCTCTTAGTACTGGGAAAATGGCTCTCTTTTAAGGCCTCAATTACTTCATTTGTGAAATAGAGATGGTTATTATTGTAAGGGTTAAATGAATTGATACATATAAAACAAACAGAAGCATTCTGGCAAACAGTAAGCTCCCAAATAACTATTATTTATTAATTCATTATTAAATAGATTTGCAAAAATAAAACAAATATAGCTGATTAAAGCATTGTTTGTATTTGAAAAAAAGAAAGAAAGAAAGAAAAAGAAAAGATACAGAATATCTCCAACACTCCAGGAATCTCCCTCCCAATTCTTATCTTCTTGTTAAGGGCTTTTATTTTGTTTTGTTTTTTACGGGGCCTTGCTATCTTGTCCTGGCTGGACTTGAACTCTTGAGCTCAAGGAATCCTTCTACCCAACCTCAGCCTACCCAGTAGCTGGAACTACAGGTGTAAGGCAGTGCTCCCAGCTTAGATATTCTTGTGTTTAGCTTTTTTAGACGGTCAAACAGTTTTCCAAAATGATCGTTCTAATGTATGCTCTTCATCAATGTAACAGTTATTCCACATCCTCACCAATGCAATTAACGGCCATCTTTTTAGCCATTCTAGTGGATAAATAATGCCATTTTATTGTAATTTCAATTTGAATTTCTTTGATAATTAATGATGCATATGTTCATAGGCCATTTTGATATTTTTGCTTGTTCTTTAAGTCTTTGCCTATTTTTAAGTTAGATTACCTCTAATTCTATTAATGATTCAAGGGTCTTCTTTATATGTATCAGATATAAGATATTTGAATTGAGATCTAATCAAAAACTGGTACCCATACCCTCCTATAGCTGGAGACCCTGCCAGTATCTGTCTAGTGGAATTTCTATAGACCAGTGACTGCTTTTATCTTTCATTCTTTTCTTTTTATAGCTAAATTGTTTTTGTTCCATCACTTTTGTGTATTGCAAATATTTTTCCAGTCTGTGGATTACCTCTTCAGCCTTTTAATGGTGACTTTTCATAAGCAAGTTTTTAATTTTATAGAAGTATATTTTCTCAGTCACTTCTTTTAAGGTTAATGGCTTTTGTGACTATATGAGAAATATTTCCCTATCTCAAGGTTATAACGATATTCTTTTGTCTCCTGGAAGTTTAATTTCTTCCACATTTATGTCTATGGTCCATCTTGAATTAATTTTTATCTGTGGTTTGAAATAGTGGCTAAAGTTCATTTTTTACAACATGGAAATATAGTTGCTTTGACAACATTTATTGCAAAGACTAAATGTGTCAGTTATTAGACTATTGTCTTTCAGCTCCAAACCCTCCCACCCATATGCTGCTTTGGGATGCTGGGCTGGGACTTTACAAACTACATTTCTCCTTTGATAGCTTACTGTTAGGCTCCACCAAAGGAATTGCTAGAAGGAGGCTTCAAAGCTGGAGGAGAAGGAAAATATTTGTTTCTTACTGCTTGTTTGTTTGTTTTTTCCTGAGGGCTTTTGTGGCTGATGGTTTCTGTGAGTGGCACCCAGGCAATGTTTCATCCCTGTGAGGCCGGGACCCAGTCCCACAGGCCTCCAGGACAAGCACAGCACCAGCTGAGCATCCATCCGCCTTTTCTCACTTTCAAAACTTTTTCTTTTGATCCTTCAGGCAGACGTATAGTAGCTGCTTTCTGCAGTTCTTACACCCTAGAGTTCTTCATTTACCCTTTTAGTAGCTAATAACATTTTACTCTATGAACAATGCTTTATATTAAATTCTCTTTGTTCAATCTACTGGTGTAGTTTCTATCTCCTGTTGTGGTAGAGTTTCACTGTAAATCAGGTAACTTCGTATAGACAGATGTATTTCTAGCCTCTATTCTATGTCATTGATCTACTTGTCTGTTCCGGTGCTAATACCACACTGTATTAATTATTGTATTATTACAATAAGTCTTAACATCTAGTAATGTAAGTCATACAGCTTTGTTTTTCTTTTTCTTTTTTCTTGCCTTGGATAAACCTCATTGGCTGTAGCTTTGTTTTTCTTTAAGAATAGTCATCTTGGCCTTCTAGGTATTGGATTGCCACCAAAATTTTAGAATCAGCTCATCAATTTCCATTTAAAAATCTACTGGCATTTTGATGGGGATTGTTATTAATCTACAGATCAATTTGGAAAGAATGGAAATTTTACAATGCTGATTTTTTTCATAATAAACAAAAGGATATATTCATGAAAATGATGTATTTCTTTATTTAATATTTCCATAATTCCTCTCAGAAATGTTTTGTAGCTTTCATTATAGCGATTTTCACATATTTTATTAGATTCAATTTAAGATATTTGATGTTTTTTGGTGCTGCTGTAAAAGTATAGTTTCCCATTTGATTCTCCACTTGTTTATTGCTAGTACGTAGAAAAACTATTTTTATTGATATTCTGTCTTCCTGTTTATTCTTTATATTAGAATGTTTTTTCCTCTCTTTTATCTTGATCGGTACTGCTAGGGCTTTATTAATTTCATTAATCTTTTCAAAGAATCAACTTCTGACTTTGTTGATTTTCTCTATTAAACATCTTTTTTCTATTTTGTTGATTTTTTTCTTTTATCTTTAATTTTTTTCCTTCCTACTCTTATAGGGTTTAATTTGCTCTGTTTTTATAGCTTCTTGAAGATGGAATATCCTTCAAATCATTGCTTTGGCTGCATCCCATCAACTTGGATATATCGTATTTTTATTTTCATTTAGTTCAAAACATTTTCTAATTTTATATATATATTTTTAATTATAGGTCATTTCTAATATGTTGCTTAATTTCCAAACACTTGGGAATTTTCTAGGACTTTTGTTATTGATTTCACTTTCAGTTGAATTTCATTTTGGTGAGAGAACTTAACCAGTATAGTTTCAATCTTTTAAAATTTATGAATATTTACTGTGTGTCTGAACATATGGTCTCTTTTGGCATGTGTGCTTGAAAAGAATTGGTATTCTTCAGTTGTCTGGTATAATGTTCTGTAAGTGTCAATTAAAGCAAGATGAGTAATAATTTTATTCAAGTTTTCTATAAACTTATATTTTGTTGCTATTAATTACTGAAAAATATTTGTTAAAATATTCAACTCTGTGGATTTGTTTATATTTCTTTTATGTTCTGTTGCTTTTTACTATGCTATTAGGTGCAAACACAATTTGAATCACTATGTCTTAATGAATTTTATTAAAAATATAAAATAAATTATTAAAAAGAGGACATATTCAATATCATAAAGTTGGCAAGTTTTCCAAATCAATCTGTAAATTAAATGCAAGGCCAATAAAAATCCCAACAATTTTCTTTTCTTGGAGTTGTCAAGTTTATTCCATAATTCATATGGAAGAATTAAAAGCCAAAAGTAGACAAAAAATTTTGATAAATGAATATAAAAGGGAGGATTCACATTTTACTATCCTTACATTTACAAACATATATGAAAATCAAATTGGTATGGTACCATAACAGGGTAGATTTAAAAAAATCAAATGCATGGAAAAGAAAACTTAGAAACACATCTATGTATATATGTATGAGTTTGGCATGTGACAGAAGTAGCATTACAAATTGGTAGGAAAAGAATGGATTAATTCATAAATGATGCTGATACAATTGGCTATTCATTTGGGAGGGAAAAAGGTCTATATCTACCTTACATACATAAAAAATAAACTACAGGTGAATTAACGACCCAATTGATTTCTAGTTTTGGAAAATTACAGACTAGATACTTTGAACTAAATTTATGAGAATTTATAAAAATGTTAAAAACCGTTTTGAATGCTTTGCTAAGCTGGCCAAAATAAAGAAGCAATGTGCAGAGACCAAAGATGGTGGAATGCTAGGGTTCTTTGATACGCGTGTGCCAGAGCAAGCTTTCATCCTACGAACTTTGACTAAATCGTAGAGACCTTGAGATTTCACTTTCATGACCGCATGGGGACAGAGGATAGGTCTTGGGTCTAGCTAAAGTGGGCCTCTAAAAGAAAAGCTCCACATAAAGTTGGTACTACAAAGGGCTCTATCCTTTGTGTCAAAGTGAAAAAAATAATAATAAACCTGCTATACAGTATGTTTTGACCTATGTGAAACTTTCTATTGAGTGAAGTGAAAAAACAAAAGTCTCCCCTGAGGCTTGATAACCACAAGTCATCACCCATAGTAGTTCATGATCTGAGTTCATGCTACCTGTATGGTCTGAAAAGTCTCAGACAGAGCATTTTATTTAAAGTGGTTACAGGTTTGTGGTATCTCCACACAATAAATAGAAGTAAACACAAATCATCTTGGAGCTCAGCTGCATTTCAAGCCTCAAAGAGCCCAAAAATGTAAGATAATAAAATTCTAAGGAGAATAATCATCTTGCAGTCAAGACACAAAATCAATCTTAGTGGTGTGACAATTAATGTAATTACTTTTTAAAGCAATTTGTCAGTTTGGAAATACGCATTCTCAAGTGGCCCAGCAGTTCCATTGCTGAATGTATTCCCAAGAGAAAATTCCATTTGTGAATACATGGAGATATAACAGTGTACATGATGTTGAGTACAGCCTGTTAGTTATTCCAAAGAAATAGATAACAAATAAGCTGTCACTTGGTAGGTGAATAAACTGTGGTCATCAAATGCAATATCTTATAGTAAAATAAATTAATTCTCTTTGAATAAATCTCAAAATCATAATGTTGAACTTTTTTTTAAAGTCAATTACAAAAGGATGTGGGCAGGTTGATACCATTTGTCTACATTTCTAAAACACAAATAACATGGCTATGTATACATATAGTTAAGCATAAAAACATGCATGAGAATTATAAACATTAACCTCTGGACGATTACTTCTACGGAAGTAAGAAGGAAAGAGGTTTTGCAAGGCAGGAGAAAAGACTTTAGCTATGTCTGTAACATTTATATCTTTTTTTGGTATGAGACAGATATGAATTAAATAATACATTTTAGTCATGGGAAACTGTTTCATTCTTTTCTTGCCTATATATTTGAAACACTTTAAATTATAAAATTTTAAACACAATGAAAAAGGTAGAGAAACAAAGACAAGCTCATGTTAATAAAAGGTACCCATAATTAGTTGCCTGCTTAATTTTACTCAATAGCACATAATTAATACCAAATAATCCTTTTTATATAATTGTCTTAATAAAAAATCCTTATTGGATATGATTTGAAGAAGAAACCTGAAATTAACTATCCAATATATATCTCATTCACTACCATATTTTATTCAATTTGGTAACAATCTATAAGCTGGTATTATCCTTTAAAAATATTTTTCCCAAGTTTCTGTTATGAAAATGTCTAAGAACTCACAGGCAAATTGAAATAGTACAATAAATATGCTTATGCCTTCCACTTAAATGAAAATTAATGATAGTTTCAAAATATCATCTGATACTAATATATCTATTAATATTATCTAATATTAATATAGTCAATATTCAAATTTCCCTAACTGTCCCTAAAAAGATTTTCAAATTACTTTATTTGAATCAGGATACAGACAGAGTCCATGGATTGTACTGGATTATTTTTCAGGTTTTTTGTAGTCTTTTAAAATCTTAAACATCTTTCACCAAATTTTTTTTTCATGACCTTCTAAGAAGTCCAGACCAGTTCTATAGTAGAATGTCCATATATGGAAAAGTTCAACAGCTGGTTCTATGTCTTTACTTCAGCCTTGAGGACACATGAGGATTTGACTCCTGATGGAACCTTCCTTTGAACATTAACTCAAGGAATTGTTAGGAGTTTACCTAAATCAGATCCAGATAAATGAGAATCCAGGAGAATACTATGTATAGGATCAAGGAACTGTACTTCATTTTCTAGATTATCAAGTAATGAGAAACTGATATTGAAGAGATGCAGATACCCTGGAGAATGGAAGCTAATCACATACTCCTGAAACAGGAAACTGCCAGCTATAAATGAAAGCCAGAGCTGATGGTTTACTGGAGCGGAGGCTGATGTGAGCAAGCTCAGTCTTGTCTCTGGTGACCACACATGTCCCCAATGCAGAGTTGCCCCTTGGAAGTAACAAGACCTTCACTATGTTGTTGATGTGCATATCGCGTGCTTTTCTTTCCTGAATCTTTTCTTAGAACTCAGTATATTTGGTGCTGGATGAAGACTACTGAGTATTATGAGTCTGACTGCCAATCCAAATGCAAGAGTATTGCTGCCAGCAGAGCAGGACAGTCAGTGCAGTACTACGTTCTGTTTTTGTCGGACTCCCTGGCACCATGGTGTCATTTAAGCTATACCTTCATCCATTGAATATTTTGGAAACTGGAAGTTATGTGTAGCCACCTAATCAGGTTCAGATTTAAAAACTTTGGCAAACACACTGTCATAGGTGATCTTGTTTATTTTATTTTACATCGCATCAGGAGGCACATAATGTCAATTCATTCCTGTCTTAATCCATTTGGGCTGCTGTAACAAGATATCATGAACTGGGTAGCTTATAAACAACATAAATTTATTTCTCACTGTCTGGAGGCTGGGAAGTTGAAGATCAAGGCACCGTCAGATTCAGTGTCTGGTGAGTGTTCGCTTCTTGGGTCATAGCCTTCTCTCAGTGTCCTCACATGGTGGATGGGGCAAACAAGCTCCCCTGAGCTTCTTTCATAAGGGCACTAATCCCACTGGTGATGACTCTGCCCTCAAGACCTAACCACCTTCCAAAAGGCCTGACCTGCCAATACTTCCAGCTGAGGGTTAGGACTTCAACATGTGAATTTTGGGGGAACACATAACAGTTTCGCTCCTAGGTTTGATTGCTACTTATGGTATGGGCATTTAGAAACAAAGATATGGTGGTTCAATGTGGTCATTGTTATTGGAGTTTCGCTGCTTCTGTTATTCTTAAGACTGCAGTGAACAGTGCTAAGAAATGTATGTTTTCTTATAGTATGATTTCCATTACAGATTTTTAAAGTTCTTTTTCTTTGTGTTTTTGTACTGAAAATCTTTTGTACTGAAAATCTTTTGTACTGAAAATCTTGGTTCCTGGTAATACTAACATGGTTACTTATTTGCTTTATCATACAATACACAAAAAAAGTAGTTTCTAATGCCAACACCAATAGTAGTACTAGCAGTTTAATGAAGTATTTCTTTAGTAGTTTTGAGGGTTGTTGTCCTTAGAATATGTTAAACCATGTACTATTTCAAAAGTTGCATGAAATAAATCTTTTGTTATGTTATCAATTTTATATACAGATGGTCCCCAACTTAAGATAGTTTGATTTACTATATTTCAATTTCATGATGATGCAAAAGCAATAGGCATTTAGTACTACTCTTCTCGACTTTAAATGGGGGATTATGTTTGAAGAAATTTTTCATAAATGAAAAATATCATACACTGAAAATGAACTTTCAGCTCATGATACTTTCAATTTACGATGGATCCATTAGTTATATAACCCCATTGTAAATGAAGGAGAAGCTGTACATTTAGATCCTTTGTTCCTATTTGTGTTATGTTTTAGTGCTTACTTTTCTTTTTTTTTTAGTTTAATTTTGCATATGTAAAGAACTTATTTAGTTTAAAACTGTATTCAAAAATCAAAAGAATATACTTTTGTGGAAATATATTCTAAGAACTCTCACCCTCATTCCTATCCCACCACCTCATACCCACACTCCCTCTATAGGTAACCATTTTCATTAGTTTCTGCTTTATCCTTCTTTGGTTTTCTTTTGCACAAAGAAGCAAATATATATGCATGTGTTCTTAGTTCTCCTTGTTTCTTACACACAAAAGTAGCATACTATAATACTTACTGATTTTTCCCTTAATGATATAGCCTGGGTATCAGTCCATACCAGCTTATAGAGAATAGAGATATTCCTCATTCTTTTATAGCTGCATAGTACCCCAATGAGTGGACCATAGTTTAACTAGTCCCTTACTTATGGACATTTGGGTCATTTTCAATCTTTTGCTATCACAGATAACACTGCAATGAGTAAGTTTTGAGGGTATTGTGGAGGTGCAGCTGCAAGGTAGCTGCTTCGTAGACATTGAGATTGCCAGGTCAAATGCAATTGGATATGTATATGTACTTTTGTCAGATGCTTCCTAATCTTCTTCCATAGAGGTTAAACCATTCTGCAACCCCACCAGTACTATACAAAAGGGCCCGTTGTTTACAGTCTTGCCAACAAAATATGTTTTCAAGCTTGTGAATGTTTGCCAATCTGAGAAGTGAGGAATGATATCTCAGTGCAGTTTTAACCTAGTTATCTTATTTTGAAGGTAATTTGCATGTATTTTTCCACAGATTGTCTTTATGCTTGTTTATCCACTTTTCTATTGGGTTTTTAGCCTTTTTTCTCTTGATTATAAATAGCTTTTTATATATTAAAATTAATACTTAGAGTTGCAAATATTTTCTCCCATCTTGTCCTTCATATTTTGACCTTGCTTATAGTAGTTTGACTTTTTATACTACTTATTTTTACACACAATAATATGGCTATATCTCATACAAAATTTTGTTATTTTTAAAATTAAATTTATTAATTTCTTATTGCTTCTGTATTTTATAAAATACTTTAAAAGATTTTCTTTACTTTTAGATTATAAAAGAATTCCATTTTCTTTTTGCCATTTGTATGATTTATGTTCTCTGATTCACTTAGGGTTCATTATTCCATAGTGTAAACTATGGATATAATAATATCCGTTTGCAAATGCTATCCAGTTTCTCCAACATTATTTATTAAAACTCATGTACCCCCACAGTGATTTAAGATGACACTTTTACCATAAATTAAATTTCAGGTGGACTTGGGTCTATTTATGGAATTTTTATTCTATTTATTCCCCAATGCCATGTTGTTTTAATTATAGAGGCTTTATAATATATTTTAATACTGATAAAGCTAATCTCTGACTAGCCTTGGACTAGGAGTTACACCATTGGCTCCCCAGGCCCTCAGGCTTTGGGACTTGGTCTAATGCCACCAGATTTCCTGATTCTCCAGCATGCAGATGGCATATTGGGGGACTTCTTGGCCTCCATAATTGTGTGACCTAATTCCTTTAATAAATCTCCTTCTATATTTCTATGTATATCCTCTTGCTTCTGTTTCTCTAGAAAACCCTAACATACTGTTATTGATTATATTAGTTTTAGCATTGGTTTTCTTAGGTTTCTCCATTAAGAAAAATATAAAATTGGAGGCTGATATATATTCTAAGGGAGTATCCACAGATTTTTATTTTATTAAATATATTCTGTTTTTTTAGGAATAAGTATTTAATTTTATTCAAGGCATTTGGTATCTATGAAAATAATTATATGTTTTTTCTCATTATCCCCTTTGTAGATTATATATATATATTTGCTTGTGTATACATATTTATATGTATTAATATGTATATGACCTAAAGTGTATATGTGCATGTGTGTGTGTGTGTGTCTGTGTGACTTTAATTAACTTGATCACAAACACACAAAAAACTGACCCAAATTAAAATCAAAGTCAGGTCTGTCTGAATTTAAAGCTCACAGCAAACATCTCCCTCTCCAGATGGAAGAGAAAGTGGTAGTTTCAGGCAGCTATACTGACAAATGTTAAAACTTTATTTTAAAATGTAGCTGTAAAAATCACAAAATTAATAAATATTTTATGCTTTTTGATAAATAAATTTTATATAAGTGTACATTGGAAAACTATACATCAATGAAATTAATCATATACAACTACACTTGATGTGAAGAAAGTTCATAAGCATGATGTTGAGTAAAAGAAGCCAGACAAAAAGGAGTGATACTGTTAAATTCCATTTATATAAAAGTACCGAAAAAACAAACAAACAAACAAACAAACCCTAAACTATGCTGTTAGAAGTCAAGATTCTAGTTATTATTCAGGGAAGAGAGTAGTGACTGGAAGGAAACATAAAAGGGGCTGCTGAAGTGGAGTAATGTTCTGTTTCTTGGTCTGGGTACTAGGGAGTTCAGTTTCTGAAAATTCTTTGATCTTTACGTGTATTAGTTCCTAATTTTTTGCTTACCAAATTACTCAAAACTTAGAGACTTCAGACAAATTAATTATTTAATGTATTTAATTCATCTAATTAATTATTTGAATAATTGATTATTATTAAATTAATTGAATTAATTAATTATTATTAATTATTTATTTTATTAACTTCTTTGGGCCAGGAATTGGAGAGAGGCTTAGCTGGGCAGTTCTGGCTCAGGATATCTCATGAGGTTACAGTCACACTACTGGAGGTGGCTGCAGGCATCTGAAGGCTTGCCCGGGGCTGGAGGTTCTTCTTCCAAGGTGTCACACTCACCTGGCTATGGGCAGGAAGCCTCAGTTGCTCACTAGCTCCTGGCAAGAGGCCTTAGTTCCTCCCTACATAGATGTCTCCATAGGGCTGTTTGAGTCCTTATAACAAGGTAACTGGCTTCCTCCAGAGCAAGTGGCTCAAGGACAGAGAGGAAACCACAATGCCTTTGATGACCTAGTTTTGCAATCCACATATTGTCATTTCCATCATTTTCTATTCATTAAAAGTAAGCCACAAAGTCTGACCCACAGTCAAGGGGAGCAGAATTAGGTTTTATCTTTGGAGGATGGCGTAGTGAAGAATTTGTGGACACATTTTAAAACAACCATACTTACAGGTCATTTTTCTGAATATATATCATACTTCAATTCAAAATTAAAATAATGTAACTTTAAAATATCCTCTCGAATGAATATTGTTAGGAAGAAGTGTTTCTTCCACAAATGACGTTTTTGCCATGTTCAGGGAGCTCCATTACTTTCACCCTGTAAGCCTCTCAGCATGCACCTCATCCCAACACCACTGCAGCAAGTTGCCCTTCCTTCCCAAGGATCCAGGTAGATAGTGTCGGAATTGAATTAGAGGACACCCAGCTGGTGGTGTCTGCTGTAGAGCTGATTGCTTTTTTGTTGGTAAGGAAAAAACCCCACACATTTGGTCACAGAATTTTTCTGTGTTGATTGTTGTAGAGAGTAAGGGAGTAGAAAAAGCACTTTGAGTTTGAGTTAGTTTTTCTACACTCAGCCCTGATAACCTAATCACCTCTTAAAGTTCCCACCTCTCAACACTGTTGCATTGGGGATTAAGTTTCCAACACAGAAACTTTGTGGGACACATTCAGATCATAGCAATGATTAACCTTGAATTTGTGAGATTTGTACACAGGCTCAAGAGTGGAAAATATTGAAGAATTATTGAGTGTTTCAAGGTGACCCTGTTATTGTAGGTGGCATGCAGGTGCTCTAAAGAATGTGCCTAAAAAAATTTATGGAATTCAACAGTACAAAAAGAAAAGGTACCACAGAGCAGAAACTAGTTCTCATGAATTCCCCTAAGGGCAGTGGTTCTCAACCTCAGCTGCATGTTACAATCACCAGTGAATTCAAAATCTCTAGGGGTGCGATCCAGGCTGAGGTATTAGGATAAAGCGTGCAAAGTGCCTATAGTCTTGAGCCCGACAAATAGCCAAATAAATGTTGATTCCTGCCCCAATTTCCTCTTCTACATAGTGTGGTCTTTCATTTTCCTTTGATGATTGGATACATTACATAAGACATTTTAATTATCTTACCATTTTTTATTCACAACAGGTAATCCAAAATTGCAATTTAATCCATCAGCCTGATCAGTCTTACTTGAATGGCCATTTTTCTTTGGAGACTTAGCAGTCTCATAATCTCAACCACTTTTTCTTCCTTTTCTTGTCCTCTGACTGAATATTATCAGTTTCCCAGTTTTTTAACCAGGACCAACATTACTATCATTTGACCATAAAAATATAGGATAATTACATATAAGGGTGAGCTAGGTAGTAGGGAAAATAAAATTTCTGTTTTATATTTCTCAAATATGTGGTGTTTCCATTTTTAGATTTTTTATAGCTGGATGCTTCCCAGGAAAGAAAGTTGGCTCTTCCATCAGAAACTTGCTCATTTTATCTAAGTATTTTTAGATCTTTAGATCTTCTGAAAGTTCTTTCCAAAGTTGAGAATTTTGAACCACTGAGGGGTAATTAACCAGGATATAAAAGGTACTGGGGAGTCAGCCAGCAGCACACAGAGCCAGGCCCACAGTTTGACTTACAAGCTATGGTTCCAGCTTCCAGACCCATGAGACTCGCCTGTTCTCAATTCAACAACAAGTCCTGGCCACATCCTTCTGCTCATTATATACATTTGATACATATTTTATTGCTGAGTACTTATTGGGCTTAGTTAACCTGACTTGATTATCTCTATATGAAGCATTTTTTCATTATTGAAAAAAGAAACCCCATTGCCAGTTATTATGGCTTCCAGTTGTGAATTTATTAACGATTTCTTACTTGTTTATAACATTCCTGATAATTTTTATCTCCAGTGTTGCCATGAACCCTAACCCGTTTTCCAAAATCACCATTTCTGCAGAGAACAACATGTTCTATTGGAATCATTTGAAATTGTGTTACAAATTACTCTTGGAGCTATCAGGAGCCAGGTGCAATGTCCTGTTTGCCTCAGTTAGTTATTGCTCTTGGCTTTAATACAACTGATGCTCAGATTGTATTAAGTAGACTTGACTTATTTGGGTCTCACCTTGCCAGCAAAGCTGAAAGAGCTGTCTCTCCACTTGTCTTCATGCATGCTCTTTAACGTTATGACGATTCCAGACTACATCCCCTTTCATTTATTGTCTGTCATTCCATGCAGCTCAGTTCCTGGCCTACTGTCCCTTCTCTGTCTTTTTGGTTTCACTACTTAACATGACAGCCAGATATCAGCCTTGGAAAGAGATTCTGAGCAGAAGATTTATCATTCTGTGGAGGCGTTATTGTCAACATCCATTTCAAAAACTCAGGACTTTGAAGATGAAGTTGTTGATGGCCCTAAACTTTCTTTGAAGTGTAAAGAAACTTCATAATCAAAAACAAAACTTGATAAGTGTATCTTTAAATACTAATGCTATGTGTAATTATTCATATTATAGTGATGATGTTATGACTACTAACACATACTGAGTATTAACTATGTTATATGCTATAAACAATCACGTGCATTGTTTCCTTCAATCTCACAACAGCCCTATAGAGATTTCTTTTTATCCTTGGTTTTTAGATGAGATACAGAGCAATAAAGTAACATGCCCAAGATCACTTAGCTACTAGATGGTGAAGCCATTATTTGAACCCCGACAATTCTGATTTCAGATTCTATAGCTCTTAGTCACCACCGATCGTAAGAAAAAGGAAATGAAAGTGAAAACTAAACAAACTCATCTCATAAAAAAGGACAAGATAGTCTAATATCATCTCTTGGATGTCCAGTTCATTGGTTATAAGTCATAGGCATTATCAACTTTGATTTATAGATGTGGTAATTTTAATGTATTTAAACATATAAGAACTATTTTTTATTATTTCATCATATAAACACTGGTTGGGCCAATTTACATTGGCCAATTACCATGCTGTGTATGGGTAGGACACAAAGTAAAAAAAAAAGAATACACATTTCTTGCCTCATATTGTTCTCAATCAGATAAAAAAGGCATACATATAAATAAATCTGAAATATAATGTGATTAATGTTATGATGAGGATGTACACAAAGTATAAGGAAAGGGAAAAGAAAACCGCCCTATTTGGATTTATGGCAATGTGTCAACATACTCTAATGTTTAAGTATTATCCTCAGCAGGATACTTGAACAATAGTTGAATAATTCAACTCAACTATTGTGAAAAGAATCTAAAATTCTGTTTCTTAACCAAATCAGCTTCTTCCCAAAAGATGTCATATGATAATATGGTTTGATAATGTAACCTGTGGAGACAGCATAGCTGAGCTTGAATCTTGGCTCTACTGATTTGGGGCAACTTACTCTTTCTGCAGTTCAGTTTCCTTATCTGTGAAATGAAGGTAACTATAATAATAGAATTGCTGTGAGAATTGAATGAGTTAATATATACATATGAATTCCTTAGAATAATGCCTAACATATAATAAGCACTACACTACATATATTAGCTATGTATTATTTACAAATGAATATATTGATACACAATGGAATATCTTCATAAGTAGGAAAGCATACCTTTTTCAAATGGACCAGATGATATTAATGACAATAATGTATTTATTGAGCTCTTAATATATTCTAGGTAACACACTAAGGTCTAGGATACAAATTCAATTCAGGGAGCTTATAATAAAGTTCAGACAAGAAAAAACTAGCTAAAATATATTAAGATAAATGACATTTTCATATAATGTGCTATGGAAAAATGCAAATGATTGGAAAATTAATTTGATCTTGATTAGAGCCAGAAAAGCGTCATAGAGGAGGTGACATTTGAGCTAGACAACCTTGAAGGAATCCAATAAAATGAATATGAAGGTCATTCTGGAACTAGGGAGTAGCATGGCAAAGGTATGAAGGTATAACAGAAGAGCAGGGAGTTGAAGTTTCATGGGATGGACATGGAAGAGTGTCTGAAGATGGGCAGGAAAAGGTGGACTCGGTGCTTATGAAGGGCCTTGCAGTCAAGGCAGGACCATTAAAGAGTCTCTAACCTTGGGAGAGAGTAATGTAACTTGATAATATCGGCATTTTGGATCATTCCTGTGGCATCATGGGGAATGGCTGTGAAGAAGGAAGAAAAAAATGTTGATTTGAAACAAAATTGATTTGAAAATGAGGAAACTCAAGTTGAGTGGCATGCAAAGGTTACAAAACAAAGGTTACAAAAACTGTCAGAGTCTAAGGCAACTTCTGACTCCAGTTCACTTTCCACGATAACATGCACCTTACTGTCTTCTAGAAGAATATTTTGTTGTTCATACGTGATTCTCTAAAGCAGGGTCTCTCAACTGCAGCCCTACTGACCCTTTGGACAGATTAATTCTTTTTTGTGGGCATGTTCCTGTGCATTGTAAAATGTTTAGCAGCATTTCTGGCCTCTGCCCATTAGATACCAGTAACACGCCCACCTACCCCAGATATAACAATCAAAAGTGTCCAAGACCTTGCTAGTGTCCCAAGTGGCAAAATGGCCCCCAGTTAAGAGCGACTGCTCCATTTATCCCTAAAATGTTATGAACTTTAGCCAAAAGAGAAAGAATCTAAGAAACTTCCCACAAAAATTCTATGTTGTACTTTCCACAATTTTCAAATCCTTCTCTCAAAAAGTTCAGTACCTATGTGACTGCTCTCTTAACTCTCCAATTGCTGGGACAGTGTCTTTCCCTGTTTGTTCTCAGTATGGTCCTTGCAATTCCCAGATCTGCTTTGTACCAGAGGAAACTACATTTCTCAAGCTCCCTTGTTTTCTGGCTTCAGAGTAGGTTCAGCCAATGAAAGTTCTGACAAATGATTGGAGTGGGCAAAGGGAAGAAGCCAAGCCATTTCTCTCTTCTTCTTCTGATAATAGCTGCTGAGTCACCTCCATGGCTCCTATTTCTGCTGGGCAACCCTTCCTCTGTAGTTTGTGCCATGATTCCATCTTCTACAGGTGGCCCTGAATATGGGACTCTGGTAACATTATCTCTGTCCCTTCAGTCCCAAGGGTGGTAGCAACATCCCACTGTTGCTAATCTCTGGTTTACCTTGCCATCTGATTTGACATCTTGCTTATTGTGTCGCCTGTGTACATAGTTGTTATAGACTGAATTGTTCCCCGCTAAAATTCATATGCTAAAGCCCTGATCCCCATTGTGTCTGTATTGGAGTAAGGAAGTGATTAATGTTAAATAAGATCATAAGGATGCAGCCCTGAACTGATAAGTTTATTGTCCTTATAAGAGGACACATCAGAGTTCTCTCTCTCTTTCACTCACTCTCTCTCTCTTTGCCTTTTGAAGTCACAGCAAGGAGTTTGTGTGTAAACCAGGAAGAGACCTCTCACCAGGAATGGAATCTGCCAGCACCTTGATCTTGGACTTCTCAGCCTCCAAAACTCTGAGAAAAGAAATTTCTGCTGCTTAAGTCACTCACTCGGCTGTATATTTTTATGGCAGCCAGAGATGACTAATATAGCAGTTTCCAGCATTATAATCCCATTGTTTGAAATAGCTGAAAGGTTTCTGTTTTCCTGCTAATACTGACTAACACAAGTTCTTTATATCATTGATACTATATAATATCTATTGAGAGCCTATCATATGCCTAACATTATTCAAAAGACACTTTAATATTTATTTCCTTATCCATTTCTGTCAATAATTCTGTAATATATGACAAAATATGACATAAGGAACACAGATTTTGAGTCATTTAGACTGAATCACAACTCTTCCACTTACCAGTTCCATGACCTGAGCAATGTTAGTTAAACTCTCTAGGCCCTGGTTTTCTTATTTGTAAAATGGTCTAGTAATAGTACTATACTAGGAGGGTCATTCTGAATTAAATGAGTTACTTTATATAAAGTGCTTACAAATTTTTTTGGCATATAGTAAGTTCTCGATAAATCTGTTATTTTTAGCTACAATTTATTGAGTGACTATTATGTGCCAAGGACTGCAATAGGTACTGGAGATAAAAAGACAAATAAAACACAATCAATACCTTCAAAGAGTTTCAGTATACTAACAGAGGAAAACACATGAACAGGTAATTATAATAAAATACGGCAAGTTTATTAATAGATTTATTATGGGAAAGTCGACATGATCAACAGTCAGAGTTTGGAAGGCATCTGTCAAGGTCTGAATCCCAGTTCTGCCAATTACTGTTTGACTCTGGGCAAGTTACCTAACCTCTCTAAACCTTAAAAATTTTCTCGCCTGCAAAATGGGAATAATAGTACCTACCTCATTAGGATATGATGAGAAGAAATGAGATAATAAAAATACAGTTTCTGGTATAGTTTCTGGAAGATGATATGTGCTCTAGGAAGAATAGCTATTTTTTTCATTAGTAGGGGAGCATAGAATAAGGGTGCCTAACCCAGCTTAGGGCTCCCCAAGGCTTTCTGCTCTTTGGAAGTCACTCTGATCTACTTGACAATAACTGCCTTCCTTAATTTTTCTCCTCCTTGAAAGAGGAGATTGAGTGTATCATACATTTCTAGTATGAGTATAAATTAGCACAATCACTTTAGAAAATTTCTTAACAGGATCTATTAAAGCTAAGTATGTTTACAAAGTAGTTCTGCTCCTGCGTATATACCCAGAAATGAGTACATTTATGTACCAAAGGACATGAAAAATAATTTTTATAGCAGCTTTATTTATTTATAATTGTGGCAAATTGAAAGCAAACCAAATGCTCATCAACAGAAGAATGGAGACATACATTGTGATATATTCATATACAATGGAATACTACATAACAATTGAAATGAACTACAGCTACATGCAACAATATAGATGAATCTCACAGGCAAGATGTTGAGCAAAAGAAGCCAGCGTGCATACTTTGTTATTACATTTATAAAAAGTTCAAAGGCAGGCAAAATGAATGTATAGTCATAGAAGTCAGAAGAGTGGTTACCTTTAGGGAAGTAAGTATTCATCGAGAGGGGCAGTGTATTGGTAAACGTTTACCACTCAGATTTCTTTATTTTAAAAAAAAAAGGAAGAAAGAAAGGAAAGAAAAGAAAAAGAGAAAAGCCCTGAATTTAGAGCATTTGCAAATTTACATGGTGTAAATATTCCCACCACTATGGTAGATTTCAAGCTACTAAAGTGATGTTACTGAACACAGAGTTGGAAAGAGATACATATGGCAAGTCAGATCCAACACACTACTGGACAATGGCATAAAGGAGCGTGCTGGTATGCTAGGAATGTTCTGCTTCTTGATCTGTATAGTGCTTACACAGGTGTGTACAGATTCACAGAGCTACACACTTAAGATTTAGTCACTTTATTGTATGCATGTTACACTTTTATAACAAGCAAAATTTTAAAATGTTTCGGAAAACTAGAAAGAAAAAGAAATTATAACTATTGTGTCCCAGAGGATGAGCCAGAGAGATACCAGAGATTTAATGGCTGGGTGGGGGGCACTTAAATCTGCTTGTTTCCACAATAGATATGCACCAAAAGGGAGACACCATTAGAAGTCATTGACATAAATAGAACAGAGATGGTAACTCTTTTAGCTCGACCACTCTTGAACATTTCAACTTCAGACTTAATTCAATTTTATCACCAATGATTAATATATCACACAAAAGATAGTGTCATTTCTGAAAAATCCCAGATTCACTGCCTTAACTATCTATGGCCCTGTCACTTGGTGATGAAGATTATTCCACTGGGTGGCTCCAGATGAACATTTTAAGCACAGTACCACCTGAATACAATGAGCAGACACAGAAAAGCACCAATTTAAACAATATTACTTTTATTTTGAATAAAAATACAGCATTCATATCATTTTCCTTACATCCCTCAAATCTTAAATATGTTCAATATGTCTAGAAGATGTCTGTGGTCTAGCTAAATGAGACATTTTAATATGACAGCTGCTTCTGACATTTATAGCACTTACAGATTTAACATGACAAAGCCAAAGCAACATTTTAAAGGGGTTTGACTGATGATAGCTTAACAAATCCACAGATTCATTTGTTCCCGATCTGGCAATATAGGACCATAGAAAACACCAAACCAAGTATCTAGAAAATAAAACAACAGTGTTAACAGAGAATTTAAAGGAAAACACTGGACACATTATAAATAAACAGAAAGAACATCATATATGAAAAAATTCTGTCTGCTGACAGTTCTAATCTTATTTATCTAAGTCATTTCTCTTGGGAAATTAGAGGTTCCAATGGGGCAAAAGAGCTCTGAGAAAGGTCTCCGAGTTTCTTTGTGTTTTAATCAGGGTTTTTCAGCTGGCCAATCAGTCTCTAACCAGGCCTATTTAACTGTGCCTTAGTGGCTGCCACCAGAAGACCCTCTCCCTCTCTCAGATACATACATCCTTCTGTGGGGCATCTCCTCTCTAGCTCTGGGGAGCTCAGGCCTCTCGAGGCTAAATATACCTATTGCTTCCATAAAAAGGTTATGATCATCTGGTTTAAATCATCTGCATAAAAATCAAGGAGTCTAAAATTTCTCTTGCCATAGTTTTAGGCATTGCCTGGAGGAACAAAAATAATGAAGTAAATTATTGAAAAAAAATAGCTTCTAAACTATGGGGAATAGCTTAGTTCAGGAAATTCCTTTGAAGTGAAAAAAGCACAGCTGAAAATCTGGGGCATAATTTCCATCTCATTAAGTAGCTCTCCCAAGCATGAGGGACCCAAAACTTCCTCTAATTGGCTCTGTAGTTGGTGACTTGCATGCTGCGTGTTTGATGTGGAAATGACAGACAGGACCTGTGTGCATTACCAACTAGAAGTTTCTTCTCAGCCAGCCCCCTTTAAGGCAGGCAGGAGCAGGCAAAGCACTATTTATGCTGCGTCATCCCAAGAGCTCCTACTGTGTTGAGACTTTCTGCTTACTAATACTTTCCCAGAAATGTAATTCAAAGGAGAACTGCTGCCCAATATTTCTTCCTTCTTAAAAAAAATTGACACCAATTCCCTGAAAAAGAAATGATTTTCATTCAAAATGTTCTAAAATTCAGGACTGAAATTCAGTCTTTTTGCCTCAGTGCCAAGCCTTAAGTCTGTGGTCTTAAGTATCAGGAAAGAATAAAGAAAATAAGCAAAATAATGGGATAAGTCAACTATCATCTTTCACTGCCACATCCTTGACATAGAAGCCCACCATTCAGCAGCAGACTAGATAGTTAATATCATATTTTGTTGCATTCTGTTGTCTCTGAAGAAAACATTTATCATTGTTCAGAAAAATAGCAAGTAATTAAAAGAGATTTGTCATTTTATAATGTATGCTAAGAGTCATGATAAACTTGCTGAGAAGTATGCATGGGTTCCCATATTCTGAAGAAGTCTGGAAAATGTAAAATTATCATTTTTCTTTTAACTGCTTTATTCCTAAGACCTCCTGTCAGGATAACTTTTATCCTACAAAGTGATGACTATCAGTGTGTAGCACTTTTTTAAAAAATTAAAGTGAGGAAAATACTGATCAGGTTTTGCACATACAAGTTGCTGTAGTCAAATAAGGAGGCAGATGATAATTAGGGTTCTCTGTAAGTCAGAATAATGAGAATCCCAAAAATGTCTATAGATACATTTTTCTTTTACAGAATAAAGCATTTTGCATAGAGTCCTAGCATCCAATGTGAAAAGAATCCCTCAGGTATATAGCCTTAACAGAGCCTTGAAACTAAATATTGGCCTGTTCTATCAAAGTCTATGCCTAAACAGACTAACATCAAAAATCTAAATGTGGGAGAGGGTTTTTTTCTTTTTTTCATATGATAGTTTTCTGTGGAGATAGTCTGAATATATTCTCTGCAGGAAGTCATTTGATTTGGTTTCTTTAAAAATATTTATTAGAGGTGTTTTTCTATGTACCTTTGTGCTTTCTTGAATTTGAACTTGGGAAACAGAGAAGGGGGTGGGCCTGAGTGTTAGACAACTGGTGCTAATGACTATAATAGACTAACATACATTTTTTGGATACATTTTTATAGAATGGCTATCAGAAGACTATTTTCAGAGCTTCTTTTTGATTAAAGAAAGAAGAAATATAAAATGATTTTCTTTCTCTTCAAACCCTAGAGGGAGGGCAGGTTTTAGATTGAGGAATAGAACAAAAAAAAATTTCAAACAGTTCTTTGAACCAACTATTTAACCACTATCTACAGATAGTCTAAAAATCATACTTAATTTAACTGGTCTAACTCAAACATGGTCATTTTTATGATAATACCACATAAATTCCATACCTATAAATTACCATGCAGAAGGGTTTTATTAAGGTATTTCCCTGTATATATCTTAAGAAGAACCAATAAAATATCTAAATATGTAACAAATACATGGAGTATAGCGATTTCACAAAATCCTGAAATGCACTATTCCTGTTGTAATCTTATTTTCCACTAGATGTATTTAGATTTTTGGCAATGTCTTTGACTGTGATATGAGAGACATCAATCTCCCCAATTGATTATGTCCTTATTTTTTTCTGGCTTTGCTTTTGAGAAGGTTCTTAAAAGCAACCGTGAGCTGTAGCTAGTCAGAGTCAATCGTCTGAATGTGGGTTTAGCGTGAAATTTAACACTTACACTGAATACTTCATTTAAAGCTTGTTCTATCATTCATTTAAGGTCAACTCTACCAAGATATATTCGTGTATGTGTTTTATGTTTATATACGTATGAGTATATATGCATGTGCTTCCTTACCTCTGTGACCATTAGCTTTTATTTCTAAATTAGCATAAACTCAAAATACAAAGCAGAGAAACACAAGACATTTTATAAAGGGCAGAATCAAGAGAAATAGACCTAATGCATAGCGCCATTTGACTTTGATCATGTATCAGACATAAAGAAAGACAGCCATAACTTACTGAATAATGCTTCATATTTAGACCTATTCATTTGGGCTATAAGGAAGTAATATTCAACAACCCAATTTGCTGCTAGTAGTCTTTAACCTTTCCCAAATGGTTGGCTGGGAAATTCTACCAATAACCTAAATGAGCACTTAGAACACTAAATTGCTTCAATCCCAGCTAAAATTCCTTCTGGCAGTGATGTGGCACAAGCGACAGGTACAAAGCTACCAGAAAGCCCAAGGAGGACATTGCACTCCTATTCCATGAGAATGAAGCAGAAGCCACTCAGCTTAGCTCACCAGCCCTCAGAGGCATTAACCAAGGAGATACGTCACATCATTTGAATTCTTGCTAATTCCCTGAAATAGGACTGTGAGTGAATTTGACCCACTTGATATCTAAATTACCCAAGATCTGGGATGATTCCAAAAATGCTTCTCTGAAACAGTTTTAATTTGTCTTCTTGGCAAAGATTTTTACGTAATGTGAAAAGTATCCTTCAGGTTCTAATAAAACCATGCCGAGAAAGTCCATCAAGATAAAAATCCTATGCGAGATATTTTTTCAACATCAACAATTAAATCGATGAGAATAATTCATGAGTCTAAGCAGTGCTTCCTTGAAAACTCCCAGTGTATCTATAGTACTTAAGTTGAGAAAATCAGAGACAACTGTCTCTAGTTTTTAGAACTTGTTAGATTTCCCTAGAGTGAAATATTAGAAAAATAGCTCCCCATACTCTTGAGTTCAGTTTTTACTTTCTGTTTCAAAATCAGGATGAGAAATAAGAAATTGTAAGGGTTGTGTTTTGCTTTTGTTTGTTTTGTTTGTTTGTTTGTTTTCTCACTTTAGAAAACTTTAACCCTTGTGCTGGTTTTCAATGGAAAAAGGATATCTGAGACTAGGCACTGTGTGGAAATTAATTCTATTTTTTTTTCCCAGTAGAGAGGTCATACAGAAATAATAGCCTCTGCCATGTTCAGTTCATAAGACTGTTATCCCCTCCCCAGATGCTGGCTGATTGAGGGAGATGCTTGGTCTTGGGCACTTGGTACCTAGGGTTTTTTCTAAAGAACCTGGTTTTTATTTGGCTCACCATAAATATTTGTTAGAACAATTAATGAACAAACAAGGGAATGAATGAAGAGTCAATAATACAAAATCATACTGTACCTCAACAACTGCCAGTCCAAATGCTATTCCAATAACTACGAGAATATTTTTTGCTATTAAATCTTTTAAGAAAGAAATACATGGCTGTTAAAAAAAAACATAAAAGTTACTTTTAATAAAATTTTGACTTTATATTAATTATAAGTTATTCATTTGGTTGATTGTTTACATCGCTACCAAGGAACACACTCAACAAAAAAGAATTGGATCATTCCCTTCACTCGCCACTTTACCCTGCTCCAAAAGGTTATAACTGCTGTGTTCATTCCTACATTAAAAAGCATTTGAGGAGTAAAATTTTGCTTAACTGTCTAATTGCTGAATCAAGTGATAAATAATGATAAATAATCATTTTTTCACCAACATATTCCCAAATTACACATTTCATAGTTTATAAAATCACAAACTTTATAGTTTATAAAGCTATAAATTTTGTAATTTATAAAATTATAAGTAATAATTTTATCCTAATTTTAAATTATTCATTGTAGATCTGATATCACCTTAACAATGGATTTTTAACATTTGTAATCTAGAGCAGAGAGGTCCCTGGTTGAGGTTTTAGCTAATTTTCATTTTTAAAGCAATGTATTTTCAAAATCCCTTAACTTTAAATTAAAATTTAAATAAAAAGTGTTATTTTTATCTTAAAAAGAAAAAAATCACTATCTACCATTAATGTTATTACTTTAGATAAAAAAGAAAATTTAGAAAGTTGCCTCTCTGCTGCATTCTTTGAAACTTATGCAAACCAGGATGCAATTTCCAGCTTCAAACATTTCAGATCAGACCTAAAAATTCCAAAAATTGTAAATTATAAGGATAATTTTAAAAATGGAAAAATACTACACAAAGTAACAGTGTTATTTCTGTATTGTCATAAATCATCCCTCTGATGGTTATAAATGTACAGAGGACTTATGAAATACTGCTATTTATTAAATAAAATAGAAGTTTTCTATAAGGCTAAGTAGTCTTTTCCCCTTCATTCCTGAATGTAATGAGCTTCTCCATTCACATCTGATTCAAAGTGGTAAACATTCAGGGAAATTATTATGTCACTTAGGGTTAACTATGAGATTAATGATTATATCTACTGAGTCACATTCATTATATCTGAGGGGTGTTCTGTGCCTCTTTCCCTAAGATAATGAGGTTATCTTGGCAAAAGTAAGGAAAAAAAAAACACATCAATTACGGTCATTCCAGATTTGTTCTTTTTCCAGACTTCTTGCAAATGACACATGGCAGATGGAAGTAGTTTATGAATTTATGACCTTCCTTTTGGGACACTGGTGCAGCCATCAGCCTATATTGAGCTGAATTGTGTGTGAACTTGCAGGGAATATCTACCGGTTTTTTTAAGGATAATGCTAGGGGCTTTTCAGAGTCTATCTTGAGGAAAAACATCTTTAAGTTGAATCGTAGCAGGAGAGAGATAGCAATCTGCAATTGAATTTACTAATTTCCTCATTATCCTAACTGGAAGCTACATTCTCTTGTACCATATTTATTTCTCTTCTTCCTTGTAAATCTTATGTCATTAAAATTACATAGGGAATAGGAGAGCAGGGAGAAATAGAATAAAGCTCTTTTAGTGATATTACATTGAAAATGAAAGACATAAAAAACACTGTAGCCTGCTAGATAATTTCTTGAATTACTTTAAATATTAGTGACATGAGTGACTTTAAGTATTAATGATGGCAATCCCCCTTCAGAACAGAGCCTCTTTAATGTTGATAATATCAGTAGAAAAGATCAGTCAGGAGGAGAGCAGTTTCCCCTGAGATACTTTTATATATTTCCTTTTATATGTTGACCTCAGTAGCAGTTACTAAACCAAAACAATGCTACACTGAAAATAATCTTCAGGTATTATAGAAATGAATTCATTGTGATTTGTAATGGCTTTTATGTGTTTCTCTACCAATTAGATTGTAATCTTCTACGGGATCCAGAAGCATGTCTGATTCTAGCAAGGGTTTATCTGATACATAGTATGCACTGAAGAGTAACAGTGCACCCTGCTCAGGAATGGATCTCCACTGGCTAGCAGAAGGCCCAGCACATAAGAGGTGGTCAATAAATATGTGGTGAATTGATCAATAACAAGAAATATGACATTTATGAGCCATATAAATATGACATCTATAACACATAAAAGATTAACTCATCCTTTTCAGTTGACTTTAAATGTTTCATGCAACTTCTCAATTGGACTAATAATGAGGTAAATGGGTAGGTGTACTTAACATCTAGAACTTAACCCCTAAATGTATTGGAAAGGATTTGGAGTCCTTTCTTTACATCTTGAGAAAAAAGGAACCTCATTTCTTGAGAAATGGTAATACTGATTAGAAAAAAAAAATCTTGACTTTAAAACTTAAAGTGAAATATTGATTTCTAGAACTTATGTTAAAATAGAAAAAAAAAATAGACGAGAATAATGATTAAGGTCACCAATGAGAGGACAAAATAAACTTGTGTGTTAGTTTGTACTTTGCCTTTGCCTCCCCTTGCAGTAAACTGCTTCTTTGACTCACCTATTAAAGCTGGGTTTAAATGATGCCAGACTCATAGAAGACATAAAATACTTCCATTTTTTTAAATATGTACTTTTGTCTTTAAATAAGAAATTCTTTTTTATTTGGGAAATTCCTTAGATTTTTATATCATGATTCCCACAATACTTGCTGCCTTTTAATTTTTGTAGAGACTTTTATTGTGAATTAAAATAACAGAATCATTTATTGTGCCAAATTGATTTAATTCTTACCTGTTTGTAAACATATTTTCCATCATAATTTGTACAAGAATCATCTGGTATTTTTGGACATTCACATGACTTGGAAAATTGTTGAAAATTACTTCCCCAATCAGCAGCTCCACTGACCAAACCACAGCATTTAAACTGATAAACGGTAGAACAAAAAAACAATCACTAAGAAGATTAAGTACTTTCTCAATACATGGAATTATATTCTTCTGAAATCATTATTAAAATATATCTTATGCTAAAATATTATGTAAGTCACCTTACCCACCACTCTGAATATAGAAGCAAAAATGAAGTAATTTTTCATTTTCATCTTAAAATTAATGATAGAAAAAGGAGACCGCAGATGTAAAGCTCTGAGGAACTTGGAAAGAAGATGAAAAACTCAACTTTTAGTTTTCAATGACAAAAGAAAGGGGCAGAGTCAGATCTATGTATCCTAGATTTTGGCAAAGAAATTTCCAAAGAGTTTACAAGAGAGTCAAGTTCTCATTGAAGAACTGTTGCTTAAAAGAGATGAGAAGTTTTAAAAATGAAATTTCCATCCCTTGATCCCTGATCACTTTTGAAGGAGAGGAGGAAAAGAATGAGAGGTATTACAAAGGCCAAAAAGAGGTTCAAGGGGCCTCCTATGAGATTGAAGTTTATGGACATCTTTAAAATATGAGGGGGAGTACAAATGAAGGATAAAACTGTTAGCATAATGTCAAGAAGGTTAAGGCCCAGAGTAAACTGAAATATGGAGAAACATCAAAGAAAGGGGAAAGAGGATTTGTGGCTATGTTTTAGGATGAAAAACAAGGAAGTGATAAGCCCATGACTCAGGGGATATGACACATAATATTATTAGGCGAGAGAGAGAAAAGTAATTATCCTTCATCTTGTTCCTGCTCCTATCTGCTCTAGCAGTGAGAAAGCTCTTCAGCCAGAAATGGTAGGAAAACAATTGATTGTAAGAAAACAGAACTAAGACTGGGTGGTTTTCCAGGCTCCGATGCATTGCAAAGCCAGGACATTGAAAGAACTTCCATTCACTGGCTGGGTGACCATGTTATCCATGTTACTTAAAGCTCTCTGCGCCACACACAGTTCCTTATGTGTAAAATACAGATGATAATAGTTGCTAATAATAGCATCCTATTCACAGATTTATTGTAAAGATAAAAATGAGAAAATCCACATGAAGACATAAAGTACTTAGCCAAGCCCTAGGCTTGTAGAAAGCACTCAATAATACATTAGCTGCTATCGTTGTTGTTTTTGTTGTTTTTTGTTGTTGCTTCTCTTACCTTCTCACATGAACATTATCTGTTCAACATTGTTATTTGGCTAAATAGAAAGTATCTTCTCATTTCTGTAGCTGATGTAGAGCTGGGAGTGATGATTAATTTGTTGGAGAACCGAATCGAGTTTCAAAGATAGTTCCAATAATGAATTTAAACTAACCAGTTCAACTGAGGCAGATAGAAAGTCTTGCACTTTGGCTCAAAGACTTAATTGTACAAATATTTGGCACAACAGATGTTCATATGACAAAGAGCTATAAATTTCAGTTGGTTCCAATGTCAATATTAGCAAAGAGGACAATTTTGAAACAGACTCCTTTCCTGTTCCCATGGTAGACATGATTCATTGCTCACTATTTCTGATTACATAATCTTAAATAGTATTAATCAATATAAACTCTCCACATCAAGTAGAATATAATCCCACTCTACACACACAGATTAGTCTATATTTGGAACACAAGATACCTTGGGATTCCTTAGGGAGACAAAGAGACATACTTACAGAAGATAAGGTAGTTGGGAAGAAGGCTAAACTTGTCATGGTATCTGGTCACTAGGTCAGAGGTGACAGCAGTTAGGGAAAAAGTCGGTCAGGACTTGTTGAATGTAATATAACAGCTGGATGAAAAAGACACTGCGAAGTGAATGATAGACACCTCTAGACAAATAGTCATTACCAAGAATCCAAGAGGGGGATATTCCACTAGTGCATTAACCAGGAATTTGTGTGGGAGTTCCCTGAAATCCGAAGAGAAAGCCACTCAGCATCTACAAATTCTGTCCATGTGTAGTGGGGCCTCCGGTTAACCAGCCAGAGTTTGCAGTAGGACTCTTTTCCCGAAGAAGCATGATGTTACAAACAAAGCAATGGTGGATAAGAAAAAGAAGGAGGAGGGGGAAAAAAAGAATGGACAATAAAAAAGAAATACAGTACTATGAACACAAGGATCTTCAGGCATAGGATTTCTGTACAAGAATGGGAGCACCTAAGGAGAACAGGCTACAGCTAATAGAACACTTAGAAACCCACGCTTGGCACCAAGACCTAGAATCCCATGAAGGATGTACAGCAAGTGTGAGCCAATCCATAGGCCCAGTGGTTACCTCTAGTGCATTTTGCTCTAGGTCAACACACTCGGGAGGGTCAAGAATGCTCAGCCCCACCCAGTGGAGGAACTGAGGCTGCCTAAATTCTTCCTATTTTAAGCCTGTATTCATCTGGGCTCCAGAGAGGGAATGATACCGGAGAGGAGATGATCAAAGGATGCAGCTATGAGGAGCGAGGAAAAGCACAACACAGAGGAAGTTAAACAGGGACTGACCCATATCAGGTTTCGGCTCTTGGAAACGATGTTTTAAGCAGAATTTTTACAAGCTGGAGTCTATCCAAATAGGAACTGGTGAATGCTCTGGAAAAAAAATGTCATCTGATAAATAGCTCAAGAAACCAAGGATGTTTCAACTTGGAAAGCAAAGCTTTGAGGAGTCAAACAATAGCCATTTCAAATAAAAGAAGCATCAACAGATTTTTTTTTTCCTCTGAGACTCTACAAAAACTAAGACTAAATGATATAAATTCTAGGGAGACAGATTTTGTTTCAGATTAAGAAAGAACACACTAATCAGACTTGTACATAGGCATGATGGGCAAAAATTGGTAAACTTTTGAATCTTCTATATTTAATTTGAGGGTGGGTGGCCATAAAAATAAAATACTTTAATCAATGATTAAATGACCTCTAAAATCCAGTCCTCCACCAAGATTCTGAGAATTTCCATGCCATGCATGAAGTGAATGCTACATGTAGTCAATATGACAGGAATTCTGAATAAAGAAGATGCAGTTAGGAGGAGTTTCACAGAGTAGCTAATATTTTAGTTATGATTTAAAGTATATGAATTTGGAAAGAAAGAGAAAAGCAGTAAGAACATTCCAAGGATGGGGAATGATGCAAAGGCTGGAAAGCAGAATTGTTCAAGGGACCCTGAGTAGACAAGTCTGACTGGACGAGAGTGTTTTCTTTATGAATTAGTGTTTAGTAAAGTTAAAAGATTAAGTAGGAACTGATAGTAGAATATCTTCAATGCCTACCCACGTTGTGACATTACCCTAAAGGAAAAAAAAAAAAAAAAGGAGGAGGATAGTGAATTGATTAAAAATTCATAAACTTGCCAGACAGGTCTGGGTTCAAATTCCAACCCCATCATTTGATAACTATCAGATCTCTCTAAACCCCAATCTCTTCATCTGTAGAATAGGGTCAATGAGAATAATGATATTACCCATCACATAGGGTTGTTGTAAGTATTAAATGAGCTACTGAATGTAAAACCTGGTACATATTAGTAAGTAACAATAAATGTTAGTTATAATTATCTTTATGAGAGAGAGGCAGTGGAAGCAGAGAGAGAGAAAGAGAGATTCCTCAAACACACTAACCTTTTAAATGGTAAATATTGAAACAATTATTGATTTGACACAGTTGAGACTTAATCTGTCATAAACATATCTTCTTAATCTGTCCTTCTAAACTGCTTAAAAACTTTATATGAAGCTAGAAAATAATTACAAATATTCTTGGATTGTTCTTATTGTATGGTGACAGAATAATCAATCAATATCTGCAAAATGAAGACTTTTCCTATCTTTAAGGAATATGCCAGTTAAAAATTAAGCAAACACAGAAAAACTATGTCCAACTCTCTAAATGATCTACAAATTCTAATTACCTTTTCTTGAAATTCTTTCAGGGCTTGCTGGAATGGTTTTGCACTCTCTTCTGTTGAACTCAAATACTTTACATTTTCATAGAGAGTTTCATTCAGAATGCGATCATACTGAAAATTGAAAAGTATAGTTTTATTATTCATGCCAGAAAGGTAGTATTTCAACTTTTCAGACTTGTCCAAAATTATCAAACAGCATCTGTATACACACCTCAGATTTGAAAGTGGCTCCCAGGATACCTGCCGCCACCTGCAGGAGCAGGATCAGAAGCAAGCCTATGAAAAACTGAAGAAGGGGAAAAGAAATTTGTATTATGGGCAGCGCATTCAGTAACATCTGGGGACATTTCAGCACAGCACTTCTCTCCACACCCGGGATCGTATACAATTGAAGTGGTAGTCATACTCTTCATTTATTCCACCTTTTGCTTCAATGTGCAAATTTTGGGTCCACTACCACTCAAATATTTGCTTTAAAGACTGATCAAAGAAAGTAGTTCAAATGAAAATTTATGGATAGGATCATTGGTATCTGTATAATATTGAATGGAGGGAAGTTTGAAAACTCAGATGAATTTATTTAAATTTATCTTTCTCCTTCCCCTTCTTTATCAAGCACAAACCCACACAAACTCAGATCTGGCTTCAAAACAGCATTTCCACCACTATCAGAATCACCTGGCATCATGTTATATATGGAGATTCCTAAAATCTGCCTCAGATCTACTGAATTCTAATTTTGGAGGATGCAGCCCACTGATTAATTTTTTTTAACAAGTTCCTCAAATAATTAAATTCCCCAATTGTAAATGAGGCCTTATTAATCAAAAAGCAACCACTAGGGACACTATTAGAGTCCCATTAAAACTGTCTCTACCATCTCTCATAATAAACAATTAAAACAATTGTTTTCAGGGACTGACACAATACTTATTTTATTAGAGAAATAAGTTTATATTAGTTCTGATAAACTCTTATGTCATTTATATCTGATAAACACTTGATTTTTTTCTAATATTTTTACTGTACCCATTTATGATTTTCTACTATATATATTAAAAATGAATGCCTAATGCCTGTGGGTTATCCCAACTCAATCCTCCTTGTGACAAATCTGGTTCCAAGTGACAAATCTGATTATGTCACTCCCTTACTATTTTCTGAGCATGGCATATAGAACACTTTACAATGGGACTATAGTCCACACTCAGACTCATCTCCTATCATTTACTGAAAATAGCTTCTGCCAGCCTCCAGCTATAGCCAAGGCCTCTTATTTCCCCAAACACGTCAGCACCGTGGTGCCAGGCTCTCTTCCTGGAGAGCTCTTCATACCTTCACCCATACAAACACCGTTCACTTCTGCCCTTGACTTGAACGTTCCCTGTTCTATCCTTGCCCTTTTCTTCTGAGGCCGCTCCCACTGTAGCTATTTGTTTACTTATTAACTTCCCTAATGGGTTCTAATTGTCTTAAAGTCACCTGTATCATTTAGCCCAGTATCTGGCACACAGAGGTACACGGTAATGTTGAATAAATGAGTAAGTGAATAAATGAATGAACAAATGGATAAATGATTAAAATCTGTTTCCTTTCAGAGTATCCTCCAATCCAAGCCAAACTGAGCCAGCTCTAAGCCATATAAGCTTCCATAATCAAACCATCTCAACAGAAGCTAGAGTTTCATCCATCTCGACATGTTCTTTTGACAGACAACGGGGAGGGGACATGATCCTCAGGAGTCTGAAGGCTGGACACTGGGATTTGTCCGGAGAACTCACCAACAGAAGCATGCAGCGGCTTTCTTTCATGGCACCGCAGCATCCCAGGAAGCCCAGAACCATGATGATGGCACCCACAGCGATCAAGATGTTCACAGCAACATCGGGGTTAACGCTAGCATCCCCAGAACTGAGAATCTGGAAATAAAAAAGACATTAATGGCAGAAAATCCCTTTCCTTGAATTTTATTTTTCTCATTCAACAAATATGCATGGAGTACCTACAATACACCAGGCTCTGTTCTAGGATCCTGAAATACGTCAGTGATCCTAACAAGAAAAATTCCCTGCCCTCATGGAGCTTATGTTCAGTCAAAATGTTGTTTGCCTGAATAATGTTTCCAACCTTGTATTTTTCTAAAATGTTACGTTGGAAGTTGGATAGAGGAAATGTAATAGATTTTTTAAACACTATTTTAAAAAGCTTACAAGGACAGGTACTTTAACTCTTCTTGATGTGATCTTTGATTCACATATTTTGTGTTTTGTACATAAAGTAGCATTATAAACCATGTGTTTTTGTGGTAATCTAATTCCGTAAATTAAAAAGCCCAAGTTCCTACTCATAGACACAACAATATGAATGAATCTCAGAATCATTGTGTTGAGCTAAAGAAGCCATATAAAAAAGAGTAAATACTGTATGATTCCATTTATTCAAAGTTCAAGAATAGAAAAAACTATGGTGATAAAAATCAAAGCAGTGCTTGACTTTGAGCAAGGTAGGAGGGAAAGCATGAATTGACTGAAAAGGAACATAAGGAAACTTTTATGGGATAATAAAAATGTTTTGTATTTGATAAAAAAAAAAAAGTCCAGTTCCCAACAATCTGTATTAATTCTATTTCCTCATTCCCAGAAGGTATGGTTCATTAGAGTCTTCCAGAAACTCTTTATTTTGCCTGTTAAGTAAAAGGATAATGAGGAAAAAATCCCAGGGCCCTTTTTGGTGGGTGGGCTAACCATTCAGCATAATTCAGTTATTTTCCTGCAACATACACACACTCCTCTTCATCACCCTCATAACATCGAGCTCCATCTACCACTTGTCCTCCATATATATCGAGAAGTAAATCCCAATAAATATTGTGATACCTTGTGCCTGTGTTATACATGAGTGCTACATGTAGCCCATCTATCTCATATAACCTCTATCTACTGGGCTATCTTTAGTTGGAGCATTAGTTCCTAGACTAACTCAAAGACTCTGCCTTCTGGAATCTTCTATACAGCACGTAGGTCAGCTCCTTAACAGTCAATACAAAAAAGACTGCTACTACTACTAATGATATTTTTGTTTTTACATGCTGTTTAAATCTACTCATAGCCGGCTGGGGTCCCCAACCCCTGGGCTTAGAGCGGCACTGGTCCTTGGCCCTCCAGGAACCGGGCGGCACAGCATGAGGCAAGTGGCAGGTGAGCAAGCGAAGCCCCACTTGCACTCACAGCCGTTCACATCTCTGCCCAAGCCCCTCCCGGCGGCAGATCAGCTGGGGCATCAGACCCTCATAGGAGCACGAACCCCACTGCAAACTGCACGTGCAGGGGATCCAGGTTGCATGCTCCCCATGAGAATCCAATGTTCCTCCCCCGCCCCCACCTCCCGGCTCCCTCCTCCATCTGTGGAAAAACTGTCTTCCAGTTCAATCCGTCCCTGGTGCCCAAAAGGTTGGGGACTGCCGGTCTAGAGGAAACCTTTATTCAACAATCAGTAGGAAGGGATGTTCCATAGTTATAAAAATATGATAATGAAGATCTATATTCCAGTCAGGGTCCTAATAAATAAGTTTTTAATCCTGAGAAAGTTACCCAAACCACTGGGCCCCTGTTTTCCATTTATAAAAGGGAACTGGGGCAGCTATCCCAGTGCTATCTAAGGCCTCCTTTGTGTCTAAAAGTATACGCTTACAGATAATGTTTCAATTTGCATATTTTGAAAGCTTGGTTATGTCTTAAAGAATTTTGTTTGTTTTGGAGTCTGTTTGTTTTCTTGTTAAGATTGGAGCTAGGAAGTGTTTTGTTAATAACCAACTATGGCATTTGGGTCAAAATAGATGTGACCAAAAAAAGGAAGCGTTAGGAAACCAGTTCTGTGCACTCACCACTAAACACAGCTTCACTAGAATAGTGTGGCCAGTACAGGCAAACCCTAAGGCAATGACAAGGGTTGAAGCCTCCGTAGCTGGGTTATCAGAACTTAGCCCAGACACAGAAATAATAGATCAAATATCTACACGTGAGGCTGGAGAGTGTGGGCCAGCAGGTAGTAAGGCACTTCTCTGAGACTAACCCAAGCAGGGTGACCCACTGCCAGAGACTGGCCAGAAAGCAACTTGTTGATTGCCTGGTGGTCACAGTTCCAAGTCCAGCCCAACAAGTGGCTATTCTTATTCAAGAATGAAGTGGAAATCTGAGTTCAGATGTTTGCTCCCAGAGAGACACAGCAGGGTTTAAAAAGCTGTCTTGAATGAACACTGCATCTATGTGTATCTGAGGACAAGGAGAGAATTTCTCCCCCTTTGGATTAGAAGGAATCTCCTGGGATAAGGACAGCTGCCCATATGCTTTACCTCACAGTGTTGAGTTTATTCTGAGCTAGAAAAAAGGTGTCCCTATGAGACATTTTACCAGAAAGATATGTCACATCCCAGACAGCCTTCTTTTCTGTGTTTATGCTCATGTTTTCTCTTCTAAAACTGCCAGCTTTGTTTTTTCACTAATAAAATTCAGCTCTTTGCTCAGTCTTGTTTCTTTGTCACTGACTTCAGATAAATACAAATCAAGCCAATTTTATATAAGGCAAGCTGGCTAATGTTGTCCTGGCAGATACAGGCTTTCGTTCAGGGTGAGAGGCTGACAGAGTGCAAGAGTCAAAATGTAACTAAAGATGCTGTCTAGCTCTATCAAATTCACTCCCATCCCCAGATGTGGAAGACACCCTCTCAAGGACAACAGTTCTCCTTTAATACATTCAATGTGTGTGATTTCTTAACAGACTAAACACCAAATTTGTTTACCAGAAGCACTAGAAGGGAAATAAAATATCAACAGGAAATAAAATAATAAAATAAAAGGCGATGCAGGCCTCATACACATCTTAAAAAGGCCAAAGCACACTGTAAGTAGGTGGCTGTTAATCTCTGGGCTTAATTAGAGTCCCAGAGTTGGACATCAAATTCTACACAACAGAAATTCTGCACACCTTAAAATCCTTCTTGGGCTCAAACACCAGAGCCCAGGCCATCAGGAAGTCACAGTTACATTTTAGTGGTATAAAACCATAAATGAAATCCTGATGCACTCAAATGTTACCTACAAGTTGCCACACCGTCTCCCACCCAGTTTCTGAGGCTCAGAATGAGGAAACAGCTAACTGCCACCGATTCTCTGAGTTCTCTAGGGGTAGAAAGCAATTTTTAAGAGAAAAAGAAAGAAAGACACAGAGAGAGACAGAAGGAGAGAAAGAAATTTCCAGAAAAGCCATCCACTTTAGGAAAGGAAACAGATGTTAATTCACTTTTAATCTTTCTTTCCACTAGGCTATGTCCAAAGGCATTTAGGTGCACCATGTTGTAATAACTTGTGATAGAAAATGCATTGTCTTAATTCTTGGCTTAATAATTTCTTAATAATTATCAACTAGGAATCAAAATTCTTCTCTTCTAAGGAAGGGAAACTCTCTTTATGTGGGCAAATACGTTGAACAGGCTCTAGCAGGAGAAGATGTGACCTTGAATAGAGACAAAAGTCCAGACAACAAAGAATAAGTAACCTTCTCTGCAGGAGGTCAGAATAATAATTTTGAGAGGGTGGGGTGCCCCTGAAAAGAAGAGAGGAGAGAGAAGAGTGGAAGCAAGGGAGCCAAGAAATGGTGCCAGGTGGCACTATGTTAGGTAGAACTGGCAGAATAACCCTCCCACACACTCTTCCCCTCCCCTCCCCTCCCCACCCCTACTCTTTCCACACTTGTGATACTGTGGTATGGAACAGAAACAGCACCTGTGGAGTCCAAAGGTTGGAGCCAGAATTAACCATATGAAATAAATTTTCTTCATACCTGTGGATCTTGGTAAGAGCTTTAACCCTGGACACAGAATAGTGTGTGGTGGAGGGAAATGGGTCATGTCAATCTTATAGAGATAGGAAGAGTAGAGATAAGGCATCCCCAGCTAACAACTACTGAGTGACACCAACACGATTAGCCTCTTGTTGCAAGAGCTTACCTTCAATGCCAGTTGCAACAGGTAAATACAAACTATCCCTTACTTTGTTGCCTTTAAAACACAGATTCAAATTCTTCCTCAAGAGGACTTCTCACCTTCTTTCCTTTTGGATCAACCACCTTGGAATCTGCTAAATTATTGTCAATAACTTCTACTACAAAGATTATTTTTCTTGGTGGGGTGAAGAGGTGGCCTATATCCTCAAGCTGTACTTCAGGCTGGCCTTAACAAATAGTAAAGGAAGTAAATTTCTACTTTGGCCCCTTCCCACCTCCACTTTCATTGAAATCTTTCTACTTTTTGGAATATACCTCCTCCATTCTCTAGAAGGATTGTCCCATGCCTGGCACAGTGCCAGCCACATAGTAAGTAATTTCGATTGATTGAATTCAATTATAAAATCACATATCAGCACAAATGATTACATGAGGCAGTTAAGAAAAATGCTTTAGAAATTTTATGATTAGTATTGTCACTGTTTTCATTATTATAGGAGAAATGGACTACTAGGGGGGAAGGGCAGCTTGTATTTATGTATTTACCTCTTGGCCATCTGTGCTTACTCGTACCCATATTGCTAGTGCCAGGATCAAGATGCCACATAGCTGCAGAGAAAAAAAACAAAAACAAAAAATGTTAGAGAGCGATTAAGATCAAATGAAACTATAACTCCACACCACCCCCCATCCATTTGGATATAATAGTTACATTGAGTAACCATTAGAACCTGAGAGACATAAATGAGGCATATTCATACACAGATAATCACCGAAATGTTCTACTGTAATTCTTAAGTTTGATGAGAATAATTCTATTTCTCATGCACAGTCCATTCCTAGATGTATGGACAAGAAGTCATCCCCATTAGACCAGAAAGATTATTTTCCATGTTGTAACTCCAACCCTATGTTTTTTGCTAGGTTGTAACACACAAAAGATAAGTCACAACAGTTTAAAGATAAAATATCCTTATCATGCCCCCAGGTTTGTCTCTGAGAAGCTATGTTGGACCAAGAAAGAAGGGAATAACTAACTATTAATAATCACCAAACATTCATTTAAGATTCAAAAGGAAGGGAGACATTGGGATAGACAGGGAACAGTAGGACATTTGATAAAGTTTGCAGTCAAGCAACAACCATACGTATTAATTGACAATTTTTGAACCCAAATAAACTCTTTTCTAAACAAGCTCTTTTAGGTGGTGAAGTTTACCCACAGAGAAGGAACAATGAAGAACAGTACTTAAAGTCTTAAATTCCTTTAAAGACTTTACCAGATTATTTAATTTGGACCAATGCCAATACATAAAATGTAAAACACATTTTACTTTAGTGTAAGGAAAACTCTTGTCTTTCAGGGTTTTAAAAAAAAAGATATATATTGTGGCCTCAAAAAAAAAAATCAGAGATCTATTATTAGATAGAGATGTTAAGAACAGGACTGGTAACATACAAGACACAGCAGGCCTTGGAGAACTTTCTACGCAATTCTGACCTTCCCATGCTCTGACAAAGAAGTCCTCCAAACCCTCGGAGTCCTCCAAAGCCCAGTGTCCTTGGAGCACCATTGCTTTCACTAGTTGAGCCATATAGGCCATATAGAACCTCCAAACAGAACTTTTAATGGTTTCTCATTAATTTTGCAGAGGCAATAGAGTCAAGGGCTTTGTAAAGAAATAGGAAGTGCAATGAGTAGCTGAATAACCCAATAATTTGTGCTCCCTAAAAGACCTTGAAATCACCTAGGTCCAGACCCTTTATTTTGGATAAAGAAATTAGAACACTGAGAGGAAACAGTCACATCATGGGCATCTTGGGCAACTCCTAACCCATTTGCCCCTACTATATATTTCAACTACTACAAAATAACTAATGCAATGAAAATCCAAAGCTCTTTACCAAACCACCAAATAGCCTATGCATTTTAATTATCTTATACATACACACACACATACCACAAAATACAAATCATAAAAAACACAGCTATAGAGCTTGAAAACTCTCCTTCAACCCCGTGTTTTTATAGCATCCTACCACTAAATCCTAATTTTATTTGAAAATGGAGATAAATGGTCATTTTAGCAGTTCTTTGTTTCTTTGTTGTTCTTTGAGTATGTGAGTGAAAATTTATATCAAATGATAATGAGAACCTGTGGAATTTTCAGTAGTTTCGTATCAGTTGGATTTTTTGTTTGTTATTTGATTTGTTCACTGATACTTTCTTTCTTTTTCTTTTCTTTTCACAAGTTGATTTATAATGATTGTCTTAATAGTCACTTTGGCCTTTAGCTTTAACTAAAAATAATATTAATGGTTCTCGTAACTATTATGATTATCACTCTTTCCTAATATTTATTAAACTATAAATGAGAAATCTTTAAGAACTCTTAGCAAGAGCTTAGTAAGAACTCATAATAAGAGTGTGATATTTTTTAAAACTTTAACTTTTTCATTTGTGTGTTACTGTTTACTTCACGTTTTCAATGTATTTAGACATCAAATCATTCATAAATATTATGAAATCATGAAATCAACTATATCTATCCCGCAAATGACAACTTTTAGTCTTCTCAGCCACTGAATGTTTTCTGTAACATTAATATTTAAAACAAAGAGTACTCAATTATTTCAGAAGTCAAGAATAGTTTGCCCAACTTTAATCTTCACAATTAGATAAAATTATTTTAGGAGATTTAAAGTTGATTAAACTATCATTTCCATCCCTGTCTCTATTTTTTTCTTCCAATTTCATTTTAAAAATGAAACAAATGTTTAGAATATATCATTCTCATCTGAGTGGAGAAATCTCATGCAAAGATCAGAGTCATAATATCATGAAATTATTCATAAATTTGTTCTATGACTTTAAAAGTAAATTTCTTTTCTATCAAGAATGATCATTCTAGAGTCATGGTTAATGCGAAATTATTTCATCCCAATTGTTAGAAGACTGACCGTTATAATGGTTCTTTGAGACCTTCCCCTGTTTGGCTTTAAGGGATTGTCCTCAATCTTTTATACTCTTTTAAACAATTAAAGGTATAAATTGAGAAATAAGTGCTTAGCTCTGTCCTACTTTCTGTTGATAAGGTTGGAAAGGACACGGGTTAATATGTTGGCTCCCAGGCCTGCCATCAATGGATACTGCAGAACTGACTAGGCTTATCTTTCCCCCACTCTGCTTTCTCTTTGAAGAGAATCATTGTGGTTTTCACTCAGCTCTCTCAGAACAGCTTTCTTTTTAAAAAATTAAGATGCAGTTGGTCTGGACCAGCATTCTAAGAAATTAGGCAATTTTGATTTTTGCTTATGGATATGTAATGAATTGAATTGTGTCCCTACCAAACTCATATATTGAACCCCTAACCTCCAATGTGATGGTATTTGGAGATAAGGCTTTTAGGAGACAATTAAGGTTAAATGAGCTCAAAAATGGGGTCCTAATCTGACAGAATTGGTGACCTTGTAAGAAAGATGTTTTTGTCCATTCACATACTCAAGGAAAGGCAATGTGACAGCATGGCAAGAAGGTGGCCAGGGAAAGGGTCTTTACCAGAAACCCAACTGGTTTACATATTGATCTTAGACCTCCTAGCTTCCAGAACTGTAAGAAGATAAATTTCTGTTGTTTAAACCACCTAAGTTGATGGTATTTTGTTATGGTAACCTGAGCAAACTAAGACCGGGTAGAAGCTGAAAATGATGAAATGCCAGGAAGAAAATGGGAAAACACCATCCAGGACAAAGATAAATGGTAGAATGTTGATTTGTCCTCTTCTCTGATAATGTGTCCTCCAATCATCCCTGCTTCCTCCTTCTCAATTCTATCCTTTGATTTTGGTATTTATTGAAGTGTGTTTGGAGAGTGCTGAAATGCTATGCTAGGAGGAGGAGTTGATTGTGAGCTAAACCATTATTGGTCCGAAATGGACACCTTTCAGGTAAGCTTAAGGGAACTCTTCCTGCGCTGCTCCTGAGAACATAGAAAGTCTAATTCACCTATATTGACGTAAGAGAATGCAGGTTGTACAATTGTTGCTTGTGAGAATTTTTTTGCATTTCCTTCATTAATTTCTAAAGATCCAGAGATACTGGAAAAGACAATAAAGTCTAAAGAGAGTACAAAGTTTATTAGAAACCTATTGGATATGCTTTATTAATTATATCATTTTATCTTCTGTATCTCTGTTTTTCTTTTCCTTATTGAGTTACCAAAAACTGAGAGATTTGTTAAATTGAATTAATGGTAATTATATTTACTAATATGTATTTCTAACAATGTTTACTCCATATAATTCAATAAATACCATTTAGTGCATTCAGTCTTGGGTTTTAGCTCAGAGTAAATTGTTATTTTCTATATTTTTCTTCTCTTTCAAAAATATTTTCTAGATTTGTATCCACTTTGTAACAAAAATACAACCATTTAGACATGTGAAGTCTTTATTTCCAGGTTTTTGTTACCATAATTTTCGCATGCTTAAACTATCCACTTTTACTTCATACCTTAATCATTTGGAATACGTTTAAGTAAATCATACAATGTAAGTATCTGAAGACACCTTTCTCCCTTATTCACTGTGAAAGCCTCTGAATACTCAGCAAACATTATTCCATTATCTTCTGACATTTAGTGTTACAATAGGAGAAGTCTATGATCAGCCTTATTTTTATTTATGCATGATTTGCTTGGTTTTTGATATTGTTGTTTATATCTAGACATTTGTAAAAATTTTTATGTATCTTTTAATTAATTTAGTAGTTTTCTTAATATTTATCTAGGCATAGATGTCTTCTTTCACTAAGGTAGAACAGGCATTTCCATCTGTATACAGGTATATTTTCAAGTCTACAAAATTTCCATCATTAATTTGATTATTATTTTTGTTTCATTTATTTTGTCCTCTCCTTTAGGAATACAGCTTGTTTTGGGTTTTTATTCTCTGTTGTCTATATCTATCATCTTCTTTCACATCATTTTTATTTATTTTTTTAATTTTCCTCTGGGGAGAGCTTCTCAATTTGGGATTCTATATCACTGTCTCCATTTAATGTGATATCCACAGTAAATTTAAATTCTGCTACTGTGTTTATTACTTACTTGAAGTCCCCTTTTATTTTATCCATTTCCCTTTTCATTTCATCCTATATTTTTCCAATTAACTTTATTTTTCTCTCATGGCCTCCAGCTACTGTTTCATGGCAAGTTATTTTCTAGCATCATATTGTGAATACCAATTTCCCAGATACATTTTTCAGGATTCTGCAGTGTTTCTTTCAGGAATGTGTGCTTGTCCTCTAAGTCTTCAGGGTGACAATATCTTTCACTTGTTCAACAGCATTTTTCATTAGGTCTTATGCTCTATTTTCCTTTATTCATCCTTGAATAAGATGAGACTTATTCTGATTTATCATTTATTAAGAGTAGGATGGGTACTTTGCCTCACTCTCTAATGTCATGGGTTATGGTAATTCTCAGACCTCCTGTTGGAGGAGCAGTTCCTGTGCATTTCCTCTACAGGCATGGCCTAATCCAGCTCTCATCTATTGAGATGGCCTCCTACCCTTCAGCAATGTCAGATTTTCTGATGCTCTAAACCAGTGGAGTAAATTAAAATCTTTAATCTTTAGCAGACTCTGCTGTCATGGTTTCTTTTTAATCTTCAGCCCCAAATGAATGATGCTTATTGTATCAGTGAGTGTTAAGTGCACACTTCATGTGTCTCCATGGTTGCATTCATGCGCAAATTCTAAATCTATTAAGTAAATCAAGCACCCAGTACAACTACAGCAAATTCTGATTTTAAATAACTTTAAATTTAGGGAAAAGAAATCGACTACATTTTTTCTCACACAAATAGGGCCTGAATAACCACTAAAACAGTAAAATTCATATAACTTAAAAACATGTAAAAAGAGATAAATGTTCAGCATTTGATCTGTATCCTGATGTTTCTGAATCATAAAATGCTACAAATTCAGAAATGTTTTTATCACATTGTTTCAAAAGTAAAACTTCCCTATAAGTAATGTGGGTAGACCTGTACATACATTTGAAGAGCCTGGGGCAAGAATACAAATAACAGCCCACAGACCACAGGTCTCTATATTAGGAAGTTATAATTCCAGGTAATATGAAGGAAAAAAATGTGTTCTCTCTTCCTACCTTGACAAATGAGCCCACTTAATGTTCTGAAAGAAAAGGTTTGATTTAGAATTCTCAGGACATTTTGACAGAGAAATTTGGGGTCCTAGATATACAACAAAGTAGAGGCCAGCCTCAGGGTTGGAATATTCCTTTAGCCTTATAGCTTTCTTACCCCGTGAAAAGTAGGGCTAAAATTATATTTAATTTTTAAAAGTACATTATATATAAAATACTATCACACCAGATTTGAAACTTTTAAATGAAAAGCAATGTGATGACTGGAATCTGGAAAAATAGCATTAATTGAACTATTATTGTCATGTCAGTATTTGGTTATAAGCTTTCATAAAGTATCTTAGTTAATCTTTACAATTAATCCTGCCAGATAAAATTGTCATCGTCATTTAACAAATACAGAAACTGGAGCACAGAAAAGGCAAGGAACATGTTCCAGGTCACAAAGCAATAAGGGGTAGGATTCAGGATTTGATTCTCAGTGTCTGTTTACAAAATCTACTTTTTTTCCCGTTCCTTTAATTTATGAAAGGAGAATTTCTGCCTTATCATTGTTCTTGCCATCTTATTTTCTCCTCTGTTTAAAATTCAACATTGAAATTTATTCATTACTATGCACAATAGTTTCATATTTCTGTCTCATAAAATTGCCTATGCAATATTGGTGGAAATGTCTTTTTCTTAAACATTTATTTTGCGTCATTCTGAGTTCTTTATGTGTATTAACTCATTTAATCATCACAACAACCCCATGAAGTAGATGCTACTACTGTTCCCATTTTTACAGATGAGGACCCATAATAAAGCACAAATAGGTTAACTAATTTCCCCAAGCAAGCACAGATAGTGATGAAGGAGATAATGTCCAGCCTGAGCTCTTAACCATGGATCTCTAATGCCTTTTGTCACTGTTATAATTCTATCATGATTATATAGTGGCTGTCAACCACTGTATTTACAAAGTTGATACATTTCAGCCATTGTTAACTCTTTATCTTCGAAGTTTCATCAATGGACAAAATAAAATATAACTGTGTCCTGTTCTTTTTAATGTACTCCTATCTCAGAGTTATATTTGCTTTGCCTCGAATCTTTTAACTGCTTTCAGCACATCCAATCTAGAGTCTCAGACACCACGTAAAATACAATGACAAACACTGAAACGCTGGTTTCTGGACTCTCTCCAAGTTCTGACTTCCTTATACTCTTTTCAAACCTCCTTATGCATTGGCTTTCTTCAGTTACGGATACATTTGGATTTATAATTTGGTGCTTTCTTCTTACCTTTGGGATTGGTAATGGACCTCACTCTGCTTTCCCTCATTAAGAGCTAGGCTCTCCGTAGCTCTCTGTCTCTGATCACCATTTTCTTCATCCACTGGCCAAAGGCCCCATGTTACATGCTTACTCAGACCCCTAAGATACCCCGAGCATCTACAATATTCCCAGTCCTGATCTACCTGAGAAGAGCATAAAAAAAGGGGAATTCATCTGCTTTTGACTCAAGACCCAGGGAAATAGGTTCTGTACTTATAATGTATCTATTATCTACAGCACCTCCAATTTTCTAACTTGCATCAAACTCTAGCATGAGTGATTAGGAATGATTTTCACTTTCACATGTTTTTCTTCAATTAGTATTTCAAATAAATGGAAAGCACTGCATATTTATGTGGCATATCTCAAGTTCTTCCCCAAAAGAAACTGATATGTTTAGATTAAATGACCATATGCATATCTTAGAAATATTTCAACATCTGGCCCTACTTTGCAAAGGCTTAGTTTCACAAGTTATACTAAATGCATTTGAAAACATATATGGCCTTGGACATCTACAAGAAAACCACATCAGTGAGACCGTAAAAATTTTTGCTTAAGTAAACATTAGAAATGTGACAAATTGCTAATTTCCTATGAAGGATCGTAAAATTCCAACTGAGAGCTCTAGCTTGGGGGTAGATGGGAGAATAGAAATAGGTGTATTCCCTAACCCCAGAGACTCTTGTTGCCTAGATTTTTTATTTAAAATATTGATGCCACCTGTTGACTAAGTTATCACTGGTCTTTACAACCATTGCTCTCACTGAAACTCCATTTCAAGATCTCTTATATAGAGATTGTAGGTCTCAACACATATGCTGATGAGAGGAATTCCTGAGGGAAGGTAGAAATATCTAACTGACATCTGGGTTATGAGAGAAACAAATAGATAACAGTAACTGTAAAATTATCAGACCTTCCCAGGAAAACAGTGATAATGTCTGGGTACAGGATGGTACAGACCTCTACACGCTGCCTTGAACCTTAATCTTAAATATATAATCCCGAATCTATAACTTTCCTCTCTCCTAGACTGTCTTTATCATTTGGGTTTAAAATTCAGTTCTGTTACAAATTCCTGATTAGCTAGTTTATGAAACACTGATCTCCAATGTATTAACGAATAGCTATTAGCGCTTTCCATGATGTTTTTATTTAAGAAAGACATATTTTAACTTCATAATTTGAAGATTGCTATTGGTTTGGGTATTTGGGAACATCTTAATAAAATAGGAGCCATGCATTTATTAACATGTTAAAAGTTTGTTTAAATGGGCCATATATTCTGCATCATTTAAAGAAGACAATGGCTACAGTTCTTTAAAGACAGGGAATCAGGTCTTCTTGGAGAAATAGCTGATTCCAGGTCTGAGCAGGAAATAGGCAAGTGAGCCTGAAACATTTGTCATACCAAATAGTGACAGGTTTATCAAAGTTAGTAGGATCATGTCAAAAGGACTCAGGCACCAAATTAAGCTCCTACCAGCCAAAGATAGAATAAATCACAAAGCAATAAGAGTAAAATTGTAACGGAGTTTATCTAGCATTTTTTAAATACTAGTCTATCACTGTTGGATAATACTAGAAAGTTAACTCATTTTGAAATCTGGTTAGTAAAGAGTTCAAGTATTTATACTACTTTTTAAAAAATAAAAACTAGGTACCATGGCAACCAAACAATAAATGAGAAATTTTTTCCTTATTGAAAGTATTTCAGCTAATAAATGAAAAAAAGTTGATAGAACTAGAATTCACCATTTGAACCTCTTAATGAAATAATGAATAATGGATACAGGTACTTAAGCGTCAATGGCTACTAACATCAAAAATAGTGACACGATCAGACATCATGTGCCCCCTGATGAAAGAGTAAAATACCACTTAAGAAGTAGTTGTGCCAAAAAATAAAACCAAAACAAAACAAAACAGAACAAAAACAAAACCCTGAATGTTATCAAGCTGCCAGATGCAACTACTAACTTACAGATAATAAAGAGGACAGGGGAACATGTTAAACTATACCCTGGGTGTGCAGATAGCAAAATCCAGACCTCGGGAAACGGGAGAAGACAAACAATACACACCAGTACATAAAATTTTAATGAGAGACAAAGAAATGAAGATGGAGGGAGAAAATATATATTAAAATTGACGTAAAAGGTATGTTAATTAATCCCAATATGTGGACCTTATATGGATCCTGATTCAACCAGGAACCTTTATGAGGTAATTGGAAATTTGAACCCTAGGTGGATATTTGATAATTGATTAAGAAATTCTTAAGTTTTTAAGTCCGATAATGATATTGTGGCTACATATTATAAAAGAATTATTATCTTCCAGAGATATATACTAAAATCTTTACAATGAAATAATATATCTGGGATGTGCTTCAAAGTAATGTGGGGTGAAGGAAGTGAATGAGGGTCTGGAAGGAGAAAGATTGGTCATGTTTTTGTGGCTGTTGGAGCTGGTTGATGGGGTTGATTACCCTACTCAGTGTTCTTTTGTGAATGTTTGGAGTACTCCCTAATATAAAGCTAGAAATAAAACCAAACCAAAGAACACAGGCATTTCTTTCTTTATATTCTAGTCAAGATGTTTAATCAATTTAAATATTTCAAGAGAAGAAATTTATCAGGACTAACTTAAAACTCTGGCCTATATGCATGAGCTTCATTTAATATTTGCAAAAGCAGTCCATTTTTCTAGGGAAAAGGAAAGTACAAAGAAAAACTATTTTATTTTATTTTATTTATTTGTATATCCACTTACTTAGTTAATTCACCCACATATTATCTGTATTCATTAGGGCTACTGACTATTGAATGGAAAGTCATTCTATACAATAAAACTGTATTTATGTATTTAAGTCCATCATTATATTAATAGAACAGAAATTTACTAAAACATAGATATTTTACCAGTTTTTCATTTACTAAAGGCAACCAGGCACAAACACAAAACCAGAGTTCTTTCTTTTTGTACTGCATAAGCTATTTTTTAAATCCAGTATACAACATACTTTTTTCCATTTAAGTGTTTTAAGCTATTTCTACTGATGTCTCAGTCTTTAATTGCACCATATATATGTAAAATGATAAGGTCAATTTCCCAACATTCCAACCTGCCCTTTTCATACCTTGTTTTTCCTTTTTCCAATGCTAGATGTTACCTATCAATTTGTTGATTATGTCTGTGTCAGTGGACTTTCAAGAGAAATATAACAGCTTGCTAAAATACAAACCCCGTTGATTAAAAGGTGGGGTGATGACACATCAAAATACTGACTTTACAGTGCTAATACATATCCACTGGCTTAGTTTAATCTTCTTATGATCAAGTAATTTTATTGTTTCCTTCTCAAGTTTTTCATGACTCATTCTTTTTTAGTTGTGGCTTGGAAAATGATCCTCTTCCCATGTCTTTATGATCTCACACCCTGAGATTCACCTGTTTCAAACCCAGACGTTAGGGGTGGGAGCCAGGGACTGGGCTCCGGATGGAATCAGACCATATTTCTCCCACAGGGTCCTTAGGCTGGGGAGGCCTGCTCGATATACAACTAAGAATAATTGTTCTTTAATTAAGGGGTATGTTTTCCTCTGTGATTGTTTTTGCAGCAATATCAAAACATTTATGAAATGTTTATCCTCCCAGATTCTGAAGTGTACTTTTTTGAGTCATTGGCTCGTTTTCAATTACTGAAATAACCAAAGAAAGAACAAACAAATCCAAACAAGTAAATGGAAAATACATTTCCCTCCTTCTCTTATTTCTCTAGTGCAGAGTCTGTTCTTGTTTATGATATTTATATCAAGATCCCCTTTCTTGCATAAAATTGATAATTTAAAGAAAAACACTTACCCAGAACAAGAAGTTGAAGATAAACATAGAATATTTTATACAGCCACTCACACCTGCCATTTCGGAAAAGGATCAGGAATCCAGATGCTGTGAATTCAACTGTTCGTTATAGTTGTCCTGCAATATGCTCTGGAGTAATTTGCCTGCAGAGATTTCTGTGCCCACGGCTTCAGAGCAGAAATAGCAAAGAAGTAGAGAGGGGAAAAAAAACCCCAGTTATTACAGTGGATAAAAAATTAACCCACACATTTAAATATCAGAAAGCCTATCTCCAGGCGAGTATGTTCTTTTGCTTGTCGTGGCTCCTGGGGCACTGGGCCAGGATATTTATGATCCTTTCTCAAAAACTGCCTCCTCTAAAGTAAACAGATATCAAGTGCAGGGAGTGGCGCTGGATCAGAGGAGAGAATGGCACAGCGATACTAGGTTAGTGAATTTCGGGAACCACAGCCTAACTTCCCTGCCCTCTATTTCCACTAAGGGGAATAATCTGTTTTGATCTGAGGTAAAGGGCCATTGTGTCTCAACTCATTTTTGCATTGCACTTTCTCAAGAATACAAAATTTCTTCCAAATGCAATAAAATACATTTAGAAACCTGCAAAATCTCAAGGCTCAGATATTGCAACCTTTTGTCATTAACCTCAGAACAGTGAAACAATCATTACATGTATCTGCCTTCTAAAACTTCTAAATTTATTTCAAAACAATTCCGGAGCCGCCTTAAATGCACCACAGTTGCAGGAAGAAAAGAGGAAGAGGCAGCCTTGCTTATCTTGATAGGACCAGACTATTCAGTTTTTATCTTTATTTCTTTATGATGTAAAAGGAAAAAATTCTCAGAAGTCAACCTCTGACTCCTCCTATTGTGTTCATTTTATAATGTGTAGTATTTCTGATAGCTTGATTTGCTTTTAAAGTGGACCCTGTACTTTCCTTCCTCTGATAAATTGTGTCCAGGAATGGCTCCTCTCCACCAACTCAGTTTCTGGATTCTTCTGTCCTCTTGGGCAAAAAATTCAAAATGAGAAGGTGGTCACGGATCAGTGACCAGAGATTGTACAATTTGTTTCCAGTGCTAATAGAAGGCAGCTGTCCCAGGTAAAGGCAAAATCCCCTGACTTAATCAGGGAGGTGTGGACTGTTTTGTGTAAACAACCTGGGTCATGCTAGTTTCCACATCCTGCCTCTCAAAGAGAGCTCTTCTCCCCATAAATATAAGAAGCTTTGTACTTCAAAGGGTTGTTGGTAAAATAAGTCTCTAAAATCTTTCTTAAATTCTATACAATAAGCAAACATGGACTTCTTCCAAAAGAAAAATATTTTTCCGATTTTCACTGCCATACAAAGATGTTTTTGACAAAAACTCACTTCCTTAACTGTAGATGCAATATATTATCAACAATATTATTTAGTATTAAGGCTAAATTTAGAATTTGTTCCAAAAATAATGGCTTGATATTTAAATCATCACTAAAATTGTCAGTGTTCTGTGCTGTTTCCTCCTGGGAAATGGAAATAATTTCACAAATGTCTACTGACATATTAGTGTATATAGAATAATCCATGGCTGAAAGAAGAGTTTTAGATTGAATGAAAAAACAAAAGGATTTATAGTCTCACGAATGATTATTTATCATTTAGAGGCAAAATCAGGAGAAACATACAGATTTAAATGCTGCTTTGTTGACAAGAATATATTGAGTCCTTACTAAATTTCAGTGTGGAATAGATTTTTTGGTGGATGCTGAAACTCCTTAAAAAGAATACTTTATAGTCTTTAGTTAAATCATTCTTGAACTCTGAAACACAAAAATCAATGGATGTCATTTTACAGTAAAATGGCTATGTGTAATAGAACCCCCCAGTCCAATTCAAAACGTATGAAAGAGTTCACTCCTTTAAATTCCTACCCCAGTAAATGTTATAATCACATAACAATTGCCCAAGCTGAATACGGTACAGTTATTTTGTATTTCTCTTTTTTCTTGCCTCATATCCAATCACTCATCATGGTCTGTGGAGCTCCTAAATTTCCACCAAATGTTTCTTCCATCTCATCCTTTTGCCACTGTCATTATTCAGCCCTTTATCATTTCTTACTTGAGCCATTTGAACAGAATCCTAATTAGTTTCCCTGCCAGTCTCTTCCCCCTCCTTTCTGCCTTAGCACTCCAGAATTCTCTTTCTAAATTCTTATTGATCAGGTAAGTCTCCTGATTAAAAATCAATCTAAGGATGGTTTCCTGTTACCAACAAGATAAATTTCAGACTCCTTAGAATGGCATTTAAAGCACATGGCAGACAAGCCTCCACCCATCTTCCAGAACTTTCTCCCTCCTCTCTCTCCCTAGGCAGCCTCCACTCCTGGGATCCCTAACCACAGAATTATTTCACAGGCCTAGAAGATGCCTTGGGATTTTATGCCTGTGTGCCACTTTGTTCCTTCCACCCGGAATATCCTTTCCCACCTTCTCTACCTGGTAAATTATTGCAAACATCCCTGTGATGCATTTCTCTTCCTCAACTACTGCCCTACTCTGGGTGACCAACTTGCTTGTCAGTCCTCATGCCTATTATCATGTGAAAACAAACCTTTAGTCTACAATCGCCATCCTATCCCACATGTATTTGTATCTCTCCCCTATTTGACCCTTTTACCTAAAAGGCAGAGATCTTGGCCTATTCTCTGTACCCACAGCAGCTGCCATTGGAAATAAAGGGATGTGCAATTTCAGTTAAGCTCCCCAGAACAGCTGCCATTGGAGATAAAGGGATGTGTAATTTCAGTTAAGCTCCCGGTAAAGTTCAACTAGTTATTTCTTCATAGGGTTCTCTAAGGAACTACCAACATGCTCCCCCATTCCACTAAAAAGTCAATTATTAGATAAAAATTGTTTCTTTATTTTGAGACTTGTCAGAGCCTTTAACTTTTGATATTCAAAAAGGTGATATGTAGCAATTCCCAAGTGAACATGATCCCAGAACATATCTAGAACCAGTGTTATAGAACATACATGCATACTTACAGAAACACTGATCTAGACAAAATTCCATATTTTATACATGAAAAAAGTACAGCCCAGGGAGACTGAGTAGCCCAGGTCCACAAAACTGGTTAGTGGCAGATCTCCTTCTAGAAATGAGGTCACATGTATCAGATCAGTATTCTGTCTACTGGCATCAACTATGTCTCAAGTTATGCAGCATGAGCATGAGTCATTTGCCACCTTAGATCTTGAGATGTTGTCATATAACAGATATTTTAGCAGTGGGGGAGAGGGGGTTGGAGAATATCAGTAACAAATCTTAGACCCCATGAAAGACCAGTCCAGGAAGGAGAGGCAGTGGAGAGAGGGATAACATAACAAGAAGTGACAACTGAGGGAAAGAGAAGAAAGTCTCAATAAATTTAGATAAAGTTTTCCTAATGCTGCCATCATGCCAATTATTATTACTCACAGGGATTGCCCAGGGTAAAGCAGGATACGGTTTCAAATATGACTAATCATCAAAACCCTCCCTGAGTCAGCCATCATTGAACTAGGTTTTGATAATAGTACAGGAACACTGGCAGGGGAAAGAGATTCCTTATGCCCAGAGTGTAGGAAAGTGCATGAATGGGACCATCAGATGCCCTAAATAAAATATGGCATTTTCTCTAGGTCATCAGCCAAACCAGGCCCTACATTTGGGACTTGAACCAGAAAGCAAGCATAGATAAATAGTTCATATTTTCATCATGGTAACATTTTTCCCACCATAAGATATACTCAAAAATTTATCCAACAAATGTGTTGAATGCCCACTACATTCTGGCATGATACTAGGTGCTGGAGACACAAAACTTTACAAAACAAGATAATCCCTGCCTTCAGGAGCTGACATTGTAATGAAAAGATGACTTCCTCTTTGCATTTTTGTTTCCAAAATCTGGTAATCAAGTAGACTTGTCAATGGAGTAAGTAGTGAAAAAGCAAATCTGTGTTGTGGAGGAAAGATTCTTTTCTCTCGTATCTTATGTATTCTTCCATTACCACTGCCATTCTATAGAGTACGGTTTTTTAAATGACATTGTGAATAATCAATTCATTTTCTCAAAGGTTCAGTGCAACAATAAAAAAAGATGCTGATATTTCTCTTCCTTATGACTGTGCTTAGGGAGGGTTACATAAGGCCGTGGGGTAATGCACTCTAAACAATTAAAGAGAATGTTCTTGTATTTTTTAGCATTTTTTATTTTGAAAAACTCTTTTTCTTATTTTTGGAAAGTTGGAGTTGCTCGCTTATGGATTTTATGGTCTCTTTCACAAGAGCAGAGCCTTGGCTCTTGTTGTGCTCTAGTCCAATTCCAGCCTTCCCAAAACGAACATTCTTCTGCTTTCAAGTGAGCCCAGTGCTCTATGCTTCCTACCCTGTGTACGTATGGAACCTGGATCACAGAAACCTTTTGGGTATTCCCACTGGAGATGGGAAGCATCTGGTATGAGAATGATCCCTCTCCTTTATTTGCAGAAGAAAAAACAACAATCTCTACTTGTAGTATTAATTCCAGCTCAAAAATAAAGTGTGGCTTAGCATTGTTGATGTGAAGTAGCAATACACTGTTTATGGTGAATGAATATTCAATATCTAATATTCTTCGTCTATAGACATTTTTATTCCAAGCTATTTATGATTTGCACCTGGACATAAAATTACTAGTCACATAGGTCACATAAGGAAAAGTATAAAAATGTGCATGAGAAAAATAGACTTTAGATCATTATAATCTAAAGTCTATTTTGTTATGTGTATGTAAGTAAAAACTGAGGCAAAATGGTTCAGTGATTAAAAATGAAATTTATGACCATGGCAGATTAGTGATGCCCATGAAATCTCATTATGCCTCACTACAGTGTTTATACTTCTTTGAAACTGACAGCAAATTGAGAAAGAGGCTAGCAGCTGGGCAGCGACCAGGATCAGGTCCCTAGCTTGGCAGCCCCTGAAGTTCAGCTTTGCCAGACTTTCGTGGGTCATCTGCTACTTAGGAAAGATTCATCTTAAATGCTCTCACAGGAAACAGAATGTCAATTTCTTATTTTATCACGAGAAATGCACTCAGCAAATCATCCAGCATAAGGCAGTAGCTGATCAGAAAATCCTCTCTCCCTATAAAAAAGTGACACAGAAGCCAGAGCATACACAGATGGTGTCTTGGAGGATAAATTCAGTAAAGGAGTCAGTGGATGTGTTTCTAAGATTTGATAGGCTGAAGAGCCTGGAACCATCCCAGAGATCCAGCAGCCAAACCCTCCAGATGAAGCTCTCAGTGGTCTTAGCATCTTCTCCCTGAATATTGCTATGACACACCACCAAATTCTTTCTTCTTGAGGTTGCTATCTCTATACTCTATTCAGTCTCTGCCCCCTCTGTGATCACAGTCTATCTCCAGACAAGGGTACGTGATAATTGACTAGGTTTCCATTTACCAGATTGTAATTACAATTCAGTCCTACTTCCCAGGTCACATTTTGATTGCATTTTAGATGCTACTAAAACTCTTCACTTACACATGATTGATCTCTTGGTTCATTCCTATAGATTTTTACCAGTTGATTTCTCAGAGGTCAATCATATTTTACTTCTCTCTAAATCAGGACTTGTGCCCACATACAGACTACAGTACTTAACAAGAGAATGAAGAATACAAAACAGGGCTTTGTAATCACCAGCCCAAGATCCTTGTGCTGGGTATTTGCCTGGCTGTTTGCTTTTTAAGTTTAAAGTTTAAATGCCAACCTGCTTTCCTGTGAGTTGTCTCTGAATCAGTCCTTTGTTTGGTAAGTTTATAAGGTACACATTAACTACTGAATGTGATTAGGCTCTAAGTTAACAGTGATTATAGGAGGTAGGGAAGTGAGTAGAGGCCACCAATATGGAAGAAAAAAGTAAAAAATAAAAAAATAAAAAATAGAATTGGGTGGAGATGTTTAATCCTTGTATCAGGTACCAGCTTCTCCAACTGAAAGAGTCAACAAAATGTTACACTGAATTTAACACAGGCTTGTCCCATGACTGGTGAGAAATAAACGGACATTTTACTCATAATGCTAATTAGGATCTCACAAATGACTAATTCCAAATTAGAAAGATTTATTCAACCTCACACAGTGGGAATGTACTGCATAGCTATTTTGGTTCTCAGGGAAAAATAAAATAGCAGGAAGTCAGTGTAAAAGGTCATTTATGAGGAAATCCCAAACCTCCAATTCACACCTTTGTAAGAAGCAACAAAACGTATCTCAAATACACTCAGGTAGAAAATAACTCACACTCTGGCTTGAATGAATTTTTTTTTAACCACAGAGCAATCTATTTTAGGTTTCTCTTGAGCACTTGGAAGACCTGGTTTGCCCTTAATGTGAGAAGAAAACAAAAGAAACGGATATCGCAAGAAACCTATGGCTGAATGCCTAACCCATAATTCCCCAAACAAAAGAGCAATGGCCCGACTGCATTTTCCTCACTGTCATGCCATATGAATGGACCACCCCAATTTCCACAGTATCAAATACAAGTGCACGTCAGTAAGAATGCAATATCCAAATGCACTCCTTCCAGAAACCAGACACAGAATACACCATTTCTCCTAGAATTCCTTTTTGGTTCCTTTCTCCATTTATGGTCAGGCATTAAAGCGTCCTTTCCTGACCTCCCAGCAATTCTCTTACTTATTAACACCCTGGTTGATTCTGAAAGTTGAGGAAGTCAGAATTTTTTTTTAAATAAGCTACTTTTAGGGGTCATTCAAGTGCCTATGGGTTAAACAAAGCCCAGGGATTGTTTTGCTTTGCACAGACTCATGTTGATTTCTAAGTTTGCCTACGCTAATCATTAAACCTTCAGAAAATATCCCAAAGGAGATCTTACTGGTTTGAGTTGTTTTTCAAATTACGGAAAGGACCCAAGCTCTTTGTGCATGCTAATTTATTTACACCATAGTCCTACTTGAGGCTTCAGAGAGCCAGGGAGTTCCTGTAAGTGCTCTGCTCCCTTTCCTTTCCACTCTTCATGCTTTCTTGAATACATGAGTGTGAAGAGGTAGTGTTAAGCCAGAAAGAGTGGCCTAGCCAAGGCCCTTCAAGAAGGAATGTGCAAATCTGGGAACACATTCCAGGATTTCTAGCTACCAGCACAGAACCTGATGTATAAGAAGTATCAGCCAGAAATTTCAAGTTTCTCGAGAATCACTGTATTCTCAGCCAATCCTCCAAGGAGCTGAGAAGGAAATAGTTCATAAAGCAATTCTCGGTGCAGTAAAAGATTATGTCACTCCTGGGCTTTGAACCCTCTAATGGATTCCCATCACAATTAGAATAAAATCCAAAGCCACACAAGATGGGCTCTGGGCTGCATCACTGTTCTCAACACCCCACCCCACCCGACTTTCTCCCTCACTCAAGCTGTGCCAGCCACAGCGGGTTCCTTGCTGCTCCTTGGACTTGCCAAGTGTATTCCTAACTCAGGGCCTCCTCATCTCTTCTTCCCCCTCCAGATGCTCTTCATCTGCAGAGCAAGATGACTCATCCTCTCCACTCATTGTATTTCATGTCTGTTTATCTGTTGTTTTCTTTTCTGCTTCCTTTCTGGAATGTCAACTTCAGGAGATCAGGGGCAGTTTCTGTGTTGTTCACTGCTGTATCCCCAGGGCCTGGAGTATAGTAAGCGCTCAATAAATATTCCTTGAATAAATGACTGAGTAGTAAGTTATCTAAATATACTAATTTGATTTTAAATAACAATAAAGAGAGTCAGTTCATGTTCGCAATTGCATTCCTACTACCTAGCAAAGTACCAGACTAGCAGATTATAATCACCATTATGTGCTGGGATACTGCATTGCAAAAGATTATTAAAATCCACCCTGCCCAAATGGGACTTATATTCTACCAACTTGAGATAGCAACCAAACAAATACACAAATAAAGATGCAAGAAAACACTGAGAAGAAAAAAATAGCAGGATCCTGTGCTACAAGGTAAGTGAGGGAATTATTTCACATTAGATGAAACTCTGAAAAGGTGACATTTAAGCTGAGGCCTGCCTGATAAGAAAGTACAAGTCATGCTGAGATCTAGATTAAAAAAGCCAGACAGACAAAGGTAACAGAGGGCACAAAGGATCACTCTAAGGTGAGCAGGCCATTGGCATGCTAAAGAAAGAAGGCCAACATGTATGTAGCATAAAGAGGGTGGAGAGCATGGTATGAGAGGAGTTCAGAGAGGAAGCTCTTCAGGCCAGATCCTGTAAAGAGTTGTAAACCAGGGAGAAGAGAATGAAGTTTATTTAAGTATTGGAAGCACAGGCAGGTTTAAAGCAATGAAGTAACATGACCCAGTGGTCCAGGCAGTGGATGATGGTGGCTGGTCTAGGGTGATGGTAGCGTACAGAAGGAGAAATTAATAGATTCGGGATATGCTTTAAGAGGTGAAATCAACATTGAGGGGAAGGGAAAGGGAGAAACATGGATTCTACCCAGATTTTAACTTGAACAACTTGCTTGATAGTGATGCCACCAAGATAGAAAACTGGGTGAGAAGCAAAGGTTCTGTGTTGAACATCCTAGATTTGAGATGTGTATTAGATACCTAAGTGGAGATGTCAAGTGGGTAGTTCAATATGTGAATACAGAATTCAAGGATCATGTAAGGGCTAAAGATACAGATTTGGGTGTTCTTGCCATACAGAGAATAAAATTACCTAAGGAAAAGGCATGGATAGATAACATAAAAACCCTGACCCTGTCCCTGGAGAATCACAATATTTAAAGTTGCGAAAAAGAAGAGTAAATACATAGTACTGACAAGCAGTTAACAGTGAGTTAAGAGAAAAACCAGCAGGGTGGTATCCAAGAAGCCAGAAAAAGAAAGTGTCTTAGGAAGAGTGGAGCAGCTGCCAAGTGCTGCTGAGAAGTCTGGTAAAATGAGAACTCCCAGTCCCACTGGTTTTGGCAACATGGGATCACTGCTGTCTTTGAGAGAAGGCCTGTCTTAGTCACACAGTGGGGACAGAGCCCAGATGGAAAGAGTTGAAGAAGGAATGAGAAGTATGACAGTGAAATAGTTTATTTGAGACAATTATTTCAAGTTTTGCTATAAAGGAATGTACTCAATATATGGAAGCTGGGATAACATGGGCTTATACAGTTCTACTGTTCACTGGGAATTTCAGAGGGATATGAAAATTCATTCCCATATAAAATTAATTTAAAAGTTTCTTACCATATTGACAATTAAGATTATGATATTGTATCATGTGGAATTAAACTCTCCATTAATTCAATGAAAGCCTGTAAGAGATCATAAATGCAGGTCACAGCTAATTAAATTATAATATAAAATAGAAAAATAGAAATATGGGGTTTCTTGGATAATGACTTCCTACAGATTTTCAGATGAATCTCTCTCAAATGCTATAGTAACTAGTAATTGTACCTTACATAATAGATATTAATAAGGGAAACATTATATATCAACTGAATTAATAAATCAAATCGTATATTAAAAGTATTGAATGTACAATCAAGAGAAACCTATGATGAGAATTTTAGTAGCTATATTGTGTCATGCTCCAGAAAGAATCGTAGGCAGCTTATAAAAATATACACATAGCTATAAAATACATAAACATGGAAATTTAAAGTGAGGAAATGGATGAGACTAGGTAGACGCAAGACTTCTCATGGCATATATTTTTATGTCCATTTGATTTGTGAACTATACAAATGTATTCACTATCTAGAAAATTAATTTTTTAAAAAAGTCCAGAGGTTCAATCCAAAGCTAAGGAAACAGGTAAATGAACAGGTCTCAGCAGTCAGGCTGGGATGGTGTTTTAGATCTGCTTTGGGTCATATCAGAGTGGAAACAGCAAGGTACGTGGCTCTATGCTGGCTGGCTGGACGCAAAGCCTAAATATATGTAGGGGAGGTCAGTGACCAGGGCTTAGTCAAACATTTGGGAAAGTTTTCAGGATAGGGAATTGAGCATAATTATCATGGATGTGACACAAGCAGGCAGATATATATTCAAGAACAGTGTTCTATGAGCATCCATTCTAGGATAGGTTTTTGTTTTCTGTTTTTTGGGTTTTTTTCCATGTTTTGATTTTAAATTTTTTCTCAGAGTAAAAAGACCATTTTGGTACGTGTTAAACTATTCTCCAGAAGGAAAAAAAAAAAGCAGATTCTACTGAAGCTGGAGGCTGATGAGGACATCAGGAAGAGAGGGCAGCTCTCCTTAAGGATGCTCAGGGTTTGAGCCCCAACATTCTTATGTCTTCTCAAGGCACATCAGCCAGACACGAGCTGCATTTTGAATGTGGGTGGTCCCTTGATTCCCACCAGGGTATGTCACTTACTGTTCTCAGTTTTGAGGCTATTTTACCCAGTGTTTTATTGATTTTCCTAGTGGGTCACTTTTCCCCTGACAGTTTAATTTCTTTATCTGACATTCTGGTATCTTTATATCTCTCAAAACCTCAAACTCAAGATTATCAAATTAAACTGATTTGTTCCTCCAAATAAGCAAGCATCATCTCCTATCTTTACTATTTATTTTTTTAATTAACGGACTTCAAGATTTTATAGCAGTTGCAGGTTTACAAAAAAATTGAGTGGAAAGTAGAGAGTTCCCACATATTCCCTCCCTCACCTCCCACCAGTTTCCCCATTTATTAGCATCTTGCATTACTGTGGTACATATATTATAATTAGTAAGCCAGTATTTATATATTATCATTTTTAAAAGTCCATAGCTTACTTTAGAACTCACTCTTTGTGTTGTAAATTCTATGGATATGGACAAATGTATAAAGGCATGTGCCCATCATTACAGTGTCATATGGAGTAGCTTCATTGCTCTAAAAATTCTCTGTGCTCCATCAACTCATCCTTCTCTTTCTCCCACTCCCCATCCCCACATCGAGCAACCACTGATCTTTTTATTTTTTTCACTCTTTCCTATCTATCCTTATACTAATCATAGCACTTGTTTCATGTTTACTTCTGTGTCTCCTACTAAATGGTATCATTGTTGAGGCTCTAGACATCCCCTCCAAATGTTCAAGCCCTGTTAGAGAAACTGGCACAAAATAGACGTTAAATAATTACAAATGAATGACAGTCATCAGCTTGGTTTTGGAGTCCAAGCCTCAAAGGCCCTGACCAGGAAAATCCAGAACCACTGGGAAATGGCTTCACACATTTAATTGTGTTGGCTTTCTGGACCTCTGATCTGTGCTAATAAGTGGAAATTTAAGCAAGGTGGTTATTGACTTTGGAGACTCTGTATGAATCTAAGAACATACAAGGCAAGAGATCAGTTTCCATTTCATCGGTGCTTCTTGGATAATACCTAAAGGAGATAAAGTGCATCAGAGCATTCATATTCAATAAATTACTTTTTTATAATATTATTGAATACTGTTATGGATGCTCTTCAATATAAGTAGGAAAGTGAGTCAGAGTGTTTTATTGATTGCTGTAAGTTTTATTCTCTGGGGCTGTTCACGTTTACATGGGAGCTGTCAATGTTTATTAAGTTTCTGGGTTTCTCTGATAAGAACCATCCACACTTAGGCTGAATTAAGAGGCCTTTGGACAAGCCTGGACAATGCATTTGACTTCGGTCCATTTGTTGCATAGTTCAAAGTATCTTGGTTTTACCATGTAAATATCTTCTCTTTGAGACCAAAGATGGCATTAACACAAAGCAAAAGTCAAGTAAAACAAATGACCAGAATGTATTTTTTTCCTTTCCTCTCTCAATGAAAATAGTTTTATATGTAATGAGAAAAAGAGAATAGCATTTGCAGCATTCCTGGGTTTTTTTAATTTCAATAGATTTAGGGGGTATGAGTGTTTTTTGTTGCATGGGTGAATTGTATAATAATGAAGTCAATGCTTTTAGTGTACCTATCAGCAGAATAGTGTACATTATACCTATTAGAATGATTTTTGTCCCTCACCATTCCTCTTGGTTTCCAATGTCCATTACACTGAGTGCAAGTGTCCTTTTAATATAATGACTTTTTTACTGATCCTGTAGTCGTGGGATTACAGGATCAAATGGTAGGTTCACGTTCAGTTCTTTGAGGAATCTCCATACTGTTTTCCATAGAGGCTGTAATAATTTGCACTTCCACTAACAGTGTATAAGCATTCCTTTCTCTGTGAATCCATGACAGCATCTGTTGTTTTTCAACTTTTTAATAATAGCCATTCTGACAGAGGTAAGGTGGTATCTCATTGTAGTTCTAATTTGCATTTCCCTAATGATTACTGATGTTGAGTGTTTTTTCATATGTTTGTTGGCTATTTGTTTATCTTCTTTTGAGAAAAATCTGTTCATGCCTTTCATCCATTTTTTAATGGGGTTATTTGTTTTTTTCTTGTTGATATGTTTGAATTCTTTGTAAAATCTAGATATTACCGTGTTTCCCCGAAAATAAGACAGGGTCTTATATTTATTTTTCCTCAAGAAGACACCGTAGGGCTTATTTTCAGAGGATGTGTTATTTTCCCCTCAGAGCCTCAGCTTGCAGCATGCATAGGATGGCTGGGACCTGACAGGGGGAGCCGGCCTTGTTGCTGGGGCTGCCCGCACCTTTTCGGTCACCTCTGGGATAGTAGCTGTCAGGATGGGGCAGATGAGAAGGGCTGCTCTTCTTTACCGCTCCATGATGAAATGCATGGGTTTTGCAGATACGCTGCCTAGCCAGGCCCGTCACTAGGTCTTATTTTCGGGGTAGGGCTTATATTGTACAAATGCTTAGAAATCCTGCTAGGGCTTATTTCATGAGTAGGTCTTATTTTCAGGGAAATACGGTAGTCCTTTGTCAAATATATAGTTTGCCAATATTTGCTCCCATTCTGTAGGTTGGCTGTGCACTCTGTTTATTATTTCCTTTGCTGTGAAGAAAGTTTTTCATTTAATTAAGTCCCATTTATTTATTTTTATTTTTGTTTTTGTTGCATTTGCTTTTGGGATTGTAGTCGTAAGTTCTTTGCCTAGGCCTATGTCCTTATTTTTTCTTCTAGAGACCATAAAAATTGGTTTCCAGTCTTACATTTAAGTCTTTAATCCATCTTGAGTTAATTTTTGTATATGGTGAGAGACAATGATCCAGTTTCATTATTCTGCATGTGGCTATACAATTTTCCCAGCACTATTTAGTGAATAGGTTATCCTTTCCCCATTGTATGTTTTGGTCTACTTTGTTGAAAAGTAGTTGGCTGTAGCTAGATGGCTTTATTTCTGTGTTCTCTATTCTGTTTAATTGGTCTGTGTCTGCCTGTACACTAGTAACTTGCTGTTTGCTTACTATAGCCTTGTAGTATAATTTGAAGTCAGGTAATGTGATGCCCTCAGATTTTTTTTTTTTTTTTTTGCTTGGAATTGCTTTGTCTATTCAGGCTATATTTTGGTTCCATATGAATTTTAGGATTATTTTTTTCTAGATCTGTGAAAAATGACTTTGGTATTTTGATGGGAATTGCTTTGAATCTTTAAATAACTTTGGGGCAGTATGGGCATTTTAACAATGTTGATTCTCTAATCTGTGAGCATGAGATGTTTTTACATTTGTTTATGTCATCAACGATTTCTTTCATCAGTGTTTTGTAATTCTTCTTGCAGAGATCTTTCCCCTCCTTGGTTAAGTATATTCCTAGGTATTTTATTTTCTTTGCAGCTATTTTAAATGGTATTGAGTCTTGATATGACTCTCAGCTTGACTATTATTAGTATATAGAGATTCTACTGTTTTGTGTATATTAATTTAGTAACCTGAGACTTTACTGGATTTATGTATCAATATCAGGAGTCTTTTGGTGTAGTTTTTAGAGTTTTCTAGATATAAGATCAGATCCTTGGCAAACAGGGATAAACTGACATCCTTTTTCTCGAGTTGGATGCTCTTTATTGCTTTCTATTGCCTGACCTCTTTGGCTAGGACTTCCAGTGCTTTGTTGAATAGATGTGGTGACAGTGGGTGCCCTTATCTTGTTCTAGTTCTTAGGGGAAATGCTTTCAATTTTTCCCATTCAGTATGATGTTGGTGGTGGGTTTGTCATATGTGGGCTTTATTATTTTGAGATGTATTCCTTCTATGCCTACTTTATTGAGGGTTTTTGTCACAAAGGGGTATTAGATTTTATAAAATGATTTTTTTTGCATCTATTGTGATGATTATATGGTTTTTGTTTTTGATTCTGTTTATGTGGTGAATCACATTTATTGATTTCCTATGTTGAACCATCCTTGCATCCCTGGGATGAAACCCAGTTGATCATGGTGAACTGTCTTTTGGATGTGCTGTTGGATTCTGTTTGTTAGTATTTTGTTGAGGATTTTTGCATCTATGTTCATGAAGGATATTGATCTGTAGTTTTCTTTTTTTGTTGTGTCCTTTCCTGGTTTTGGTATCGGAGTGATCTGGTCTTCATTGTATAAGTTAGGGAGGATTCTTTCCTTCTCAGTGTTATGGAACAGTGCCAGTTCTTTGTAGGTCTGGTAGAATTCAACTGTGAATCCATTTGGTCCAGGGCTTTTGTTGTTTTTGTTGGGAAGTTTATTACTGTTTCAATCTTGCTTCTCGTTATTGGTCTGTTCAGGATTTCTATTTCTTACTGATTCAAACTTGGGAGGTTGTATGTTTCTAAAAATTTATCCATTTTTTCTAGATTTTCTACTAATAGTTTATGTGCATAGAGGTTTTCATAGTAGTCACAGATGATATTTTGTTTTTCTGTGATATAAGTTGCAATGTATCCTTTTTCATTTCTGATTGAGCTTATTTGAGTTCTTTCCCTTTTATTTTTGGTTAACGTAGCTAATGGTCTACCAATTTTGTTTATCTTTTCAAAATATCAACTTTTTGTGTCATTGATCCTTTGTATTGTTTTTGTTGGTTTAGTTCTGCTCTGAGCTTTGTTATTTCTTTTTATCTGCTGGCTTTGGGTTTGGTTTGTTCTTCTTTTTCTAGTTCCTTGAGATGTGATATTAGGTTGTTAATTTATAATCTTTCTGTTGTTTTGATGTAAGAATTTAAGGCTATGAACTTCTCCCTTAGCACTGCTCTTGCTATATTTCATAGATTATGGAAGCTTGTGACCCCTTTGTCATTTAGTTCAAGGAATCTTTTGATTTCCATCTTAATATCATCACTGACCCAAAGATCATTCAGCAGCAGGTTTAATTTCCATGACTCTGTGCATATTTGAGAATTTCTCTTGAAATTGATTTCTAGTTTTATTCCACTGTGGTTTTAGAAGATATATAGTATGGTTTCAAATTTTCTGAATATGCCTAACATGTGATCTATACTGGAGAATGTCTCGTGTGCTGATAGAAGAATGTATATTCTGCAGTTTTTGAGTAAAATGTTCTGTAAATGTCTGTTAGGTCTATTTGTTCTAGAATCCTGTTTATGTCCAGTGTTTATTTGTTGGTTTTCTGCCTCAATAATCTGTCCAGTTTTGTCAGTGGAGTGTTGAAGTCCCTGGCTATTTTGATGATATTGTTTATTTCCTTGCTTAGATCTAATACAATTTGTTTTATGGATCTGGAAGCTCCTGTATTCGGTGCATATATAGTTAGGATTGTTATACCTTCTTGTTGAATTGTTCCCTTTGTCATTAAATAATGAATGTATTTGTCTTTTTTACTATTTTTTGACTTAAAGTCTATTTTATCTGATATGAGAATAACTACTCCTTTATTTTGATTTCCATTTGCATGGAATATTTTTTTTCTAACACTTTAACTTGAGTCTATGAGAATCTTTGAGAGCTAAATGCATTTCCTGGGGACAGCACATATTTGAATTCTGAGGGGTTTTGTTTTGTTTTGTTTTGTTTTTATCCATTCAGGATACCTTTTAAGGAGAGCATTAAGGCCATTTAAATTCAACATTAGTATTGCTATGTGAGCTACTGCTCTGTTCATCATGTTGGCTGTTACTAGTTTCTTTCCCCCCCCTTATGTTACTGTTTTATAAGAGCTATGAATTTTTACTTTTGAGTATTTTTACACTGGTGGGTATTGATTGTTCTGTTCCATGTATAGAGCACCTTTAAGCACTTTTTGGTAGGGCAGGTCTAGTGGTGACAAATTCCCTTAGTGTTTGCTTGTCTGGGAAAGACTTTATTTCTCCTTTATTTGTGAACTTATTTTCACAGGATACAAAATTCTTAGTTGGAAGTTATTCTGTTTATAAAAACTAAAAATTAGACCCCAAGCGCTTCTGGCTTATAAGGTTTCTGCTGAGAAGTCTGCCATTAGTCTGATGAGTTTTCCCTTGTAAGTTTCTTGATGCTTTCATCTCAGGGCTTGTAGGATTTTCTCCTTCACTTTGACTTTGGCCAGACTGATGACTATGTGCCTTTGTGACAGCCTATCTGCTATGAATCTTTCACATGTTTGATGACCTTCTTGTATCTGAGTGTCTAAATCTCTAGTGATACCAAGAAAGTTTTCCTCAAATAGATTTTCCATGCTTTTTGCTTTTTCTTCTTCTCCCTTAGGGATATCTATGATTCTCATATTCATTCACTTGACACAATCCCATATTTCTCAAAGAGATTGTTCATTCTTCTTGATTCTTTTTTTCTACATTTTTAACTATTTTAATTCAAAAGCCTTGTCTTGAAGCTCTGAAATTCTTCCTTCTGCTTTGTCTAGTCTGTCATTAAAACTTTCTACTGCATTTTGAAATTCTCTAAATGACTCATTTCTAGAAGTTCTGTTATATCTTTTTAGTAAATTTTTCATTCAGGCACTGAATTTTGTTTTCGTTTCTTTGTGTTGGTTTTCTTGTCAATCCCATTGATCTTACTTGCCATCCATATTCTGAATTCCACATCTGACAATTCAGCAATTTCCTTTTGTTTGGAGTCCATTGCTGGAGAAGTATTGTGATCCTTTGGGGGTGTCAAAACAGCCTTTTATTTTATGTTGTCAGAATTCTTATGTTGGTTCCTTCTTACTTAAATATCTTCATTCAGATCAAGACAGATAGTTTTATGGTACACCTGTTCTTTTCTGTGGTACACCTGTTTGCCTCCTCTCCTCTGGGAACTCTGTTTCTCAGTGAAGAGAGGTAGAGGTCTCTGGGATCCTACTCTGGAAAATTAACCAAGCAAGAGGGGGGCACGTGCACTTTGAGCCTTTAACACTGTTGCTCTTCTGTGTCTCCCTGTTCCCCTGCTGTTGTCATAGGTGGTTGGCATGTATGGCATGAGTACTGGCCCCACTTAGGTCTGTCAGTGGTGGCATTACCTCAGATGGCAGCAGCAAGCACCTGGGGCTGTGGGTGCTCTCTCTGTCTGGGTCCACTGGCAACTGTGGCCAGATGGGGCTGCCCAGGTGGTGGCAAAGGGCACTGGGTCCATGGATGCTCACTCTTCCCAGGTCCCTTGGTGGCAATGGGGGCACATGGTACCCACCCAAGAGACACACAGGGGGCCTGGCTTCCCTGCTCCCTCTCCGGCTCAGCAAGGATGATGAAGAGGCAGCAGGAATGGATCTGATCCCCAGGTAAATGCAGTGCTCTGGGTCTGAGAACTCAAAATGGCACCAGTACAGCTCCCAGGGTTTGTAAGCCAGCAGGACCCTGCTGTGCCTTCTCTCTGGAGCAACTGCACTGTATCCACTCAACTCCCTGTGACAGTCTAGTGGCCTGTTGCTGTGATGGGACCCTCCCACAGCTCTGATTGCAATGTCCACAGGGGAAGTGTGGAGCTCCAGGGTTTTTTCCTCTGTCCCTTCCTCACATGCATGTGCCTTCCCTGTGAACCTCCAACCCTCAAAGTAGGTCACCCTGCTTTTCTCTCCTTCACTTTGGGAGCCTCCTATCACCGTTCTGTTGATTCCCAATGCTCTCTCTCAGATGATTGATCCAAAGGTGACAATTTACTTGCCAATTGCAATCTTGTCTGTGAGAGTGGAGCGTGCAGGCTGCTTTTAGTCTACCATCTTTGAATCATTGATTTTTTTATGTTTCCATAGTTTTGCCTTTTCCAGAATGTCTTAAAGTTGGAATCATACATGTATCTTTTTCAGATTGACTTCTTCCACTTAGTAATATGCATTTAAGTTTCCTCCATACCATTTTGTGGCTCAATAGCTTATTTCCCTTTAATGATGACTAATATCTCTCATTGGATATTTTATTTTAATGCTAAATAATATCTCATGGGATATGGACATACCACAGTTTGTTTATACATTTACCTATTGAAAGCCATCTTGGTTGTTTCCAAGTTTTGGCAAGTATGAAGAAAGCCGCTATAAACATTCATGTACAAGTTTTTGTATGGACATAGTTTTCAACTAATTTAGGTAAATACCAAAGAACACAATTTCTGGATTGTATGTTAAGAGTATGCTTGGTTTTATAAGAAACTGTCAAACTATCTTCCAAAGTAAGCTGTACCATTTTACATTCCTAATAACAATGAATAAGATTTCTTATTGACCCATATCCTTGTCAGCATTTGATGTTGTCAGTGTTCTGGATTTTAGCCATTTTAATAGGTATATAGTGGGGTTTCATTGTTGTTTTAACTTGCAGTTCCCTAATGATATATTATATAATGTTGAGCACCTTTTCATATATTTATTTGACACTTATGTATCTTTTTTTGTGAGGTGTTTTTCAGATCTCTTGCCCAGTTTTTGATTGGGTTATTTTATTATGGTTAAGTTTCAAGAATTCTTTGTATATTTTGGAGACCGGTCCTTTACCAGATATGTGTTTTACAAATATTTTCTCCCATTTTGTGACTTGTCTTTTCATTCTCTAAATACGATTTATTTTAAGAAGAAAAACATCATTCCATATGAAAGTGAGGCTCAAAAACCATTATTCTTGAATGATTATTTTCCCAATTTACTGACACATTTTGTTACTCTGGAAAAACTCTAGCCTCATATTCACTGCCAATACCTTACTGTGTCTTACTGAATTACTCTAATAACTGCTTCCTTGGACTTGAGGATTTTATTTCTGTAAGAACTATGAACGCTCTGAGATTTTACCCTAATTGTAGACTAACAGGTTATCCTGCCACAGTTTGATGGTTGCTGTCAGAAGACATGAAACTCCTGGGTCAGATACAATGACTTTATTGCTCACAACACAGAAAGTTCTATGAACTTCATGTTTGTAAGTGTTCTCTTTATTCCCCAAGTCCCATTGGGGAGATGCCCAGCAGCCCATGTGGATACTGAATAGAAAATAAGTTTGTATCACACTGAGGAACCCTGAGCTTAGGAAACTTCAGTCTTTTAAAGGGGTTCCTTCCCGTCTCACATATAGCAGATGCTATCTCTATATTTCAAGGCTATTTGCTATATAGACATTCTTGAATCTGTTTCCTTTGCTCATAAGCTTGCAGAAATGCGAGAGACCCATGGAGAATTTTCTCCCAATGTAATATTTCATCTCTCCAGGTTATGGTGAACTGCCAGAATAAGTATTCCATTTTCTAAAAAAATTCTCGTGTTTAGCAAAAATACCAATAATAGTTCTCTATCACCTAAACAAAGTATAAACTCCTTAGCAGAGCATTGAGACCATTCAATAACAGGCTGCCAATTACCACTTCTAGTCTTAATTCTTAAAATTTCCCAGTATGTATCATCATACCAGCCAGTACAAACTTTTTGCCTTTTCTTTTTGAAACAGCACTATCCTTTCATTCCTTCCATTCTACCTATCTTTAATGCTATCCTCCATCAACAACTTCATTGACACAGTCAGATATTTTTGTTCAAGCATTAAGTCAAATGATATCTCTCACATGAAACATTTTTAAAATGAATCCCTTCCTTCTCCTGAACTCTTCTAGCACTTCCCCCATACCTCAATTTAAGTACTTGTATAATATTTAATTGTCTATTTATATTTTCTCTCTACTAGAATGCAAGCAACTAGGGTCTATATTTCTTCATACCAAGAACTCTGTCTAGAAAATTTTGAGCAAATGAAAGAATAAATACATGTTGTGATTTTTATATTTTCCTAAAAATTTTTGAGACAGAGAAGAGGGTATAATTTTGAAAAACAATCATCTTTTATCAATAAAACAACCTCTTCTCAACTTACCAAATTTTTTTCATTACCATAATCAAAGATATTTTTTAGATCTTCTTGGCATTTTGGCAAAAGACCCAATGCTTCCTTTTGTTAAACCTGCTGTAATGTTTTAACCTAATGTGAAAGTAGCAAAGCAAAACAAAAAAATGTATTCTGGCTTGTCAGAACCCCTCTTTTTATCCCTTTTATCTGGACTAAAATCCTTCTTCAACTTTCCTAACTGCTTGACATCCTTTGAGTGCTTTCATGTTAGCATTGCTCTTCATGAAGTCACCTTGCACAACCCAGCCCTCCCAAGAGGAGAGCAGGTTCCAATTAAGCTAATAGTCAGCAGGATGAAAACAGTGTCTGCTGAGATCAAAATAACACAATATTTTCAAGAATGAAAGGTTCACAACTTTTTTCCAGAAACTAACAGGCAAGGCAGCTCCCAGCTTGCAAGGAAGACAAGATGGCTCCATCAGAGAGACTGTCGGGTGGAGGGGAAAACAAGGGAGACAACCAGCTATGCAAAGAGAGGTGCAAACCAGAGGCTCTTGGCAAAAGCATGGGCTTTGTGTTCACAGAGTTCTGGATTTGAAAGTAAGAATCTGCTTCTTACCAGTTGTTTTGTCTATTTAACATTTTTTTAAGTGCCTAGTTAGTGCTAGGTATGCAAAATCAATAGGGCCAATGTAATCTCACCTCTGGTAGATTTTACAATCTAGCAGGGCTTAGATAAAAAGCAAACAAACCAACAAGTCAATTTATACTTATAAGTTATGATTAATGCCATGAAGGAAAAATACAAGGTGTCCAAGAAAGTCAGTGATTATAAGAACCTACTTTGATTGCATGATCTAGAAGACCTTGTGTTGGGAGATAATGTTTTACTTGATGTGAAAAATAAGGTGCCAGCCAGACAAAGATTATGGAGGGAAATAATTAATCAGGGAAAGGAAAGGTATTTTACTTCATCTGCAAAATGAGTATTCTCATGAAAGTTTACATATAAAATGTTGATACAGGAATAATGCATTGTAAATGCTCAGCATTGATGGTTCTTGTTATTTCTATGGCTGTTGACTGTATATATACTTTGTAGCCAGTCTGTAAAAGCCTACGGATCACTGAAAAATCTTTTAAACCCTAATAGACACTTAAATAACAAGCATCAGCAGTTATATCTTTAAAGAAGAGAGAAATGTATAGAACATTATACACAACATAGAGAAAATATCATCTGCAACTCAGCATCCTCAGTAATTCATATGCTGATAATTAGGAATCTTACATTTGTTCTGTGAAGCAAGTGAAAAATGTAATCGAAATATAAACAGTCAGGATGCTTAACTTAATTAAGGAAACCTGTTGTTTCTGAACAACTTTAACCACATACATTTGCATACAATTAATGTGTTGATTACAAATGACTTGAATTTTCTCATTAAAGCAAGGCAAGTAAGATTTTAGCTCCGCCTTTGCAAACTTGCATTTCTTGACAAAGTTTGCAATAATTAAGTTATGCTGCTAACTTAGACTGATTCTTTTCTTTAGTTAGTCCAAATTAGAGTTTTCTGTGTGGCCAGTCCTAAACTGAGCTGCTTTCCTTTAGTAGCTTTTTATAATTTATACTTTGTCATTTTCCAGAAGGCAGTGGATCCAATTAAGGTGGACTCTTTTATGGTTAAATAATCTTTGCAATAGTTATAATTTGATAAAGATTGAAAGGGTGTTCAAGATGTAATTTTCCTTCCTTTATTATTCTGCCAAATCTTCCTTTCTATAATCCTTAAGACTATTCCCACATCTCTGATTCCATATGCCCAGAGAGCCCCATACGGGCCCCATATGATTCTCTACATACTTAAAAAAAATTTTGTCTTTGTTCTCTGCCTCATGGGAGGAGAAGAGTTGTTAGAAGAGTTGTGCAAGTTTTAGCATTGAATCCCAGAAGTCAGGCCTCCCATTGGACTAAAGGTCCCAAACTGGATCTTAAAAAATTAATGTGTTTTATTAATGTTGAATGACAATCTTCATGTCCTAGGAGGGATGGTTTCAGATCATCTCTAGAGTGACCATCTTATAAAATATTTTTAAATGTCCAAGATCATCATTAGACAAGTTTGGGACAATGTTAAGAAGATAAATCTTTTTTTTTAAATAACATCATGATTCTCATAGAGATATCAACTGAGCATGTATTGTTAATGAGGGAATTGGTAAGAGGTTATACATAAGCAGTTCAAAGGAGAATTCAAAGATAATTTGCAGGTCAAGAATATTGAAATGAAAGTGCAAATGGGGGCAAAACTCTCCCTACTTGTATAGTAGGGAGAGAAGTCAATTGAATCTCTACTGGGATGCATATCCAAAACAGTACTTATTATTTATTGCTATCAATTATCTACAATTTACAGAGCTGTAAAATAGCTTAAAGTTAACAAAAGCCCAGAGCCTCTATAAAATCAGAATTGGTTAACCCAAAAGGGTTTGTTCTTACCAATACATAATTTTACAGAACACAGTGGACACAGAAATAATGAGTAACTTCAGTAAGTGCTTTTGTGCCTGTAATTGCTCTAAATGCTTTTCACATGATTGTTTCCTTTAAGCCTCATAGCTCCACATGGTAAATTCAATTACTAATCCCATTTTACAGATGAGTAAATGGAGACAGAAAGCAATTAAAGAAATATATCCAAGATCCCACAGTTCATAAATGGTAGAACCATAATTTAGACCTCAATATGATTCCAGAGTTTGTACTCTGATCTCTACACTCTACTATCCTCCCACAAAAGATAGAGTACTTAATTCTGTCTTGGGTGAGGGGTGGGGCTTGGAAACTGGAGAAGACAGCTGAGTTGAATTTTGAAAAATGACTAGGGTGTATCTACAGGCGGGAGCAGGGGATTTCCAGAAAGAAAGTGAGCCACATGAGCCAATGTACCAAGATTGCTAGGAAGAGGCCAGGTTATGAGCACGTCTTAGGTCAAACTGAAAATGGTTATATCTATGATGGAAAAAGAACTGACAAAGAATTTAAAACTGGAGAAAACCTTGATTCATTTTGCTCTTTAAAAAGAACTGTGGTCTTTATTCTTTTGATGGCAATATGGAAGATGGATTAGAGACTGGGATAATCATTAAGAAACTATGGGAGTAGCACAGGCAAGAAATGATAAAGACCTAAACCAAGTCAGCAATATTGGAGAGGTAGAGGGGAAATAAATGCACAAATACACACAACATGAAGGAATATATTTGATAGAACTCAGATATAGGGCTGTCAGAGACCAATGATTTTAAGATGACATATAATAATGTTTCTATTTTAAGTTACTGGAGAGATGTGATATCATTCACTAAGGTAGAAAAAAGTGAAAAGAAACAGATTTGGAAGAAAGAAGAGCTTGGTTATGGACAATGTTGAGTTTGAGGTGAAAATATCCAGAAGAAAATTGAATACCAAGGACGGGAGCCCAGTGGAAAAGTCTAAACAGTGATGAAGATTCATGAATTTTGTATAGCAAGGTAGTAATCAAAACCATGAAAATATATGAAATTACCCCAGGTAGGCAGAAAATTCAGAAGAGAAGAGAGAGAGAAAAGAACCTTGGGGCACACCAACAATAAATGATGCCCCATGAAGGGACCAGGAAGGAAGAGAGGTAGGGGGATTCAAAAGCAAGTGAGTTACAAATCCTTGGGAGAGGAAGACAGTGGTTTCCAAGAATGATAGAAATGGTCAATTTCAAACACCACAGACAAGACAAATCCTGCTGAGGACTGAGTCATCAGTCCCCTTGCCAGAGTTTTTCAGGAGCGTGGAAGTGTGTTGGAAAAGTTACTTGAAAAGTGAGTGGGAATAACAGAATGAAAATATTCATTTACCCTTGCTCTCTTCTGAATCCACTGATCTAACAGTAAAGAAATTTTTGAAGCTGTTAAACTATGAAGACAAAGCAAGCAGTGAGGAAAAAATTTTTTTGGAAGCTAGAAAACTAAAAAATGAGTGGTAGATGATTTAGCAAAGTCAAGAAGGCTGAATCCTAAACCAACAATGAGGAAAGATAAGCAACCTGTTTGCACCCCAGATTGCCCACCCAAGTATTCTGGAAGAAGCAGCACCAGATGCTGATGCCACTGGAAGTTTGACTGAAGACAGAATTAAAAAGAGGAGGATTATTTGAAAGTTTGTGTAAAAAGCACTCAGACGCCAAGATGGCCTTCCGTCTTCAGCAGACAGACTTTACTATTTTATGGAAGACTGGAGATTTATAGTCTACAAAGAATGAAAAATATTCTTACACTAGAAGACACCAACACAGTCATTGGTTGTATACCTTACTGAGTTTAGGGGTGGGGGATAAAAACGTTTTCATATCAAATATTGAAACCTTCAGTCTTCTTGCCCAATTCCCTACAGAAAACTGTTGGCCAGAATTACACATTCCAGGCAGGAGAAAAGAAGAGGCTTCTCCAGAGACTCAGCCTAAGGGAAAAAGACCTAAAAATACTGGCATCAGTGATTCCCCAAGGAAACATCCCAAACAGCCCAACCTGACCACGACAGTGAAGCCCACAGCCCACAAGTTGGAACTCACCCTACTCTCACAGAGCCTTCCAGCAGCTTTTCATTTTATTTTTTAATTACTCCTTTATTTTTTAGTTTTTATTTGTATAAATGTATGGAGTACAAGTATGATTTCATTAGCTTCTTAGTGCTACAACCTGAAACATGAACAGATAGTCAAGGATCCCTAGACAACTAAAGAAAACCTTTAACATGAAAGGCAGAAAACAAAACAAGCTGCAAATAATCAACTATGCAGGAAGGTGAAAACCTCAAAAATCTACCATTAATATAGTCAGAGATAAAGTTTATTGCCTTTGAAATAGGAACAGAATGCTCTATGGCAATAAAAGGAACAATCAAAGAAGAAGAAAGAGCTCTTAGAAAAGTAAAAATACATGTGCAGAAATAAAAAATTTAGAAAAAGGATTTGAAGATATTGAGGAACTCTCCTAATAGTAGAGCAAAATAGAAAGAGATAGGAACTAGAGAAAAGAAAATCAGAGAATCAATCAAAGAAGTCCAACATTCAAATAATACAAGTTTCAGAAAGAAGAAATAGAAAAAATGGAGGAAAAGTAGTAATCATTAAAGAGAAAATTCAAGAACATTCCCTATATTGAAAGCATCTACTGAGGCTCAGAAAAATAGTTAAAAATAGGCCAGGCGCAGTGGCTCACGTCTGTAATCCTCGCACTCTTGGAGGCAAAGGTGGTAGGATCACTCAAGGTCATGAGTTTGAAACCAACCTGAGCAAGAGCGAGACCCCGTCTTTACTAAAAATAGAAAGAAATTAATTGGCCAACTAAAAATATATAGAAAAAAATTAGCCAGGCTTGGTGGTGTGTGCCTGTAGTCCCAGCCACTCGGGAGGCTGAGGCAAAAGGATTGCTCGAGCCCAGAAGTTTGGAGTTGCTGTGAGCTAGGTTGATGCCACAGCACTCTAGGCTGGGCAACAGAGTGAGACTCTGACTCAAAGATAATAATAATAATAATGTACCCACATTAAGGCAGATCCTGAGAAGATTTATAACACTATATACAAATATATAGTCCTAAAAGGCAGCCAAAGAAAAAAATAAAATAAATGAAAATATAAGCAAAATTAAGTCACTTAGAAAATATCAGGAATTAGAATAGCTTTAGATTTTTTTCCAGTTTTAATGAAGTATATTTAAAACACAAAAAGTGTACATATTTAAGGAGTACAATGTGTTTTGATATTAATATAATAAACATTGTGAGATGATTACCGCGATCAAGCTAAATAACATAGCCATCCTTTCACATAGTTATAATTTTTGGTGTATGGTCAGAACAATTAAGATCAACATTCTTAGCAGATTTCAATTATACAATACAGTATTATTAACTATAGTCTTATGCAATACAGTAGATCTCCAGAACGCATTCATTCCACATAACTGAATCTTTGTACCCTTTGACCACATCTCCCTATTTTACCCACCCACCCCCTCAGCCCATGGCAACCACCATTCTATGCTCTGTTTTTATGAGTTCAACTTTTTAAAGATTACACAGATAAATAAGATTATGCAGTATTTGTCTTTCTGTGTCTGCCTTATTGCACTTAGCATAATGTTCCCCAGGCACATCCATGCCGTCTTAAATGACAAGACTTCCTTCTTTTTTAAGGCTGAGTAATATTCCATTGTAATATTATATTCCAATATGTATACATACACCATATTTTCTTTTCTTTACACATGCATCCATCAACAGACACTTAGGTTATTTCCATATCTTGACTATCGTGAATCATGCTGCAGTTAACATGGGAGTGCATATATTTCCTTGATATATTGATTTCATTTCCTTTGGATACACACCCAGAAGTAGGTTTCCAGATCATATGGTGGTTCTGTTTTCAATTTTTTTAGGAACCTCCATACTGTTTTTCATACTGGCTATACCAATTTACATTCTTACCAACAGTTTACAAGGATTCCCTTTTCTCCATGCCCTCAAGAACACTTACCTTTTGTCTTTTCTATAATAGCCATTCTAACAGGAATGAGATGATATTTCACTGTGGTTTTGCTTTGTATTTCTCTTATGATTAGTGATAGTGAGCATCTTTTCATATACCTGCTGGCCATCTGTGTGTCTTCTTTGGTAAAATGTCTTTTCGGAGTCTTTGCCCACTTTTTAATTGGGTTATTTTTTTCTTGTTATTGAGTTGAGTTCCTTATATAAATTGCATATTAATCCTTTATTGAGAATATAGTTTTCAAATATTTTCTCCCATTCCATAAGTTGCCTTTTTACTCTGTTAATTGTTACCTTTTCTGTGCAGAAACTTTTTAGTATAATGCAATTTCATTTGTATATTTTTGCTATTTTTGCCTGTGCTTTTGGTGTCATATATGAAAATTCATTACTCAGAACAATGACAAGAAGCTTTGTCCTTATGTTGTCTTCAAGTTTTATAGTTTCATGTCTTACATTAAATCTTTAATCCATTTTGAGTTGATCCAATTTTATTTGCCTGCATATGGGTATCCAATTTTCCCAACACTATTTATTGAAGAGACTGTCCTTTCCTCGTGTACATTCTTAGCAACCTTGTCAAAGATCAGTTGACCACTGATACGTAAATTTATTTCTGAGCTCTCTGTTCTGTTCCACTGGTCTATATGTCTGCTTTTATGCCAGTAGCATACTGTTTTCATTACTGTAGCTTTTTAGTCTGTTTTGAAATCAGGAAGTGTGATGTCTGCAGCTTTGTTCTTCTTTCTCAAGATCACTTTGGCTATTCGTGGTCTTTTGTGATTCTGTATGAATTTTAGAATTGTTCTTTCTATTTCTGGAAAGAATGCCATTGGGATGTTGATAAGGATTGCACTAGATCTGTACACCACTTTGAGTAGTATGGACATTTTAACAATATTAATTATTCCAATTTATGAACACAGGATGTCTTTTCATTTATCTGTGTCTCCTTTAATATTTTTGTTGCTATTTTATACTTTTCAGCATACAGGTGTTTCACCTCTTTGGTTAAGTTTATTCTTAAGTATTTTATGCTTTTTGTTGTTATTGTGAATGGGATTGAGTTCTTAATTTCCTATTCATATAGTTTATAATTTGTATATAGAACACAATTGATTTTTATATGTCGATTTTGTATCCTGCAACTTTACGGAATTTGTTTTTTAGTTCTAACAGTTTTTTGGGTTTTTTGGTCACACCCTTAGGGTTTTCTATACATGATATGATAATGTCATCAACAAGGATAATCTTATTTCTTTTTTTTCTGTTTGGATGCCTTGTATTTCTTTTTGTTGCCTAATTGCTCTGGCTGCTATTTAAATAGATGTCATGAGAGTAGGCTTCCTTGCCTTGTACCAGAACTTAAAGGGAAAGCTTTCAGTTTTCCCCCATTGATTATGATGTTATCAACAGGCTTTTCATATATAGCCTTTATTATGTTTAGGTAATTTCCTTCTATACTTGTTTTCTTGAGAGTTTTAATCATGAATGGATGTTGAATTTTGTGAAATGCCATTTCTGTATCTATTGAGATTATCATATGGGTTTTTTCATTTTGTTTTGTAAACTTGGTGTATGACATTGATTGATTTACATATGTTGAACCATCCTTGCTTCTCAGGGATAAATGCCACTTAGTCATGTTGTATACTTCTTTTACTGTGCTATTGAGTTCAGTTACCTAATATTTTTTGAGGATTTTTGTATCTATATTAATCAGGGATATTCCCCTCTAGTTTTATTTTCTTGTGGTGTCTTTGTCTGGCTTTGGTATTGAAAGTGTTCCCTATTCTTCTATTATTTGGGGAAAGTTTAAGAAGAATTGGTATTAATTTTTCTTTTAATATTTGGTAGAATTCACCTGTTAATCAATCTGAACTTGGGCTTTTCTTTTGGGAGAAGTTTTTGATTATTGATTCAATCTCTTCATTTGTTATTGGTTTGTTCAGGCTTTCTATTTCTTATAGAAATAGATTTTTATCAGTTTGTTGGTTATAATTTGTTGGTATAATTGTTGACATTATATCATTTTGATCCTTATGATCATTTTATTTCTAAAGCATCCTTTGTAATATCTACTCTTTCATTTTTGATTTTATTAATTTGAGCCTTTTCTCTTTCTTTTCTTATTTTGGCTAAGAGTTTGTCAGTTTTGTTTATTTTCTCAAAAACCAACTCTTAGGTTTGGTGATTTTTCTCTATTGTTTTTCTATTTAATTTACTTCTTCTTTTATCATTTTTATGTCCTTCCTTCTGCTCTCTTTGGGCTTAGTTTGTCTTTGATTTTTTAGTTCCTTGAGGAGTAGAGTTATGTATAAAGTCAGTTAATTTTAGATCATCGTTTTTTCTCTATGTAGGTGGTTATGACTATAAACAACCCTTTTAGAGCTGCTTTTGCTGTATTACATAATTTTTGGCATATTGTGTTTCCATTTTTATTTGTCTAAAGGTATTTTTTGAGTTCTCTTTGATATCTTGGCCCATTGATTTTTCAGCAGTGTGTTGCTTAATGTCCATATATTTGTGAATTTTTCAACTTTCCTTTTGTTATTGAATATACTGCATTTTTGCGCACTTTACATAGTGTACATACTGGTTCATTGGATAGTGTCCCATAAGTACTGTAGGCTTGCTTCACCCTTTTTCATTTTTCTTTCTTTTTTCTTCTCTAACTGGATAATTTCATATGACCTATCTTTGAGTTTACAGACTTTTTTTCTGCTTGATTGAGTCTATGGTTAAAACTCTCTCTTTTATTTTTCATTTACTTTGATGTATTCTTTAGCTCCAGGATTTCTGTTTGTTTCTTTTTTATGCTTTCTATCTCTTTGTTGAGCTTCTTGTTTTGTTCATGTATTATTTTTCTTTTTTGTTGGGTTATCTATCTATACTGTTTTGGAGCATGCTGAGCTTCCTTAAAACAATTACATTTGACTCTTGAACAACATAGGTTTGAACTATGTGGGCTCACTTACATGTAGATTGTCTTCTGCCTCTGCAACCCCTGACACAGAAAGACTAACTCCTCCTCTTCCTTCTCCTCCTCAACATGAAGATGACAAGGATGAAGACCTTTATGATGATTTCCTTCCACTTAACCAATAATACTCTTCCTTATGATATTCTTAATAATATTTTCCTTTCTCTAGCTTATTTTATTATAAGAATACAGTATATAATACATATAACATAGAATATATGTGTTAATTGAGTGTTTATGTTATTGGTAAGGTTTCCAGTAAACAGTAGGCTATTAGTAGTTAAGTTGGGTGGAGTCAAAATTATACATGAATTTTTGACTGTGTGGGGGGTCAGAACCCCTAGTCCCCATGTTGTTCAAGGACCAATTGTATTTTGAATTCTTTGATAATTCATAGATTTCCATTTCTTAAGTTACTTGCATCAATGCAAGGCTACATAGATCCACCAAATTAGGCAAACTTGACACCATCAAAGTTTCTTTTGAAATGGCCCGAGCCATGCTCCACTGTGGTGCTAGATGTAGTTCCATCCACCTGGGGACCTGGCAGAAAGTTTGCCTTCCTATGCCTCCAGTAACAGACCTGCCAACAGTAGACTCAACTGTGTATCTGACAGCACACGACCCAGCTCCAGCCCCACTTGACTGCATTAATGGAGCAGTCTGGGGGTAACCCTAACCCTAATCCTAACCCTAACCCTTAACCCCTAAGTTTCTTTTTGTAGTGTCATGCTTGTCTGATTTGGGGGATCCACGTAGTCTTGCATTGATGTTTCTGCATTTTTAAAAGCAAATATCTCTTCTTGTCTTTAACAACTATTTTGGCAAGTACTGTTTCTCCTGCCAGGTCTCCAGACTGGTATGACTGCCTCCAGTAACACAGCTGAGTGGGGGGCTGGAGCTGGGTCATGTGCTGTCATGTGCTGTCGGATACACAGTTGGGTCCACTGGAACAGGGCTAGAGCCATATCAAAGAGCCACTTCTAGTTCCACAGTCAAGTCTGGAGATAGTGGATCTGTTATCAGAAGCAGAGATGGCAGTGTCTCATGCCAGGTACTTCAGCAGGCAGGACTGCCTCTGGGACCCTAGTAGAGTGGGGCTTGAGCTGAGTCACAGGGCTTAGGTACTGCAGTTGGGTGGAAATCGATGAGCCTGTTACTGAAGGCAGGGACAGGTGTGTCTCCTGCTGCATCCTTTGGCAGAGAGGACTGACTCAGGGCATGATAGAGCAGGCTGAAGCCTGGTAATGAGGCAGCTTCGGGATCCACAGTCAGGACCTAGGTCAGTGGGCCTATTACTGGAGATACAGATGAATGCGGTTCCTCCCAGGTCCCTCAGTGGTTGCGGCCAAATTTAGGACCATGGCCAAGTACAACTGGAGCCAGTCTATAATGGGATGGGGTCACTTTTGGTCTGTAGCCAGGACCACATTCAGCGAGCCTGCCACTGGGGCACAAGCCTGCCTTTTCAAAGTGGCTCTCCTCAGTCTTAGACTTCACCAGTGTTTTGCAACCTCCCACCTGGATCCAAAAGCTCCTGCAAAGGTATTTTTGTCCAAGGATGGCTGGTAGATAATTGTGTAGGGGAACATGAGCTGGTGACCTCCTGTTCTACCATCTTGCTGACCTGGATTTTTTAACAACCCTGTGAAAATCGCAGAATGCCTTCAAAATTCTAAGGGAAAGTGCTTTCCAACTCTGAACACTTTCCAACTTGGAATTCTATGTACAACCATACTACCAACTAAGTGTGAAGATAGACTGCGCGTGATGATATAGACTGAACATAAGACATGCAAAAAACCAAAATATTTACTCACGCATTCCCCTTGCGGTCTTTCACCAGAAATTACTGAAAGGGGCACTCTACTAAAATCAGGGTGTGCCAACAGGGAAATTCAAAGGTGAAGCAAAAGAAATTCTGAGTAATGAAGAGAGATCCCTGGATGACAGCTGTGTGGCAGGTGCGGGTGACAACCAATTTAAACTGGAGAAGGTCAGAAGGCTCCAGGAGAGATGACTGTAAAAGATGAAACTGATAGAATCCCTGATGTGTTGTTTGAACACAGCAAGAGCAGATTTAGACAATTTGTGAGTGAGATAATTGAAATAAGTACATAGAAAAACTAAGCAAATGAGAGAAAGAAAAAGTGTTAAGTTCAGGAATACAGAGTGTGCAAGAAAGGAAATATTAATACAATCATAAGATTCAACTATGAATGACATTTAAAAGTCATAGTTGCACCCATTCCCTCCTCCCCGCTCCCACCCGCCCAAATGCCTCAAGGGGGGAGGGGGGCATGGGCAATATACACAACCGTAATATTTGTACCCCCATAATATGCTGAAATAAAAAAAATAATAAAATCAAAAAATAAATAAATAATAAACTAAAAAAAAAGTCATAGTTATATGACATCAAAATTAATATATAACTATATTGAAAAGAGAGTTCTGAGGAGTTTATGTGTGAAGAGGGTTGTTAGTAAAGACAAATCTTCATCTTTCATAGAAAAGAAATGATCAATAGATATGACTTAAAATGGAAAAATCATGGAGTAGTATGTTATACGGAGATATGAATAATGCAAAAATAAAGGAAATAAAAGTGTCTTGCCCATCAGCTGCATAAGAGGCAAAGCTTGGGAGTGCTGTTTTTTGTTATAAGCCTTGGAGAACTATTTGATCCTTGAAAATCAGATTTTTATCAAATTTTACATTTTAATAAAAATTTAGAGGCTAGGCTCTGGCTCACTCCTGTAATCCTAGTGCTCTGGGAGACTGAAGCAGGAGGACTGCTTGAGGTCAGAAGTTGGAGACCAACCTGAGCAAGAGCAAGACCTTGTCTCTACTAAAAATAGAAAAAAAAAATAGCTGGGTATGGTGACCCACGTCTGTAATCCTAACTACTCAGGAGGATGAGGGAGGAGGGTGTCTTGAGCCCAGGAGTTGGAGGTTGCAGTGAGCTATGAGGACACCACTGCATTCTGCCTGGGGTAACAGAGTGAGACTCTGTCACCAAAAAAAAACAAAAAATTAAACTAAATTTTTAAAAAGTGAATGGGGTTTGAGGATGTAGAGATAAGCACAAATGATTTTTGGATTAATTTGGTGGGGAAGGAAAGGCCAGTGATAGTGTGCATGTGTATGTATACACACACACACACACACACACACACACATATATATATATTATGCTTAGGCATGTATACAAGCCGCAATGACAGAGTCAGAAAATCAAAAGAAGTCAAAAATGCAGATGAGAGAGGAAATGATTAAGGAGCATGCTCCTGGCCCTGCAGGGGGTAGGAAGAACTGACCTGGAGAGCACCTTTGAGTAGGAGAGGGGGCACCTCTTCTCTGAACCTTAATGAAAGGGAGGAAAAGGTGAGTGTGGATGCTGACAAAATTGAGGTGATGTTGTCAGGGAGGAAAAACAACATTCTAATGCTGAATTCTCAAAACCTAATGAATTCTGGAATGTGAATCTTCACTAAACATTTGAGATAGTTTTCCTAGTTTCCCAAATCAGTCTCTACTATTTTTTTAATTTTGTGAAGTCAGTATATTCATTGATCTCTGGTTTATTTCCTAGCTTCTGTTCAAGCAAATGTGGGCACGTGCTCGTGTGCACATGTATGCGTGCACATGCTCACACTCATACACACATTTTTCACTCACTTTTACTCACCCATAGGCATCTACTTACTAAGAATATTCCTTCCGGAAAAATTATGCTGATAGTATAGCAAAGAGGGTTTTGGTATTCTCTTATAACTAAGAGAATTTGTTTTCTTTTCCCATCACTATTTGCATCTCTCAAGGAGATTAAAGCAAAAGTAATATCCTGTGGTAGCTACCAGCTTAACTCTTGGAAATTCTACATTTAACTTAGAGATTGCAATTCAATAATAGGTTCATCAAATTGTGTTTTCTATGCATCTCTAGTAGCTACTTTGACCTGAAATTTCACCAACAATGTCCTGTAAAGTCACATCTTCTAAATGATAAACCATAGCCCTGGAGGAATATGTAGTCAATTACTTCTGCTCTCTTCAATGGTGTTTAATTTTCAATTTCAGGTTTTTTTCACATTAATGTGCCTATTAATATAAGTCACTTCTGGTCACATTTCAGACACAGATACCTAACATGAATAGAAAAGTTACAGTGTGTCATCTCCTGTGCTAAGCTTTTTACATTCATTAATTTATGTTATTCTCCTAATAGCCACCCTAGAGCAAAAGTATGCTATTAGCTCCACTTTAATGAATATGAAGTGACCAAGCCAGCATTCAAATCCAGGAGTAGCAGTAGCAGTACTGCTTCTCCAGCTGCCGTGGTCCAGGGGCAAAAGGATGAGGGCTTTAACCTGGGCAACGGCCTTGGAAAAGATTGTATAGATGACGCTCCTTTTCACTCCACAGCACATTTGATGGAAGTCCTTAATACAGCTGCCATCTACTACAAAGTTTATATAAACCCTACTTCCTATACAAACATCCTTCCTGAATTCTTTAGGATTTGAATATAAGTGTGTGTGTGTGTGTATGAGTTCACATGCCACAAACTATTTCTATGTTATCTTATCAAATCTGACAATAACACTATGAGTTACATATTATTTTCCCTGTTTATAGAAAAGGAAATTGAGATGCAGAGTAGCTAAGTGACATGTCCCTTTTTGAACAGCTTGAGAGTACAAGGTCTGAGAGTTTGAGAGACAGTGCAACAATAGAATCATCTTTTGAACCAAGCTTTAAGTTCTGTAGCTGGGAATAACAGTGTGTATAGCTGTATTCCCCCTCTCTGTTGATCTTCTGTAAATGACCCAGAGGTGATGGAGATATGTTAATATTTTTTATTAATTTTAAAAAGTCCTTTTGACAGCACCCATTTAGAAATGAGATATAGATTAATAGATATATAAAATATATGAGATATATGAATGATACTGTATATATGATATAATTATGTTATAGTAGTGTATGATTAGGAAATCCTATATTTATGACATTATATAAGGACACATAAAAAGTGCATCCTAATTCTCGTGTGGTTTCAATGCAGCAACTAATAGGTTTAAACCCAGCTAATTAGTTTTTATGATACAGGAACAGACCAAGGATGTTAATTGCACACAAATATAAGAATATGCAACAATTATACCTTCATAGGGCTTAATGTTGTACAACTCAAGGTTTAACAATCCCATATGGATGCTGCAAACAGATGTGCCTGGTCCTTTTAAAAGACAAAGGCATTTCCCTAAATGACTTAGCTTCTTTCCTGCTAAGGCAGTCATGCTAATCATGAGTTCCCCTGCCTTGCAATATTCAAAAGACAGCCTTTTCTCACAATGAACCAGGAAACAATATTCTATTTTGCATTGAAAATTCACCTCACAAAATTATCCTGACCTTGAGATGTTTTTAAAGTAGAATCAGTGTGAAAAATGTCCTTGGGCACCACTCCAAATGTTTCCTGAGAAATTTCCACTACCTGAGCTGTTTAATCATGACTTTTACTTTCCTCAAATCTTATTCTTTGGGTATTGAAAGAGTCTTTGTTTATTTCAGTTGGAGCAGACAGAAGGATTGGCATAGCACAAGGACATTTTTAATAATAAAACATGTACTCAGGAGTTAGAAAGGGATAATTCACTTATTTTTTTAAAAATACTTCATTTTTTTAGAGCAGTTTTAGGTTCAAAGCAAAATTGAGATGAAGGTATTGAGATTTCTGATATACCCTATTTTCATATATGGATAACCTCCCCCATTATCAACATCCCCCAGCAGAGTGGTACATTTGTTACAATTGATGAACCTATACTGACACATCATTTTCACCCAGAGATCATAGTTTACATTGGGATTGACTCTTGGTGTAGTACATTCTATGGGTTTGGGCATATGTATAATGACATGTGCCCTCATTATGGTATCATACAGAGTAGTTTTAGTGCCCTAAAAATCCTGTGCTTCACCTATTCATTCATATTCATTTCTTTTTCAAATCAGATGAAGTTGTATTTTCCTTCTAAGGAATCCAGATGTATTAAGGACATCCATAGAGTATGTAGGTGCATGCTATATGCACCATCTTCAGAGCTCTGCCTACTTTAATGGACTTTTTTCTTTCTATAAGGAAGAGTCTAGAAATTAAACTTATTTTGTTAGAAAATAAATAATGAATTTGCACACAGATGCCAGCTAAATCCACAGCAAAATTTAAAATACAAAAGAGGTCCACATTTGTAATTATGCAAAACATCACAAATATGAAGCCGTTACACCCAAGGGAAATAAACAAATTTAAAAAATCTCATAACTTGTGTGACTTTCTGAGACTTGTACTCTTCTCTCATTTCATGCTACATCATGTGTTACTGTTTCATCAAAGCAAACAGTTTGTTTCATTTAAAAATCTCTTCAATGAGCTTAGTGGGAACAGCTGCAATGCAGGTCTCTCCCCTCACACTGATACTACTGAGCGTTCTTTCTTGTTCTGTTTCCACTCTAGACACGATTAACCATATTTGCAAAAAAGTCTGCTTAGCCACCTGTTTCCCTGTCTCTAGCTAATTGTTGTTTGTCCCAGGTGAGAAGACTAGGTGAACAACAATAGTGTACTTTTTATAGGGAGAACAAATACGCTGTTAATAGGAAAGGAGAGGAGAGAAGAGGAGAGAGGAGGGGAGAGGAGGGGAGGAGGGAGGGAGGAAGGGGAGGAGGGAGGGAGGAAGGGAAGGAAGGAGGGAGGAAGTAAGGAGGCAGGGAGAGAAAGAGAGGGAAAAATTTTTTATAAGTGTTTTCCTTGGTTGTTTTTTTTTGGGGAGGGGCACAGCTCATCAGCATAATAGTTATATTGTAATTAGCATAAATCAGTTACCCTAGGGCAGGAGTCAAGGCGAGGCAGTAAGTATCCATTCGTTCCCCTGGCTTCAGTATATGAAATATAGTTGTAAATCTGACACAAGTTATCTGTCATGACATCATTTGACCAATGAGTACATATTCCCCAAGCTGGAAGAGGTAAACAAAACCCCCACCCCCAAAACACCCCTGCTGCCATTGTTTTAATAATCTGACTTCAGTATATTATGTTTCAAACTGGTTACAATTCACCAAACTCTTTTTTGCAAGAAACAAAGATGTGTGGACAAAAGTCAAAGAACAACTAAATAACACATTTAAGTTGTTAAGATGAACATAAATACACTCTGCTTTAATAAACTAATCAGACACTTATCCATATATTGCACACAGAATCACCATCAATAAAGTTGAACTGCCAAGACTGAATGCTGGAAATCAATTAAAGGAAATGCTGACACTAAATTCACACACATTTTGGATGTATAGCATTAATCCTTTAATTCTCTTTCATTTTACACATCTGGTGCTCTTTTTGCCTGTGGATTTCTATATATAAATAAATACTAAGAGTATAAGCTTTGCATTATTCTCTAAAGCAATATGGTTCCTTTGAAGTTGCCTAGGATGCAACTTTGCAAACACTTGCCTCTTTGTTGGGGCAACATGTTCAGAAGTCTAGAAACTCATCACTCCTAGGAGATCTTGTTATAAAAACTTAGCAGTGCAAAAACTTCAGTGTCCAAAATTATTAACTCTAACTCACACTGCCAAATCACTGGTAGCAAAGTATATATATACATGGCACCCTTGATCATATGTATGTTTCCACCTAAGCACATCTATGTAAAGGGCCTTGTCTCTGGAAAAAAAAAAATCTGTATAGAAGACAAGTGTATGCATTTGTGATCTACTAATTATGGATGGGAATCTAGGGGATAATTCCATACTTCATCTAATAACAACCCTATCCTTTTGAGCAAAAAAGGAAGAAAAAGTTTCCTCAAGATCCTGTTAATTTTATTACCTACTAATGAAGAAAGTGAATAGATTAGATCTAATTTAATTAGCTAAATTCCTTTACATAGCTTTTCTGTGAAAATGAGAAAAAAGAAAAAAGAGCCCCAGTCTAAAATCTATAAGAGTATTCTTCGGAACATCATATGCACGGCAGTTGCATTGCCAAAAAGCAGAATAATGAAATAATGTACTGGGATACTTGGTGTCTAGTCCTGGTTTTCCCTTTCAGTAGCTATATGATGTTAGGAAGGTTGTTTAATGTCTCTGGGCCTTCATTTGTTCGCATTTTGCTAATGGATAGGAACTATGTCTGTTTGTCTTGCTTTATTGTCTTGGATTATTCATAATGGTTTTTAAACTCAGTTAGTGAAATGTATAAAGGGCAGAAAAATTATATTATAAAACTAGTAATGTTATCAACTTCCAGTTACATCTCTTTCTATTTCTATTTCATTATTTCCTTAAGGTCACTGGTGGCACACAACAATTACTAGGCAACATAGCTTGGCAGGAGCAAAGGCAAATAGGAGTTTGTCCAGTATTAATACCACTGATGCAATTAATCAAGCTTGCAGAGCTTCCTGGGAAAACAAATGCCTACAGGGGGAAAATGGATCTGCTTAACAATGATTTCCAGGCAGCTCTTCTAGTTGATGCCAGATGAGTGACTAAATCAGGGTTCAGCAAACTTTTCTGTAAAAGAGTAGATAACAAATATTTTAAGCTTTGCAGGTCTTTGTTGCAGCTACTTTACTCTGCCATGGTAGTACAAATGTAGTATAAATGTAGCCATAGACAATATGTAAATCGATAAGCATGGCTATGTTCCAATAAAACTTTATTTATGGCCACTGATATTTGAACTTCATATACTTCTCACAAGCCATAAAATATTATTCTTGTGATTTTTTTCAACTTTTAAAAATGTAAAAACTGTTCTTAACCATTGGGCACACAAAAACAAGCATTGACTGGGATTTAGCCTGGGGGCCTTACTTTGCCAATCCCTAGATGAATGTTAGGAAACTACAGAGGTTAGTCATGGGGGTTCTGTCAAGATTTCTGTTTAGGTTATATTGTGTGATTATTAATTGTTCTCAGCACTGATTACCCTTTGTAATATATCGTGATAGTATCTATGGATCAGGGACACTGTGCAAAGTGAATACACAGAGAGAAAAAGAAAATCTTTTAGTGGCACTGAGAGAGAGAAAAGCTGTAGAGTGCAATGAGTCCTAAACCAGGTGGCAGGCACTCTGATCTCTGGCTCTGCCCTTGTTGTAGAACCACCATGATACTAGAGGAAAGATAAAGGCAGGAAGGAGCCCAGACACAAAAGGCAATGCCACATTGTCTGCAAATGAAGTGGCAACATTCTCCTGTCTTACAGAGCTTATCTAACATATCAACAGTCAATTCTTCCCAAACCAGCTTGACAGGCCTTAAGAAACCCCTGCCTATTGTGGATAGTAAAATTCTAACATGGATACTCAGTCTTGTCTCTAGAGTTTTTACCTTCATGATGCTTACAAACACAGAAATGTGATTAAGGCGTTCTTTCTATGTTAATAATAACTAACATTAAATAAGAAGGTCAATTGTACTCTAGTAAGAAAGCCCAAGGTTAATTGAGAATTTCAGAATTGTCTATTTTCATTCAAAATAATCCACAATAAAATCTATCAACCTTGAGCAAGGAAAATACATACGAGGAATAATCCCAATTTGAGTTTGGCAAGAATTTCTACTATTTGCTTCACTAAAATGTTGTGGTAAGAACAAAGCTTAAGAAATTCTTTTTGGAACATTGAGCTCTTTAAAATACACATTCATTACCATGTTGCCACCAACAATGTTGGAAAGATGGATAAATCAGAAATGCCTAAAAAATTTGAGGTTTCACCAGGGATGAAATAAACTTCAGAGTCAGATGGGCCCAGATTTGAGTCCCAGTTCAGTCATCTAACAACAGTGTGACCTTGGGCAAATCATGTCCACTCCCCAGACCTCAATTTACTCATCTGCAAAGCAAGAGCTTATAAGAGGGCTCAGGACAGTGTCTGGCCCAGAGCAGGCTTCCAAACAATGTCAATTCCTTCCAAGAGAACATATATGCTATTGTTTATACGAAAGCCATGTGAAGTAGAAATAGAACTCATAGTCAATGGCTTTACTGAGGTTATACAACAATCCTTTCTTTCCTGCTTCAAGTAGCAGGCATAGAGAACCAGATTTAGGGTGTTTTTCTTAGTAACTGAGGACCTAGCGGTAAATGTCTGTATTTGAACACTGTCACCTACTAGCTATATTACCTGGCAAGGTTTTTTTTTAACCCTTTCTGTGCCTCAGTCCTGTCTTTAAAATCAGAATGATAATAGTACCTAACTCAGGTTCTTAAAGTTATTATGTGAAAATATTTATATATCAACATTTATCTATCTATTTATAGCTTAGTAACAGTAATAATCCTCTGTAAGAAGTGTAAGCCAATGTGATTAACCTTGACATTCTAGGCATTAATTATAAGTATACACAGAAAATATAATGAAGCTAAAATATTGAGAAGGTATAGGGGAGTCAGCTAAGGATATAAAGAGAGCAAGATTTATTCACTTAAGAAATCATTATTAAGTTTGATAATGTTCCAGGCACTGTCCTTTTGTTGTTGTTGTTGTTGTTGTATATGTCTCCCCTTCTAGGTGAGTGGAGACACATAAAGCTTTAAAAATATTTCCATGTTTTTTTCAATTTTAAATAAATCTCTATTGTAAAGGTATACTTTTTTCATTTGCCTCTTTATCCTAAAATCCAAAGACAAAGAAAAACAATTTAGTTCATTGAGATTATTTTCCTAGTGTGGTCCCATCATAGAAGTGTTGGTTTGGTTAGTTCTGTGGGAGTTCTTTTCACCTTTCATGTCTCAATTTAGATTCTGGGTGGAGGTTGCTGTGTTGTATATGATATAACCCATTAAAGGAGTCCCTGCGCTTGGAAATTGCACTTAAGGTACCTTCTATGAAGGATCTTTAAGTTCTATTTAAGGCAAGAGGCAGCTATGGGCCAAGAGGAAACTGAAATAATTCTTAAAAACCCAAACCTAACTTATTATGACAGACTTGGAATGTTGGGAGTATAAGCCCCAACTTATATGGCATAACAGTTAAGTTTTTTTATGAAAATAAGAATATTTTATTTATTTCCATTTGATGTTTGTTTCTCTTTTTTATTTCAGAATATTACGGGGGTACAAATGTTTAGCTTACATATATTGCCTTTGCACCGCCCAAGTCAGAGCTACAAGTGTGCCTATCCCCCAGACATCGCACATCGTACCCATTAGATATGAATTTACCCATCCCCTCCTCCCCTCTCCCACCTACCTGACGTCCTAGGAATGTTACTTCCATGTGTGCACATAAGTGTTGATCAACCAGTACCAATTTACTGGTGAGTATGTGTGGTGCTTGTTTTTCCATTCTTGTGATACTCCACTAAGTAGAATGGGTTCCAGCTCTATCCAGGATAATACAAGAGGTGCTATATCACCATTGTTTTTTGTGGCTGAGTAGAACTCCATGGTATACATATACCACATTTTATTAATCCACTCATGTATTGATGGGCACTTGGGTTGTTTCCACATCTTTGCAATTGTGATTTGTGCTGCTATGAACATTTGAGTGTGGATATCTTTTTTATGGAATGTCTTTTGTTCTTTTGAGTACATGCCCAGTAATGGGACTGCTGGATCAAATAGTAGTTCTACTCATAGCTCTTTGAAATATCTCTATATTACTTTCCACAGAGGTTGTACTAGTTTGCAGTCCCACCAGCAGTGTATGAGTGTTGCTATCTCTCCATATCCATGCCAGCATTTATTGTTTTGGGACTTTTTGATAAAGGACATTCTCCCTGGAGATAAGTGATATCTCATTGTGGTTTTGATTTGCATTTCCCTGACTTAGACTAAGACTTACTTGCATATTTTTAAAAATAAATATATAAGAAATGTTTTGGAGATTTGCAGCAATTTGAAAAAACTCACAAACTAGGTAGCCTAGAAATATTGAACAAATTAAGAAAAAGTTAGGTATCTCATGAATGCATAAGATATATGTACATGCTAGTCTATTTTATCATTTACTACCATAAAATATACATAAATCTATCATAAAAAGTTAAAATTTATCAAAACTTATACACACAAATGGAGACCATACATGGTGCCATTCAGAGTTGAGAAAAATGTAAACAAATCTAAAGATGCAGTATTAAATTATAACTTCATAAAATTAACTGTAGAACATACTGTTCTACTGTAATAATTTCACAGCCACCTCCTGTTGCTATTGCAGTAAACGCAAGGGTTGCAAGTATCTGCTTAAAATGCTAATGCTCTCCCAGCAAGCAGTTTGTTTCTCCAGTAAATTGCATATTGTGATAAAAAAAAAAAAAATGATCTCTTGCAGTTCTTGTATATTTTTCATAGTTTTTAGTGCAATACTATAAACCTAGAATAACACCCTGGGACCCATATGAGTGCCACTAGTGATGCTGGCAGTGCTCCCAAAAAGCAGAGAAAAGGCATGACATTACAAGAAAAAGTTCAATTGCTTGATATGTACTATAGTGAGGTCCACAGCTGAGGCTGCTCGCTATTTCAGACAGACAATTCATATCAAAACAGGTGACGTAAACTTACAGTACAATAAATACAGTAAAGTACTATAAATGTATTTTCTCTTCCTTATTATTTTCTTAACATTTTTTCCTCTAGTTTACTTTATTGTAAAAATATAGTATATAATACATATATCATACAAAATACATGTTCATCATCTGTTTATGTTATCAATAAGGCTTCTGGTCAATGGTAGGTTATGAATAGTTACATTTTGGGGGAGTCAAAAAAGAAAGGTATACATGAATTTTCAACTATGTGTGGGGTTGGTGCCCATAACCCCTGCATCAATCAAGGGTGAACTGTAATTACATTCACAAAGTGATTAGGTACAATTGCCAAGGAGGAATTTGGTTCATTCTATCATTTAGTGAGTCCTCCTACGTGCCAGACACATGCTGTGTCCTGGAATTACAAAGTTGAACAAAGCAAAAATCCCTCAGCCTAGAGGTGAAGACGAGCATGTAAACAAATGTAAAAGGGCTAGTGTAAGGAACCTCTCTGATTGGCTAGGTTCAAGTTCTAGGTGTGCCACTTACTGGCTGGACTTTAGGGCATTACTAAACCCTTCTGCTTCTGTTTCATCCGCTATGAAAATGAAAGGTAATCACTGTTCTTACTCTTATAAGGCAGTATGAAGAATTGAATTATTAATAGTTAATAAATGCTTATGTAAAATGCTTAAATGCTTTTGGACACATAATAAAAGGTGGCTCTTAATATTGCTATGCACAGGATGCAATAGGTTTAGGGACGGAAAAGCCTATAACTGTTTATGGAAAGAGGCCAGGAAAGATCTCACCAAAGAGGTGTTAGGCCAAGCATAAAGTAATAAGAATTCATTAGGCAGATGAAGGAGAGAAAGATTTTATTGTCAGGAGGTCATGAGGAAGCACGTTACATTTTAGAAACCTAAGCGAGAAGATGGGATCTGGCAAATTAGACTTGGGTTAAATCATAAGAGCATTTTGTATTAGAGTTTTTGATGCAAACAGCATTCTTACCACATGAAGCCAAAAAGCAAAGGGAAAAAGAGAAGACAATTAATGGTAAGGATGTGGATAGCATACAGAAGCAAAGAGAATGTGGAATAGGCATGTCTTTGAAAGAATCCAGGGCATCTAAAGGAATTTAGGTAATCCTAAAATAACTGTAGTCCCCCCTTTTCCTTGGGGGTTATGTTCCAAGCCTCCTGGTAGATGCCTGAAACTTTGAATAATTCTGAACCCTATTTATCCTATGTTTTTTCCATATATAGATATCTACAATGAAGTTTAATTTACAAATTAGGCACAGTAAGAGATTAATAATAACAAATAATAAAATAACATAATTATAAAAATATACCATAATAAGTTATATGAATATGATCTCTGTCTCACAAAATATCTTCTTGTACTTTACTCATATTTCTTCTTGTGATGATTATGGGATAACAAAATGCCTATATGATGAGATGAAGGGAGATGAATGACATTGTGGCATAGCATTAGGCTACTATTGACCCTATGACAATACATCAGAAGGAGGACCAATTGCTTCAGGAGGTCTCAGATCATCAATCCATGACAATGTTGATGGTTGAATGTCAGGAGCAAAGGATGCCAGTGACCAACAGGCAGGACAAAAGGATAATTCTCATACCAGGTAGGACTGAGCAGGATGGCACGAAATTTCAGCACACTACTCAGAACAGCACACAATAAAAATTTATGAATTGTTTATATCTGGAATTTTCTATTTAATATTTCTGGACCATAGTTGACAGCAGGTAACTGAAACACAGCAAATGAAACCACCGATAAGGAAGAACTACTGTAGGACCAAAGAGACAATCTTCTTAGAGTCCTTGAATCTACAGTATGTCAGCAACAGAATCTACAATATACGCCCGAAACAAATCACCTCCAAGTACTTTTCTTTTCTTTATTCAAAATTGAAATTTTGAGGAGAGAATTGGCCTAACTTAACCAGGGGATGGGAGGGCATCTTGAATAACAGTCCCTTAAGTCTGCTGGCTTTGGGATCTGGGTAGTTCCCCCAAAGTAACATCAGTTGTATGGCTCCTGGGATAATGAGGATGGATACTCCATAGGCAAAAAGAGACCCATAAGAGTCTGAGATACTGTACCAAGGACTTTAGACTTTATCTTATAGGCAAAGGGAAGTCAACAGAGGATTTAAGAATGGAGATAATCCAAAGTCGTGTTCTCTTTGGGAATATGATACACTCTGGAAGCTGTAATATATACGATCATAAAATGAGGGTCATATGGCTTTGTGTTTAGGTTGCAAAATATAAATAATATGTAAAATTCTCATGACATTTATTGGTAGGCAATATTATGGATATTAGAAAGAGTAACAAATTCATAAATCATTTAATGACTACAATTTCATTTTGTAGGTAACTAAACAGAGGCTCAGCATCTGTGGCTTTCCCTAAGTCATAAGTCTACTTGTTGGCATTAGGGACTTGAGACTGATTTTCCTTATTTTATTGTATAACATCATCAGGTCAAGCCATTTCAGTAAAAGCCCATTTTAAAGTATCTTTCTTCAGTAAAGTACTGTGCTCTAACACAGAGATACTATTGTGACTTGGTTATGTCTGCAGTATACCTCATGTGGGGTATTTCTCTTCACTATTACTTGGAATGCTGAAGAAATAATGATGTTTTTCATTATTTTTCATTGTTTCATTTATTCAGCAAGGACTTAGTAAGTATCAGGCACTATGTTGACTGAGGGTACAAAGATAATGGTAATAATGTTGATAATAACATCATCAATAATCATAATATAAAAACACATATCACTTCCTAGGTGCCAGACAATATTTTAAGTGCTTTTCATATTAATTCATTTAATCCTCATAAAAAACTGTGAGCAGGGATAGGGAGTGATTGCTTATGGGTTCAAGGTTTCTTTTGGGGATGATGAGAATGTTCTAAAATTATACTGTGCAGTTGGTTGCACAAATCTGTACATATACTAGAAAACAACACTGATTTGAACACTTTAAATGGGTGAATTTTATAGTATGTTAATTATATTTCAATGAAGCTGTTGAGAAATAAAATTAAAACCCAGGAGATAAATTATTAGCACCACAATGCAGATAAGTAATCCAAGGCACAGAGAGGTTACATCCTTTGTGACCAAGGTCACAAAGCTGGTAAGTGACAGAGCTGGGATTCAAATCCAGGCAGTCAGACTCAGATTTTATATAGTCTCTGACCTGAAAGAACTCTAAATTTGTTCATTTACAAATATGAACATATATTGCCCTTGTGTCTAAAGTATGAAGATTCATTAAATACACACTTGGAGACAAAGGAAAAATATATAAAGGAAAGACAATAGATAGCAAAGTACCAAATATCTGCACATGTGCCATTATATTCAAAGCCTGATTTTGCTCCTGATGATATTGGTGTGATCAGGAAAAAAGTTTCATAAGTTGCATTGGAAAAGAAGGTAAAGAGCAGTTGACTCATCATCCATTAACACGACAAGCTAAGGCTGGGCCTTGTGTGCATGTGAGTGTGCAAATGTACGCATGTCTGCCGGACAGTCCTACTCCAGGAAGTCCTAGCACCTGGCAGAACACACAGGAGATAAATGGATGACTCTCAATGAGTTAAAGAGAATAGCTTAAGTTGAATTCCAACTTTCTGTACTTTAGTTTGGCCCAAGTCTAGACCATAAAAGAAGGAAAAAGAGCTGCCACATGATGATCTGAGGTAGACAGGCATTAAATGACTAGCCATTTGGTGAGCACTTTGTTAGAGAGGCCACAGCTCCAAATCTATATAGGCCAACTAATTCTTACATAAAATTCTTTTCAAGAACACAGACTATGGTTATCTTGAAAATGTATTTAAGTGGTTATGAAAAGAACCTAGTAGAGAAAATAGGTGGCTGAGCTCAAATTATTTTCTACTCTAGAAAAAACTCACAATGCATTCCTACTAATGGTGAACTAAGGACAAAGCATTTCCTTAAATAGTATGTATCCAACCATTAACAGGTTGTTAACACCAAACTATAACAAGCAGAAATAGCAAATACTTAAACCAGAATACAATACCCAAATTTTAGTTCCACAAACTGGCAAAATTTACTCTAAATTCTACTCAATAGCATTTATGCACCAAACACTGTACTAGTTGCTGGAAGAATAAAATGTGACCTTTTGTGCTGAAAGAGCTCACAGTGTAAGTGTTTCTACATCCACAAGATTTTTAGCATGTCTGCATTATTATTTAGTTGAACATTCTTCTCATTTTGGTAATAAATTATGAGTGTGGTGTTCATTAGGTCCCAAATAGGGCTCTTCTCATTTGTGAAAAACTAAAATAACTACATAAAAAATACAAAGGTAGCTGCACTATTCCCATTAGCCAAGATATGGAATCAACCTGAGTGTCCATCAATAGATTAATGGATAAAGAAAATGTGGCATATATACACAATGGAATATTATTATTCCTTTAAAAAGAATGAAATCCTGTCATCTGTAGCAACAATATGGATGGAACTGGAGGAAATTATATTAAGTCAAGTAAGCCAAGCACAGAAAGACAAATGGTGCATGTTCTCACACATATGTGGGAGATGAGAAAATTGATCTCATGGAGGCAGTGAATAGAATAGTGGTTACCACAGGCTAGGGATGGTAGTTGGGAGGAGGGGCTAAAGACAGGTTGGTTAATGGGTACAAAAATACAGTTAGATGGAAGGAATAAGATCTTGTGTTCAGTAGCATGATAGGGCAAACATAGATTATTTTTTACTTCAAAATAACTAGAATAGTAGATTTGGAATGTTCCCAACAAAAAGTAATGATAAATGTGTGAGGTGATGGATATCCCAATTACCTAGATTTAATCATAACACACTGTACACTTGTATCAAAATATCACATGTACTCCATAAATATGTACAACTTTAATGTATCTATAAAAATTTAAAATAAAAAAATTTAGAAAAAGACAAAGGTAGATTTTCTTACTAGATAGAGAGGTAAATCCCAAATAATTTATATTTAGCTTTTGAATGTTCAAAGAATAAGATAGACATACACATGTAGATGTGGGTAGAAGAATCTCTACCTGGGTCCAGTTTCTCTATGTATCACAAACTCTGTACAGTCTTTTGTTAGCTTACTTAGTATATGTATTATAAGAAGAAGAACCAAGTGGATAAGAGCTCAGGTATCCATATAATGTATTATCTAACCCAGGGCACTTTTAAGAGTTAATAAAGTCACTATAAATACATTGAGACAATAGAAAGAAAATGGGACTATCCCAGACAAACTGAGACATTGTGGTCATTCTATTAAAAGCCTGTGGTCTGCGTTCAGACTTCACTAGAGGGCAGGGAAAAATAGTTGAAAGCTTCTGAAAAGTGTCAGTAAAGGACCAGAACTTCAGGAAGCTTACTTAATAAGAGACGTGGGTAATGGCTGAATTGCAGCAGAGATGGACTGAGACTACGAAAGCCCATGAACATTGTTATGGCAGCAGGTAAGAAATAATAAGAGACCAAGGTAGGATGGCGGCAATAAAAAGAGAAAACCTATATAAGAGATCAGGCAGTTAAAGAAATCATACAAGTTATAAAACTAGTCCAAGTAGTTAGAAATTATTGAACATATCTCCAGGGACTTGGCAGGTAAAGGTCAGGCATGGTAGAGCACCTGCCAGCAGGAGACACCAAGGGGAGCTCAGATTCCAGGGCAAAAGCTATTTGCTCCCTATCCATTTTTCATACTTCCTATTCATGTGTGATCACAGGCGTGTGCTTCATCCTAAAGAGAACTAAAGCCCTCCACATTCTGCTTGCTATCGTGGAAGGTACAGGTAAACCAAGAAGCTCTGTCACTGGTGGGGTAATAAAATGCCACCAACAATTGCTCCAGACACCACTTGGTGGCACCAGTACCCTGAAATGGTTGAATGCAATTTGCACTTCTTGATCTCACATGGGAAATGCATATAGATCTTCAGTCAACCCTCAAATTCAGTTTTTTCCATGATTATCTGACTTCTTGCATAACTTTCACGTCCTCCTGCATCTCTATCCATGGGGATTCTGGTAGAAGATGAGAATGTTTTATTTTAATAATCTCTTATTATTTCAAAAATTCCTTTGCATATATGCACACATATAATTGTGCATAAATATGACCATTTCATACCACATTTCTCCTGTTAGACTCTTCCCTTTTTGTTTAGCTTAGGCACTTACCACCACCACAATTCCCCCTACCCTTCCAGACAACCCATCTTAACCATCTAGTATGTATTCATCCTTATTTTTCCCCTCATATAACCTTATGCAGATGGGTAGATAGATAAATTATAGAAAGGCAAAATAATACATGTAAAAGTTTTTTGGTCACTGATTTAGAAAATGGGTTCATATTATATGCTTTTCTGTACATCTTGCTTTCTCTCTCAACTCTACCAGGTGGTAATCCTTCTAGGTCAACTGGTATTGCTCCACTTTATTCTTTTGAGGGGCTGCATAATATTCTATGGTGTAAACATACTTTAATTTATTCAACAGCATCTTTATTGAAGGGCATACACTGGTTTTATTTTGTTTTTGCCACAATGATAATGCCACTGTAGAAATATTATATCTATATCCTTACACACTGATGCTTGTTTCTATGGGTTAGATTCCCAAGAGGGAAATGCTGGATTGAAGGGTAAGTATATATTTTTAATTTTAAGAAATGTTGCCAGATTCACTTCCACAAAGGTGTTTAAAATGCTCATTTCTACCAGCGATGTATGAAAGTGCTCTTTCCCTCACATATGCATCAGCCATGCATGGTTTTACTTTTTGCTTTTTGCAGCCTGGATAGTATAAAGTGATAATTCATTATTTTTTTGCTTTATATTTTCCTGACTAGTGATTTTTGAGCATATTTTTGGGTTGTTTGGCCATTTTGATTTGATTCTTCACAGCTTTTGCTCAAAGCAAACATATTTTTAAAGGATTTCTACTTAGTGAAGAAGCTGGAAGAATATTGCTAAAATATATTTTAGAAAGTAGAAAACAGGATTTATCATAGTCACCAATATCTATATATGTGGTATCTAATGCAAACTAAAAGTACTAGAATACCAGAAAAGTACTACTCCATTCTGAAATGTCTACTCTGAAGGCAGAATATGGCTATTTTTCTCTTCATAAAGAATTGTCTCTCTCTTAGTGCTTTCCTTCTGATTGGACAGTGTGCTTTGCTGTCTGTGTTTAAGTAGGATTAGGTATTAAGTAGAACCAGTCCCATTTATTCGAGTGCCACTCCAAATACTTCCTTTAAAAAAGAAAGAAAGAACAAAAATCAGTAGGGAAAGAAATTGTATTTTTAAGCTTCTAAGAAGATTTTATAAACAATGGAGCCCAGAGAACAAAAAAAGCCATAAAATGACTTGACAGTGTCCTTTTAAGTGAGCATATGTGAGTTTTATGCATCCATATGTGTTCACATATGCCCTACATATGCATGGCCAGCTGCTAGCCAGCCAGATTGTTCAATGTGTATGTTTACTGTAAAACAAGCCGAAAGTGTTTGGTCTCTTTGTTAGAGAAACAGCTCATAATTTCAAGTATACAAACGTCAGTTGTTTCTCATTTCTTTTTCTTCCAAGCCAAATGAGCTGTTGATGCTCAATTTGGCAGGATTCTAACTGAGGCTGACTCTCGGCCAGCCACAGAAACCTGGCCCTGAAAGTTTGGGAAATTTTTACAAGAATAAGGAGGTTTTTCCTAATGGCTCCCTGAACCATAGGAAGTTTCCTTAGAGCTTCAGCCAGTTCTTTCCCACTCAATATCCCAAAGGATAACCACTAAATTGTTTGGATACTAACGAATGGAGTTAGGTGTGAAATGAGGGTATCAAGTCCTCCCACACTTTGGTCAAATACTCTTCCAAAATCCTCTGTTAACAGAGAAGAGCAGAAGGTGTGGAGATTTTATTTGTGATAACAACTTTAGCTATGAGCCCTCAGCATCTCTCCTTTTATGTCACCTTTCATGACAGTGTCCTGCAGCTTAAAATGACGAAGTAAAACTTGAACCAATTTCTAACTGGTGATGAAACCTTTGGGCCAATTATACATCTGCTTCCTCAATCAAGGTATTAAACCCAATTATCACTTAGTATTCTCTGCTGCCTGCATAGCAGGAGGAAAAAACATATAAGGAAGCTGGTTTTAGTGAAAACAACATGCTTTGGCGTGAGTCTGTGTCCAGTCCTGACTCCCTCATTCCCTGGACATGTGACTTTATGTAAGCAGTTTCAAACTTCCAACTTCAGTTTCCTCATCAGCTAGATGGCAATAGTTATGCTGATTTCCTATTTGTGATGAAAATTAAATGAGATAATCTATGTAAAGAACAATGCACAGTCTTGGAGATACAGTAAGTGCTCGATGAATGTAAGTTCCCGTCCTTCCCATTTCCACTTTTCCCTCCCTAGTCCCTGCAAAAAGAGAGAGACATGAGAACCAAGAATATTTCTTGGTCAAGAACATAATCCAAAAGCCCCCAAAGATAATGGTAGCAGGTAAATAGGCTGATTTTAACAGAGAAAATTCATTTAAAGTGTTAGTTTTTGATATCAGTAACATAGACAGGACTGATCAGTACATATGTATGAATACATTCATAAATACATAGTCATTTATTTAGCACCTATTATGTGTCTAGAATAGTGCCTGACATATATTAGTTATCTATAAATATTTCTTAAACAAATGAATGAAAACCAAGTCCTTAGAGCACCATCATAATTTTTTCCTAAGTGCTCAGTTTCCTGGAGTTTGTTAGTGATGACTCCTTACTTTTCAAAGTAAATGTCACAGTAAGGAAGAAGTTTAAATATCTGTTATTACAGATTTATGCATCCCTTGAAAAACTACTGTAAGTATCCCAGGCACCACAACTAGAAGCATCGCAATCACCTTCCAGCTTGTCAACACAGGCTCTTTCTACATCTAATCATCTCTCATTCCTTTCTTTCCCTTATCCCATTCAACCTTCCTGAAGCTGTCCAATGTTTCCTCATAACTAAAAAATGAAATTCCTATTGCTACAGGTGTCCATGTGTTTGGGTCAAAAAAAATGAACCACTGCTGACAATTGTAAAGAAAGAGAGAACAGCTGTTTGCATCTGGATGGGGGTAAGAAAGAGAGAACAGCTGCTGGCAGCTGCGGCAGACAAGAAAGTGAGCAAGTGAGCAGCTGCTGATAATTCAGAATCCTGTAGGCCGTACAGAGTAATTGAAATCCAGAGGAAACATGCAGGGCTAGACTTAACTGCTGTACTGTATCCTGCTCTTCATTAGATCCTTCCGTCCTTCACTGGAGACATTCCCATGATAGTCGCACAAGGACTGCCAGTAGCCACTCCCACAACCCCATCCATAACCCTTTACAGAAGCAACCCAAGAGAGGCAAAATGGCACAGACTTTCTTCCAGTAAGTCCATACCCATTTTTACACGAAAGAAGAAGAAGCCTATGGTTAGCAAGAGAAGAAATATTAACCCACATGGAACTATCACAAAATTGGCCCAAAATAATTCTTCTTTCTATATTACAAGAGATTATGGTCATTTTAATGATGAATCTACATTTTAGAACTCTAGTAGACCAACATAAAAATGTGACAACTTGGCCAGGCACAGTGGCTCATGCCTGTAACTCCAGAACTTTGGGAGGCTAAGGCCGAAGGATTGCCTGAGTCCAGGAATTTGAGAATAGCCTGGGCAACATAGAGAGACCCCATCTTTACAAGAAATTAAAAAGACTAGCCAGGTATGGTGGCACACATCTGTAGTCATAGCTACTCTGGAGTCTGAGGCAGGAAGATTGCTTGAGCCCAGGATGAGGCTGCAGTGAGCTATGATCAATCATACCACTACACTCCAGCCTGGGCCACAGAATGAGATCCTGTCTCAAAAACAAAACAAAAAACAAAAAAAAAATGACAACTTAAGTATAATTTAAACTTGGAAAAATGCATTTTAAAACACTATCAATGATTTCAATGTTTCTTTTTTCATGTATATATAATCCTATGAATATGTATACATATAGATACTTCCCTCTATTTTCTCTTTTATTTATAATAAAAAGAAGAGAAAAACATCTTTGCATTAGGTATCCAGTTACCAAATGTGTTTGGTTTGCTTTTGTGCCTCATACTGGTTCTTCTAGTCAGGGGATTCTAGGATAAACCTGAGTGACCCAAAAATATGTTATTCAAATCTCTCATCTTGCTCAACACAGAAGAAAGGCTTCTCACCACTCCCATTTATAGAATTCCAATCCTTTAGTCTATGAAAGACACAGAGGAAGAAAAGAAGAAAGAAACTAACTCCAGTGTTATTTATTGATGAATTATGTACAATTAAATGTCCCCAAATAAAAGAATAGTAAACAAATTATATGGCAAGCCACTGTATTTATTAAAGTGATAATTTTGAAGGTAGCAATGGAGAAAATACTTGTGATATAACATTCATGGAGAAGAGTTTGCAAGGATCATTTACACATGAAAAATTGAAAGCAAAATGTACAACATAATTAACACTAAGGTCAAAAGGTGGGCATGGTACAATGATATGAAATAATTATTTTTAATGAAAGAAGTCAAAATAGGATAGCAGAGGGGAAATTTATCATTTAATTTCTTTTGTTATTTTTCTCTTTAACTGATAAATTATATAAAAGATCTAAGTAATAATTAAATTATGAAAATTACTCATAAAATCACTACAGTGTAAACTGCTTAAAGACATGGTCCTTCTCTGTGTTTGAACACCTTTTATCTCCAATGCCTGCCACAGTGCCTAGACAGCAACGTATTTTTGTTAAATGAAGAAGTAAATGAAATGAGGGACTCATCTACATTTTTAAACTGCTTTTGTTGAAGAAAAAATGAAACAATTTCTACCAATGGCATATGTGTGACCGAGAAAAGACTTGCTCTACTCAAAGGATCCATTAGAAACATTCCTGAAGATGTACACTCACAGCATCTTAAAACTGGCTCTACCATGGTGAGATAGGAGGCCCAGCCACAGAGCTCATGAGCCCCCAAATTCTGAATTGGGAGGGACAGAGAAATTAGCCAATCTCTAAATATGCTTCCAACTGTAAGATATGATTCCACGACTTGGGTTAGGAGAAGAGGGGGAGAGGGGAAGAGACTAATTGCCAAAGGACTAATGTCACAGCACCTGACCCTTAATTTGTCAACCAGAATGGCCCGGGACAAAGTTCCCAGGTGCTTCATGCTCCAGATGAGTAACTTTCCTCAAAGTGAAATTGATTAGTGTTTCTGTTCACAGCTCCCCTCTCGGATCCAGGCTTTGTTCCCTGGTCCGGCACTGGAAGGAATGCTTGAGCTTTAAGCAAGTTGGTAAGAACACAGATGCTGCCCACCCTTGATTTTACTGCCCCACACTCCTACCACAGTAGACTCCAAAGTTTAAAGACTTTTCACTATTAAAGGCTGCCTCTGAATCAGCCTTGTCTCCTAAACAGTTTCCTGGGGAAATTATGATATACTCATCATTGTGGTATGAACATCTTCATACAAAGTCTGTTGTCCAGATATTTTGAAACTTCCCCAAGCTCTGCTTGTATAAAGTATAAATGTTCCTTGTTAACATAAGGTACTCCTGCATTCTGAGCATGGAGTAACTCAAGACCCTGACAAACTTGTATATTATCCAAAATATGTTTGCAGATTTTTCCCTCTTGCCTATAAAATATCATTAAAGGAAATGTCTCGCTCCATAAATAAAACTGTCGAGTATTTAAGTGACTTGCACTTCATCATCATCATCACCAAAATCGTAAAGTGCCCTTTCTGTCCAGGGCAAGGATCATAATGTACTCGGCATATTCAACAGATACTTAAGTAACAGACTGAGAAGATGCACTCACTAGGCTTTTATTAACCTTCTCTAAAGAGATCATGACACCTAGCTATCTCCAGATATAATTAATGTATTATAAATGTGATGATTAATTTCATGTGTCTACTTGATTAAGCCATGGGGTACCCAGATATTTGGTCAAACATTATTCTAGGTGTTTCTGTGAGGGCATTTTTGTATGAAATTAACATTTAAATCAGTAGACTGAGTAAAGCAGATTGATCTCTATAAGTAAGTGGGCCTCATCCAATCACTTCAAGGACTGGATAGAACAAAGAAGCTGGACCTCCCCCAAGGAACAGAGAAATATTCTGCCTGATGGCCTTTGAATTAGGACATTGGCCTTTTTCCTACCTTTGAACTCAAACCAAAGCATCAGGTCTTCCTGGGTCTCAAGCCTGCCAGCCTTTGAGTTGGAACTATACCATCTGCTCTCCTGGTTCTCAGACCTTCAGACCTGGACTGGAACTAATTTGTCAGCTCTCCTGGGTCTCCAGCTTGCTGATGCATTCTGCAGACCCTGGAATTTGCCAGCTTCCATAATCATGTGAGCCCATTTCTTATAATTTCTTCCTATATAGGAAATATATGTATATAAATATATGCATACATATAAATGTATACACACATACATATACATCCTATTGGTTCTCTTTCTCTGGATAACCTTGATTCATACAATAAATAATTCAGCAAATAAGCTTCAATCCACTGAAATCATCAAATAAACCCATTCCACAATGTATACATACTTCAAAACATTATGTTGTAAATGATAAATACACACAATCTTATATGTCTGGTCAAAAATTGTTTTAATTTTTGAAAAAGAAAATAAATCCTTTCATGGTTACTTCCAGTAGAAGCAGGCAAGAATTAGAAGTGGGCTCCAGATTCTAGGTAGTAGGTGGTGGCGGAGGGTGAGATTAAAATGTGTCTGGTGGGGGCAAAATGGATACCCTATGGATTATATTTTTTCCCGTTTTTTATTTTCCCATTTTTCCCCATAAAACATACCATTTTCAACTTTACTTTCTTTGAAGTGATATGGATACGTAAATATACTTGCCAAGCAATCTAAATGTAGAATCCTTGTGGATAGTTTGGGATTAGATATTGAGAAGGATTGGAATCCTCCCTCTCCCCTGGGTATCTCTACTTACCCCTAAATTCAGAGTCACGTGGTATGGAGGAAAGAGCATGGATTTTAGTGACAATCTAAACTGCAGGTGAATTGTGTTCTGCCATTGCTCACTGTATGATACTGGAAGCATCTCTGAGCTTCATGTCCTCACTTGAACATTAATACCAATAATGCCCTACCAAAGAATTGTGAGGATTAAATGATGTAGCATGCAGTAGTTCCTGACACATCATAAACTCTTGATAAATATAGCTTAATTTCCTTTTCTTCCATACTTAACAGAACCAATAGGATGTATATGTATGTGTGTGTATATAGTCAGCAACCTTGTTTTAAGCATCTTTATATTCCCAAACACCCTTTATGAATATGTGTTAAGCAAAGAAATGAATAAAACCAATAAAGTTAGGGCCATCACCCTTTTATTCCCAGCATGGAATTAATGACAACTGCATCTGTAAAAACAGCTCCTCATCATGCCTTCTAAAGGCATTTTGCAAAATCTTGAATTCATTTTGTATGTTTTGACTTCTTAGGCTTCAGTTAAACATTCAAGTGTATACATGTCTAGTGCTCAGGAGAACAATCTGGACTAGAGATGTGGATTTGGGCGTCACTGGCATCTAACTGAAATGATGGGAAGGCAAATGTGTAGAGCATGGAGGCAAAAGAACCTATGTCAGAATTAACATTGAAGGCAACTCCTAAAGGAGCAACCAGAGAAAAAAAAGAAAAACCAATAAGTGTTGTGTCACAGAGGCCAGGAGACATGAATGTTCCAAAGAGGGAGTGGTCAATAATACTAAAATGTTGCAGAGAAGTCCAGTAAGGTAAAGACAGAAGGAATAGAGCTGGCAGTTAGGGTCGGTCACTGCTAAAGTCAACTCTAACTGATTCCTCACCTCCATTTTCACCTTTGCCCCATCTTCCCTGTGAGAATTATGTTTATAGCAGCACAATTCACAATTGCAAAGATGTGGAAAAAAGTCACGTGCCCATCAATACATGAGTGGATTAATAAAATGTGGTATATGTATACCATGGAGTTCTACTCAGCCACAAAAAACAATGGTGATCTAGCACCTCTTGTATTATCCTGGATAGAGCTGGAGCCCATTCTACTAAGTGAAGTATCATAAGAATGAAAAAACAAGCACCACATGTACTCATCATCAAACTGGTATTAACTGATCAACACTTATGTGCACATATAGTAGTAACATTCATCAGGTGTCAGGCAGGTGGGCAGGGGGACAAGAAGATGTGAATACAAACACCTAATGGGTATGGTGCGCATTGTCTGGGGGATGGACACACTTGAAGCTCTGACTCGGGTGGGGCAAAGGCAACATATATAACCTAAACACTTGTACCCCTGTAATATGCTGAAGTTTAAAAAAAAAGAAAAAAGAGACAAAAATAAATAAATACATGAATAAATAATAAAACACCAATCTGATCCCAGCTTTACACTTCTTAAAACCCTCCTATGCTTCTCCATTTCTCACAAAATCCTAACTCCATAGCACTGTAGGCATAGCCCTTCAAAATTTATTTCATTCATGGACTCTCAGCACCACCTCCCTTCCACAAATTCTATTTTCTGCCAAACATTGGTGTCTACTCCGGCCTCAGCCTTCCACTTCCCTCAGTCTATGCGTTCTTCTTTATTCATCAAGATCCAGCTGAATGCCTTTTACTTGCAACTCTTCATTGACTCCCTCCTTTTCTGTGCACTGTAAGAGTTTGTACCCATAGAGGGGATGCCACATTTGGCTGTCCAGCACTCAAGCTATACCAGCGAAGGCAGCAGCCTTGCTTTTATCACAGATCTCACAGCACTAAGCGTAATTGTGGGTTTACTTCTCTTTCTCTTAGATGATAATGTCCTCATGAACACAGCTGAAGTCTTTTTCACTTTTATAACCCAATCATAAAGAAAAGCTCCCAGCAAAGGTTTATCTCTTTCTTGTAGAATATTGTGATGCTAAATAAATCATAACACATAAAAGAGCTCAAGAAATGAGTTTAACATCTATATGGGCTTTGAATGGCCACATGTAACTTAAATTGAGGTCCATTTCCTTTTTTTTTTCTTTTTGCCATATTCTCACTAAAAGTTAATAGGCAAAGTTTTATAGGTCTTTCTACTTTTACCAATCACCTGGGAATTCTATTTCACAATTATTCAGGGACTGAGTTTTTAGTTTTCCTCAGCTTCTCTTCTTGCTGATCTGTATTTTAATAATTTGACTACTTGTAGCATTTCCACCAGATATTTCAAAAACTGAGCAAGGAAATTGAAACTGATTTCTTATAGAAGCAGTTATCAACTACTGTTAATAAAAATTTAAATAATAGCTGAAAATGTGGTTTGATGACTATCTATGATTGTTCTCTGTAAGTTCACATAATTGGAAATTACAAATATCTAAAAAATGGGCTGAGAATATGTGTGTAAGTGCATAATGTTTAGCTGTTTATTTTTTTAAAAAAAACAAATTTAAAAATCATTTTATCTTACTCATGTACAAAAACATATAAATTTTCCTTTTAAAGCACAAGTCTTTTGAAGCATTTACTTAAAAATTGTATCCCAGAGAATTAAGATATTTCTAATTTTTTTCCATTTTGAGTTTTAATTTACTGAAATTCTTTTCATTAGAATTAATTATATTTTCACATAAAATTTAAATGAAAATGTTATTCCATGCAAGGATTTTTTGGGTGGTATTTATTTAATATATCAAATTTTTACTGATTATAGTTTCTACAATTGCACATTTTCTTTTGTGGCCATTATTTCTACCAAATTCAGTTGTCTTGGGTCAAATTATGCATACTAAACTTAGTATAAAAAATTGGTTTCTTCTGTCAATTTTCAGGCAATAGTAAATTTTAACATGTGCCAATTTAGCTGTTGGCAGTTTTATGTAGTGTTGATTACCTCTGCCAAGTCTAATTTTTCCCTATCCAATATTTGCATGTTTCAATGTCAGCATCAAGACATAATTCTTCAGTCAGATTTTTTTCATCTCTAGCAAATTTTACCATGTGCTCTTTTAACTATTGTCATTTTCTTTTGTGCTAATCATTTCTACCAAAAATACTTAGTACGAGTTGGAATAAAGAGCCAATAGTTGATTTTATTTATGAAAAAACTGAGCAGTTTCCCTCAGCTATGTCAAGATTATTCTGCTGTCTGGAATTTCTCTGTATTGATTGACCTAATTCTTCAACATATTTCCAATCAATTTATGTATTTGGTACTAACCTTCCTTGTTGACAATAGAACAAAGAGCAAATGGTGGGATCAGAATATCGTTGGGAAGTCAGGCAAAGAAAGATAAATACTGCATGTTCTTAATCATATGTGGAAGCTAAAAAAATATTTTTTAATGGAAACTTGAGGACCTAATTCTCATAAATTTCAGCATTTGGCCATAAAACAAAAAGAATATCCTTGGGGTCAAGTGTTCCTGGGTCAAGATACTCTAGGCATCAAAATAATCCAGTGTTACCAAATTAATATGGTCAATATGTTCTATACATAACTAATAATCATTGAAATCAGCTGGGGAGCTCCTTTTAAACACAACACTTCCTAACCTACCCCTTCCCATATCTGTCTGTCCCTGGCCAGCAAGTTCTGACTTCACAGGTCTGGGATAGGTTCCCAGCACCCGTAATTTTTTTTTAAAGTTCCTACAGTGATTCTGATGTCTATCCCTGAAGGTTTGGGAGCCTCCCTGACTAAGCCATACCAGTAAGTGTGCTGTTCACATGGATCATGCATATAACTAAATCATCACGTAATCTGATGTAGCAAGAATGAATCTCAGTCTACAGCTCAAGATGAGAAAGAAATAGAACTTTACTTTCTATGATTCAACTTATTTTCTATTTTTGAGATGCCTGTCCCCAGTAGAGAGGATAATAAATCCATTCAGTTCAAGGTTTCCTTCCTTTGCCCTAGGATGGGTCCGAAGTAGGGTGGCAGACAGGCAGTTTTAGTGTCAAGGCATTTCAAGTGGAGAGCTGTTGTGTCACCCAAAGTTTGGTTTGGATGACTCTACACACACACTCATCAAAAGGGTATGAAAATATTTATTACTTACATAAGTTAGGTGTTTGAGGAGAACAGGGCAGGCCTCTCAAGTAAGTCTGAAATGAAAGAGCAAAAGCAGGAGACTAGCCTGGATTTTTATGGTGGTGAGGGAGTAGGGCTGGGGATGAGAGATCCTGCAGAGCAGGAGATTGTGGTTTGGCCAGCACCAAAACCACATGGGGCAGAAAGAGAAGAGGGAGATGTGAAGCTTAAAAGCTATGAGCCATTGGATTACAAAATGAGGAGTCAGATTCTTTATTACAAGGACAAATGTCCTTGATTTCACTTGTCCACACAGAAGTCCTCCGAAGAAAGCAGTGACTTGTCTGATCCTTGATCTCTAATAGTAGCTATTATTATGGTTATATTTATGGAGTAATTACAAAGTCCTAAGAACTATTGTGTTTTACATGTATATTTCATTTAATCTTGACTGCAATCTTATAAAACAGGTAATATTATTATCCCACTTTATAGATGAAGAAAGTGATGTACAGAAGCATTTAATAAAAGCATCTGCTCACAGCTGGTAAGAGGTAGAGCCAAGATTTCAACTCAGGCTATCTGGTTTCAGATTATGTGCTCTAACCACTGCATTATACCCTCTTTCCTTCCCTCCTGGTCTTTCTCATCCTATTACTACATAATGTAACTAAGCTGTGATGGTGCATGGGAAGTTCTACAAGGCTTTCTTTACCTCTGGGACTTGCTGCTTCCATGGGACTCTAATTCTGGAAGCAGGGCTCAGGTTCCCACTCTCCAGAAAGAGATCAGCCAGGATTCTGGCAGATATCAAGTGGCACTAGGAAGGCATCCTCAAACTACGGCCCGCAGGCCACATGCGGGTGTTTTTGCCCATTTGTTTTCTTACTTCAAAATAAGATATGTGCAGTGTGCATAGGAATTTGTTCATAGTTTTTTTTAAAAACTATAGTCCAGCCCTCCAACGGTCTGAGGGACAGTGGACTGGCCCCCTGTTTAAAAAGTTTGAGGACCCCATTATCTGCCACGTATTGACTTAAACACAAGATTGTGTCATGTAACAACCCAGGACTAGATGAATACGTGTCCAGAAAGTATCTTTAGCTGGTATAATTGGAATTCTCTTCAAAAGAATAAAAGAAATAGATATGAGGTAGGCAGCTATGAGAACCTGGCATACTTACTATTTAATCATACCAGAAATCCTTTCTGTTCCTATAACTGCTGAGGCAGTTGGAAATCAAATCCAGAAAGAGCCTTACAGGATCTCTAATATATATAACATAGATATACAGTTGATCACACAACTGTGCAGCTAGTCCACATTCCTCAGACCTTCTTCCAGCTCGGTGTGACTGTTTGATCCTCTTCTCACCAACAGATTAGGTTCATAAGTGGTGTGTGCTCCTTGAGTATGGTCCTTAAGATGCTGGACATGGACGTGTGCTTCAGACATTTTCTTCCCTTTTTACAGTCTGAAAGCTAATTTCTGTGACTAGCTTCTGCTATGCCCTAGGGAATAATGGACCAACAAGACAGCATATCTCTAAATGTCCTTATGGATTAAAGACAGACCCAAACCTGAGCTGCTAAACCCTGTACTGTTAATAAGAAAGAAGAATTTCTTTGCTCTATAATGTACTACCTTTCAGGATCTCTTTGTTATATCCTTTATCTTGCCTAATATAGCTTCTGTCCCAAATATGATTCTCCAGAATGATAGCAGCTTTTTGCAAAAGTGTGCCTGCTTATATTCATGATATTTTTTCCAGACTCCACAAAGTCAGTGGTGGAATTCTTGCCTTCCATGTCTGCTTGACATTACTCATGTTCCCAGAACTTTTTCCCTTCTCCAAGCATTGGTTCTATTCCTCCCACCCCAATCCATAAAGTTCAGATGGAAATAGGATTGTTCTTGTGGATTGGCACCATTGTTTGGGCAGTCTGGATTTTATCACAAAGGATGAAGGTAAACAACTAGAAGTTAAAGTCATGTGCAAGAAGGATATGGAGAAATCACTGAAGGAGAACAGGACATGTGAAGGTCATAATGGAAAATTTTCACCATCCCTCTTCTAGGTCAATGGGCAGAATAAGTATTGTCATTTAACCAAATAGTGGTTTGTTTAGCTCTCCAGATCTACACCATGTGAGCAGTATAGTCTCAGATTCTTTGGTGATGATGGCCATCAAGGCTTATAAAAAAAAAATATATATATATATACATATATATATATACCTCTATTTCCTTTCCTCCTGGTGAAGTTTACCTTTGTAATTGAATTTTAATTATTTGTCAAATGAGTAACAGTACAGAAGCATTTAAAATTTTAAAGAGAATACAATGAATGACTGTGGAGACAAGTATTAATATTCACATGAGAATAATCTGAATGTTCTAGACAATACCTCTTGGCCAAGACCCTGTCCCATCTGGGATTATCCCAGGAAACAAATCCCATCTCCACACTGAGTCTATAGGAAAGGGAGGTTTGACATCAATAGATTTGTGTAATACTTTTTCATCCTCCTGATTTACCTAGAGGAACAAAACTATTTTAGAAAACCCCAAATTTTAATTTGGGTTATGAAAGAGAGAAGAAAGAGACAAGGAAAGATATGACAGTCAGTGACTTTTAGGATTCAGGTGTCTTGAGCTGAAGGTATTGTACACAAGTTATCCACATCTAATAGCCTGCTGTTTAGTCCAAAAATGTTGGGAAAGTTGTCACTTTGATGATGGCATCTTCTAGAGTATTCCAAGGGATTCTTAGTTTTAGATCTATTTATATAGAAGTTCAGGAAATGGATGTATGATGTCTTTTTAACTGGGAGACAAAGATCCAAAGGTTAATACCCTGGAGGTTTTACTGCAGTGTCTGCGGTTAACCATAATAACACATATCATTCTTTTCAATGAAGTTTGAGAACAACTTTATGTTGGTATCATTTACTATGTACCAAGACCTAAAGCTGAAGGTCATACAGTACTTCCTATGGTTTATCATCGGGAAAAGCTGTCTGGACTTGTTAATTATAAATAATTTTTACTATCATAAACAAAATTATTATAATTTATATGAAAATTATATATAAATTATAATGCCATGTGCATACTGTATTAACCTCCTACAATAGGTTGCCATATTTGACTATAAAAATGCAGTCAAAGATAAGGGGTGAGATTGTTAGATTCATTGGGCATCCAGTGACCGGTTCATATAGGGATAGTCTATGAGTTCCTGCTAGAGTGGACCTAATGGCCCAGAAAGCTAAGAGCAAAGCCTTTGGCCAGGGCAGCTAAAGTGCCTCAGATAGTTTTGTATGTTTCAGTTGGTTCCTATATCACTAAGCAAATTGGTAGATATTGCCAAGTGGAAGACACAAAGTCTAAAACTTTCTTTGCTAGTATCAAAGCAGTTCCTTTATGACAATTAAAGGCTTCTAGCCAACCAGAAAACAGAGACAGGGTATTAAGGACACATTCAAACCACATAAGGTGAGTAACTAAATGAAATCCACTTGTACATGCATGTTCAAAAGGGCCTAAAGGTTTTGGCTTGTGTCCATGTCCTAGCTTTACAATTTTCTCAAAATAGTGGGTTTAACAGATGGAAAATTCACCAGAGATATCCTCTGCAATTCTACTGAAGTATCTCCACCAACACTTATTTATTATGGTTTTTAAATTTTCCTTTCCATGATGGGTCACAGCCTGTAACCGTTTTGAGAGGCCCATTTCAGCATCTTGAACAGGCCAAGAGACCATCTTGGTGCCACTACAGTTAGCTAAATTGGGACAAGAAAACAATTTGATCTTTTCCAATACACTTCTTCAGAATCAAGTGTTTGATACTGGAGTTAATTCAAGACCAGATGCCAGTAGTCAGGAGTTAGTTTTGGCTTTGACTCTTGGACTTGTTGGACAGCCTGGAGGTGTGAAAGCAGCTCATTTAGTACTGTATAATAATCTGCTAAAGCGTTACTCTTTGTTTCTTAAGTCTGCTTTTCACTATGGGGCTCAATCTTAGTATAGCCAATTCCTTTGGAAGAAACAAGACATCTAATAGGACTTTTATGTGACTGCCATGTTTAATTGGAATACCAGATGCAATTAAGAAACACACTGTTCCCAAAGCACACCAAAATTCATGAACCACCCCAAAAGCATATTTGCTATCTGTATAGATATTTGCTCTCTTATCTCTACCTAACAGGCAGGCTGTAATATGTGCTACAATTTCAGCAACTTGTACAGATTTAGCTTCTGGAAAAGGATCAAGTCAGTGTGAGGTGGTTTCAACCACATAACAGGCTTGAGAGCCTCCTTGTTCAGTTCTCAAATAGGCTCCATCCATAACCAGTTCTAAATCTGGGTTGTCTAAAAAAGTTTCAAAGAGATAAAATGAGACAAGAAAAATTTCTTAACAGATACATAATTGTCATGAGGTTCTCTCTCCTCTGGTAGAGGAAGAAAGTTGGGGGACTTTAAAAGTTACACAGATGGGTGAAATTTGTGTGAATGAGAAGAGAAGGATTCTAGGTTTGCCTAGAAGCAAAAAAGTACTGGATATTTTCAGTCAAGAGTAAGGTCTGAATGACATGAGGTACCAGAAGGGTTAATGGAGATCTTAAGTCTAAGGCAATAGATGCCTCAGTTAACTTTGCTATTGTTGCCACTACACACAAAGAGGGTAGGCTTTTGCTATGGGGTAAAGTGAGAGACTTATTATAAGTGTTGTGTATCTGATATCCATTGTGCTCTTAAGTTAGAACACCCAAAGCTTGTTGGATTATTAATATGCAAATAGAAAGAAAGGTCTATGGCAATTGGGGAATCCAAGCATAGGCACTTTTGAAGGGCATTTTTTTAAGCTACAGAAGGCTCTAGTGAGTTCATCCCAGGCAAGGACTCGGATACTGGGAAGTCAATCTATACAATATCAAATAATTCTTCTTTTCCATGGAGCTCCAGAAAAAGTCTCTCCAGCTCACCTTTAAGAGTGGCATGCTATTTACAAAGTAGACCTCCAACCGACTCACCAGAGTGGAATCACTACACAGAAAAGTATATTGACTAGTGAGAGGAATATTTGAGATTCCTACCACTGAAACATTTTGTTTATTCTAAGGAAGGAATGATAGAAAGGTGGCAAGGTTTATGATAGAGTGTATAGTCCTGGTATCAACTGAAAAAAGCACACGGTAGGGTTTTTTTGTAATTGCTTGAAAATTTCTCCCTTTTGTTTTAAGGGCAATTATGGACAAACTAAAGGATCTACTTATTCAAAGGGAAGTCACTCTGTTACACAAAATTTGTTCTTTATCTTTTTAGTTTCTGTCTTTCAAGGTAAGGTGGAGCAAGTGTTTTCCCAATGTCCTTTTTCTTTATAATATCCACAAGTTTCTTTGTCTAAACTAGCCCTAGAGATGTTCTTGTTCTTGGGTTTATCTAATAGCTTAATCTGAAGAGCTATTAATTTAGTCTGTAATTTTTTTTCTGAGCCAAAGTATTTTCAAAGTGCTCATCAAGCTCTTGTTTTAGAGAGGTGGCAGTCTGCCATCCTGTTTTCTGTTTTCTAATGAAATCTGTCACCTCATGTTTAAGACCATCAAGAAAGAATGTGGTTAGGGAAGTTGTGATATCTTCACAGCTATTAAGAATGTAGTATTCTGGAAGATGGTAGTTAAGCTGTCTCTGAAATCAGGGATGGATCGATTTTTGTGCTCCTTACATAACTGGACTTTTGACCAATTGATTTTTATAGGAAAGGCCTCAGAAATAGCTGCTAAAGATCTTGTCTTATTTTTATAAGGAAAGAAGCATTACTAAATTGATATAAAAAATGGAACAAAGTTTAACCACAGGTACTCAATCCATTCTACTTTGTAAACCAAGTTTAGCATCTCTGGTTCCCACAAAGAGATGAACTAATTGACAGAGATAAGGAAGTCCCAGACTATAAATTCCTGAAACAGCACTTAAATTCTGTCTTTGCTTGGGAGGGATTAGAAAGTCCTTAGCTACATTGTGGAAATCTTGACCAAGGTTTAAAGCTGAAAAACCATTTCCATTTACATTAAAATATTTTAAAAGGGATATTCTCCAGTGTGAGGGCTATATTTAGGAAGGGTCAGTGGAGGATAGGGAAGAGGATTGGGAAAAGGTACAGGGGAAGGAGAAAGTGGAAATACAGGGGGCCAGGAGGAATACAGTTAGAAAAGAAAAAATAAGAGTTTAAATTTGGATTTTAGATCCTCAACATTTCTATTACCTTTCCTAAGGAGTCTTAAGAGAAGGAATTTTATAATTTTTTTATCCTTTAGAGGTTTTTTTTTCTGTTTTTAAGAGACCTTTTCATACCTTTTAAAAATGTTGACCATTGAATATTTGGAATCTTTGAATCTTTTGATCTAAGGTGCCATATAAATAATCTTTTTCATGTCCCAAGTTCCTCAAAGTAGCCACTAAAGTTCTAAAACATTCTTTGTAAAAATCCTGCCAGAGCTTCCAATAGTTAATGTTATTGGCTCTATAACATTAAACCTATATTCAAGTGGCCTGATAAACTAACAAACTCTCCTTGACACTATGGCCCCAACTTTACTGTGACAATTTCAATGAGTAGAATAAATCCAACCAAGAGATGTATACCACGCACAATAAAGAGGAAGAGTAAAGGCTCAGAAGATGTTTCAAGGCCATGAGAGCCAGGCACTGATCTGACCCTTGAAGTAGCGCAGGCTAAATAAATAGCAGAGGGACTGATCCTGCTCAGTCTCAGCACCACAGCTGTGGAAGAAAACCAAGTGGAGGGCTATTAGCACAAGGCTCCGATGGAAGGTTCCAAAGGTTCATTCTAACTTGGAGAAGGATGGTGGAAAGTTTTGCATAGCATTATCAGTGGGGGGGTTGGCCAAAGTTTAGCTAAACCTAGCAGAAGTGGGATTGGCCAAAGGCCAGCTAGTTTCAGAAATGGGAATAGAGGGATTGTTCTTGCAGAGTAAGAACCATTGTTTTAGCAGTCAGGATTTTATTGAAAGGGGTGAGTTGGAAGAATTAGGGGTTAAAGTCATATGCAAAAGGGGATGGGGAACAGCTGTGGGGTGAGGATGGGGGTACAGGCACTTGCAAAAGCCACAGTAGGACATTCTCAGTTAGCAAGTCACTTGGGGTCTCTCACATACAATACTAGTATTAATAAAACTTGTGTTCCCATAGGGAGCTTCAATGCCTTCATTCAAAGTAATTTCCAACAAGGTGACATTGTCAGTGGGGGCAATGTCTTGTAGCAGAACTTTATTGACTAAACTTTGTTAAGCTACTGGACTAGGCTGTGGATTGGGGGATTCTGGGAGAATAGAAGAAACATTTCTTCCTCTTTTTTTTTTTTGGCATCAAGATTAATCTACATTAGGAAAGCAGTAACTTTTTTACAAGATGATACAAGGTTAAAGACAAAAAGAAATATGTGCAGATATTATATTCTCAAAGGGTATGCTTATAATTCTGTTATTACATGTGTATACTTGTTGAACAAACACGTGAATAAATGGTAGATAATGAGAGCCACTGCTGGTGGGACTACAAACTAGTACAACCTCTGTGGAAAGTAATATGGAGATATATCAAAGAGCTATGAGTAGAACTACCATTTGACACAGCAATCCCATTACTGGGCATCTACCCAAAGGAAAAAAAAACATTCTATAAAAAAGACATGTGCACTCGAATGTTTATAGCAGCACAATTCACAATTGCAAAGATGTGGAAACAACCCAAGTGCCCATCAATACATAAGTGGATTAATAAAATGTGGTGTATGTATACCATGGAGTTCTACTCAGCCACAAAAAAACAATGGTGATCTAGCACCTCTTGTATTATCCTGGATAGAGCTGGAGCCCATTCTACTACGTGAAGTATCCCAAGAATGGAAAAACAAGCACCACATGTACTCACCATCTAATTAGTATTAACTGACATAACTGACCAACACTTAACCACTTTGGTAGGAGCGTCAACTATAGTTGACAGCTACAGATGAACGCGCACAGCCCAGCGTCAACTTTAGCCGACAGCCAAAGCTTTTACTTTTACAGCTTTTATCTCTGCAGTTGCAGTGTATATGTTCAGCTAATAAGTTACTATGAATCTGTGACCTTTTAACAAGTCCTTAGTAGGAGGTATCATAGTTATTTTCCTAAAGCTGCCTGTAAAGTAAAACAAGCTTTCAGTGCTTTAAAGTTTTCCTCATCACACAAGAGCAAAACGGAATCGTCGTCAATGCACAGCACAAACTATCGTGCGGACTGTTGAGTGCCGGCTGTGGGCAAGGTTTCGGGGCCGGTGAGTGCGGTACTGAAGTGGTTAAACGCACATATAGTAATAACATTCATCAGGTGTTGGGCACATGGGAGGGGGGAGGAGGAGATGTGTATATACACACCTAATGGGTGTGGTGCACACCGTCTGGGGGATGGACATGCTTGAAGTTCTAACTCGACTCGGTTGGGGCAAAGGCAATATATGTAACCTAAACATTTGTATCACCATAATATGCTGAAATAAAAAAAGAAACATTTCTTCTGATTGCCTTCACCTCTTTTTATATGTGAAAATTCAGATTTGTCAGGAATTCTGCAGGGTGGGATTCAAATCAAAAAAGGTAAATTCAATGGATAAATTTCTCCATATTACTGTACATCCAGATAAATGTGAAAATCTTTTAGAATTTATCAGTGTTCTTTTATTTTGTCAAGATCCCAGGATAATGAAGCATAATTTTAAAGAAGAGAATTCAAAGTACTTGGATGTTTGCTTATTTTGGTACAGGGGAATGCTGGCACCCTTAGAAGACTAGCCGTTAAGATTGCGACATTGGCATGGAAGTCAAGTAGTAAAAAGCATTGGTTCTTCTTACATAAACTGCAGCTGCATATAACTTTCTCATGACATTTCAGCCTTTCCCCCCATTCCCATCTTGGATAGAAATGAGTGAAAAAATCGGACTAAAAGAAGGGACAATATTAAGGATATTTTTTAGATGCCTTAAAATCCTGGGAAGTATTACATTCTTTTTAGATCTGGGTTATAAATTAGTCCACTTATTTTTTTCTCTGAATTATACAGCTGGTTCCTGGACTGAATGTTCAACTGTGCCCTTGTGAACAAGTTTCACTGCAGTTAGAGGTGAAGTTATTGGAGAGGTTTCCACAAATCTGAGTCACTGCAGGGAAATCTTGTTACTTTTGTCCTTTCCACCTCTTTATGATTAAAAAAAATTGTAATAAAAGCATTGTTTTGCCATAAATTCAAAGCAGTTTGTAACATTTATAGATCTTGGCAAAAGTGCAGCATTTAAGTAAATACTTATTCCAACTTTGAGACAGATGTAAGATAACATACTTTAGGTGTTACTTGTCTGTGCTTAAGAGTCTCATGAAACATAAAACCCATTCGCTATTAAATTTAAGTCTTATTTGAGGTTTATTTGAACTTGGTTTTCAATGTGCATGGTGTGTATAAAAATTGACTTTGTCCAAACTATTCATTTAATTGCTTTTGACTTCTTGGTTGGTACACCATGTACTAGTCATGACAGTGTTTTGTATTAAGAAAGTATAGTTCTGAAACAGCAGAGAATCTATTGTCATAGTTTAATACATAGCTTGTCAGGGCAAGGATACTAATGTTCATGATTTCATTCATGTATCCCTGAAAAGGCTTTTGATTAATCATGTACTTCTTTTTACCAGTTGGTTCAGAATATTTATTTTTCTTCCCTTCATTCGCCATTCAATTATTACATTCTACTAAAAGCAGTATTCACGACATTTTTTAATTGTTTCAAGAATGTAAACTGTAGAAGTTCTATAATTTTATTAATGGTACCATACTTTAAAAATTATACAGAGACAGGTAACTTTTTATTTTTCTGTACCTAAAAGAAAGGTTCTGCTTTAGGGAACTCAATTTAACGAGCCTATGTCAAATAAGTGATTACCATTACAATAAATCCTATAGATGTATTTTTTCCAAAGATAAGTTTAGTAAAAGGCTAAAGATTTATAGGATCTGAAGAGAAACCAGAGTATGCAAAGATAAGCTTAGCATATTGGCTTATGCTTACAAGGATATTTAGAAAAAGAGATACAAAAGAAATTAGAAAATAAAATAAGACTTTAAGAATGTGTCAAATTGGGGGTTTAGGTAAGCCTTGTTTAAAATTGTTATATAAGTAAATTTATCTTCCTTTGTTCTCCTCATCTTTCTTAATGTCATTTTCTTTCAGCTGTGGGCACACTTGTATAAACTAATTCACATTAAGGTGCTTTTGATCGAAACCACTAAATATTTGTTGAACATTTCCCTATTGACCTAACACTGTGCTTGGGACTGTAAGATTGCTTTCTTTGATCTTCAGACTATCCCCCAAAGCACTGGCATTATCTGCAAACTTGTTCAAAATGCAGAATCTCAGACCAACTAAATTGGAATCTTCTTTTAACATAAATCCCATGTGACTTGTAAACACATTAAAAGTTGAGACACAATGGTCTAGAGTAGTGTTTCTCAAACTTTATCTTAATCGGATTCACCTGGGGTGTTTGTTATGGGTCTGCAGTTGAAGAACCTCTGGTCTAGAGGCATATAAAAGAAGCCAGACATGATCTTGGTCCTTAAGTATCTGATAGTATAGCTGGGAAGTTAATTTATCACACATTGGATAGGGAACAATTGAGTGTAATCTGTGTGACTTTGACTTTCTCTTTTGAGAAGAGAAAGATTAATGTGTAGTCAAGTTGTCAAGAAAAGTTCCATTGCCTGGAAAAATGGTGGTACCATGGATGGAACTGACAAAGGTGGAAAGTATAGCAAATTTGTAAGAAAAGAGGATATATTTCATCATGAATATCTTGACAGACCATCAGAGAAAGTGCATACCATTGATAGCTAGAAATACATGTTCCTAGTACAGCTAAAGCTCAGAATTAAAAGACTAAAAGCATCTTGAGGGCAGAAACCTTACCTTGTTCACTTTCTACCTTCAGTGCTAGTAATGTCCCTTACACACAGTAGGTACTAGATAGCTTTTTGCTGACTTAATAAAAGTCAGATGTGATACTTAAAGCCATGGCCCTTTGTAAATTTTCCCTCTCAGATGTATTAGTCTTTGAAAGAAGACAACAAGCATAATCAAAAAGATTAATCTGAAACTATAAATCTTTAGTAGTGGATTTTTAGGCCCCAAAGAAGCCAGAAAAAAAAAAACCCTATTGGTGGAAGTTGTTTAACTTACTACACTACCTATGAATGAAGCTGGTATATAGGGAACTCTATATACATTCATCTAGTTGGGTTTTCTAAAAATGTTTCTCATGTGTTTTCTCGGAGGAAAAATTGTTAGCAATCTTAAACACCTCCAGAACCCTTTAAAAATAAAGTTGAACCTTATGATTTTCCTGTTATCATTATCAAAATGCACTAGGTGCTACTGCATGCAAAGTCTCCTCCAAGCCAAGAAAAACCTATTTATAGCGGTAAGTTTTATGGAGAGAAATATGGTATCCATTCAATTCTTCTCTAACCATCTATCACCTTTCTTTGTTTCCAGTCTTTCTCCTTGGAGCCCAGTTTATATACACAATGTTGGGTTTGCTTTACTACTACCATGCACAAAGGGAATTTCTCTACAATAAACTAAAGTGGGTGCCAGGTCAGTATGCTCCATTCCTATTAAACTAATCATTTCATCTTAAGGTAATATTTACTGACTTGGGGATCTTGTGATGTGACATGACATTATATCTGAGTTACTCCAAGTGATGATCAAATATGTGATCCAGTTTAGAAAAGAGTAAAAAAAGGAGTAGAGAGAAGAGAGAATCATAGCAGCTTCTCTCCCCATTGACACATGGTAGATGAATCACACAAACAGTTTTAAAGAGTTGGCTTTTATGTGTGTGCTCCACTCGTATGTATCACACTTTACTATTTTATAAGCATGCTGTATTTTATAAACAACCTGTGTAACAATTTAGTTAAACCTCAACCTCTTTGTAGGAGTTTCTGATTGGGTAAATAGCTTGTATCTCTACCCTGTTACAATTAAACAGTTTTCATACTTGAAAATACAGACCACATAACCTAACCCATACATAAATATGACTATCCCACTCTAACTTCTGAACCAGAATCCCCCCCCTCCTATTATTTGTGAGCCATTGTGAGAAAAATCTGGGGCTCTTAAATACCTTATAGGGCAAAGATGGAGGAAAAAACTGTGGAAAATAAAACTAACTTAGGGTAGTTGGCCCTAACTGTTTCCCCATTAGAGTATTATATAGCATAAATACATATATTTTTTAAAGTATGAAATATAACATATATAGTCATCTGTTGCTTAATGATGGGGACATGTTCTGAAAAATGTGTTGTTAGGTGACTTCATGGTTGTGTGAACATTATAGAGTGTACTTAAACAAATCTTTATGATAGTATAGCCTACTGCTCCTAGGCTAAACAGCATGTTATTGTACTAAATACTGTAGGCAGTTGTAACACTATAGCATTTGTGTATCTAAACATATCTAGATATAGAAAAAGTACAGTAAAAATATGGTATTATAATCTTATGGGACCACAATCATATATGTGGTCCATCATTGACCAAAATGTTGTTATATAGCACATGACTATATATATTTTTTAATTATATAATCAGATTAGCAAATACAACTCTGAATTCCCTGTCTTAGAGATAATTTCTGGTTTGACCAAGCAGCTTTCAAACTGGATGTGCAAGTCACATAATTACCTTAGCCAGCTGGCCGTTTGGGCTGTCCTTGTGATAGAAAACAAATGCTTTGTATGTGAGTCTCCTTTAGTTTTGACAGGATAGACCAAATAATTTTTTTTCTGATAAATGTTTTATTGTGGGATCTAGCTAGGCAACAGGACCCTGCCACTCACCTACATTCACTGGCATGTTCTATGCCCTTTTCAAAGCCATTTGTTTGCTTTTATGAAAGCACAGATTGAATATTAAACCCAAATAATATTAGAATATCATTTGATGTGGAAGTTTGCAGGGCGTATAATTAAATCTCATCAGTATGTTATGGTAATACATTATTACATACCCCTACACACACAAATATAGGGGTGCATATTTTAATATGGTTGAGGTTGTTTAGAACTATCACATCCAGTTTCAATAGCAAATATTATGCTCAAGAGTTTAGTATACCTGAGAACGTGATACTCCCAACAGAAATTTATTTAGATTCCAAATGATCCATTAAGAAAGTAATAAAATACTAGAAATGTTCCCAACTACTGCTTAGCAAACAAATGTTTTAGTACTTGTAGGTGAGCCCAAAAGACACTAGTGTATAATTGTAATAAAATTTTTTTGTGTGTCTCAGGACCTTTTGCAAGGTCATTTAGATCTTATTTTGTTGGCCATACTTTGACAATTATTCAGATTTTGCTTTATGTACTTATTTTCTTTTCTCTAGGAAAGTTGCTAGCATCTCTTGCATCCACATATTCCTTTTCACCCAATTCTGAGGATGTATAAGAATAGACCATAAATTCACTTACTATTGGGAGTCTCTATATGTAAAAGATATTAAAAATGTTTCAAACAGGCAACATTTTAAATGATCTCTGGATCATTTATTTATGTGGATTCCTTGAAGGTAATTAGTAATTGCTTATCCTTTTAAAAATCTTTGTCTTTATTGTCAACTAAATTTTGAACATCACTTCAGGGCTGTTAGAATTTCATAATTTGACCCATCGTTTTATCATCAGTCTGGGGAATCCAAATGGATAAACTACTTCTTTTCATTTAAAATGACTGAAAATTCTCTCCTAAAGCAAATCACGGATTTCCCTTAAACTAAGGCCAAAAGAATTTCAAAGTTATTCGCTTAAAATTAAAATGACAAAGAATTAATCTTACATAACAAATTGCCAAAAATATTAGTATATGCAAAATGGTTTTTAAAAATCTAAAGCCTACACCTTCCTGACAACTTATACATTCTTCTCTAGTTTCTGTCTCAGAAAATGCCTTCCACACTCCTGTTACTTAATTCAGAGCCTAGGAATCTGTTATCTCTCTTTGCTGCCCACATTCCATGCCCAGATCCTATGGTTTCTATCCCCTAAATATTTCTGGAATATCCATTAACATGATACCCAACCTGGCCATCATTGACTCTCACCTGGGCTACTCCTCCAGTTTGCTCTGCCTCTAGGCCTTCTGCCTTTCAGCCACTCGCCATATATTAGCCAAAAATAATCTTTCTAAAATAAGTCTCATCACACTTCTGTCCTGCTAAATAACCATTAAATGACCTCCCATAATCCTTGTGATAAATGCCAAATTCCTTAACATGGCCTAAGTCTCTCTAACCCTGTCTCCTTCCACCCACTCCAGCCTTATCCTTTCACTCAATCCCCCCATTTGCACCTCTTCATCCAACTGCATTTCCTTAATCCATCCAAATTAGGGTAGATGGCCTATATAAATACTAATAGAAGTGTGATGTCAAAAGATGACAATTTAGGAAGCCCTGGACCCTTCTTCCCTCTGCGTCCCCCAAATACATTGATTCAATAACAATTCAAGGGCAAAGTCTCTTTGTGAGAAATCCAGACACTAATTAAAAGGCTTCTGTCCCCAGGGAAAATTCAAAATCAGTTTCACTGAAGCCAGTAGCAAGATTTGGGACACATTCTCACCAGAGTCCCTGCCCTACCTCAGTACAAGGTCATGTGATTAGAAAAAGACCCTCTAGCTCCCAGCTTCACCCAAGGGAGGGAGTGGTTGGTTCATACATCCAGCACCCTAATTTTTCTAAGAGGCTTCCTGTCAGGGAAATATGATTGAGGAATTAATGAAATGTGTCTCATAAGATCATTATTTTATTGTATAACCCTATATTACTATATTAAAGACAGAAACAGGAGTTTTCAGGGTTTTGCCCTGAAGGAATGTGTAGACTCAATGGTTCACTTATTAGAGGCTGCTATCATGGGAGAGCTCTCTAATTTCCGGTGGGGATGTTTTCCAGGAAGGCTTCCTGGTGTCTCAAAATCTGTGAGCTTCCCTGTGTCTTGAAAGACAAGGCCAGGCAAATATGGCCCACAGGATGGGAGCTGGAGACAATGAGTGCACTTTGCCCAGAGATGCGCCCCGGTAGTTATAAACAACCTGTTTATTAGAGATGGGTTTCCTGCTCTCTCCTGTCTGTCTACCTTTAAGTCTACCATAGCTAATCAAAGAAATATTGAGTCACTATACCTCTTTTGTTATACCTTTGTTAATTGACAACTACCTCTTAGAATTTAGAAGTTAGCCCCTGAAAGATTTTGTACCTGTTTGTTCACCTAGGTGGATTAGAAGCCCCTTGAGAGGCCTTTTGACCCCAACCCACTACCTGTATCCCCTAGCAACTGCATTCCCTGATATGCAAATATGTTACCCTGACAACTGGTAATTGATGTCTGTGATTATAAAAACCTGTATGAATCTAACCATATGGCTGGTGTTTATGGGGATACGCCAGTCTCCTGAGTACCCCACTGCGTTATATATGATCTTTATATATATATAAAACTATAAACTATACCTTAGTCTCTGTGTATACTTTTATTCTCTCCGTTTCCTATCAATTTCCTTATCCTCTGTGGCGACCCCTATCTTAGGGACTTGGCTTCGTGGGGAGAAGCAGCTGATCTCCTCATGGGCATGCCTCAATTACTCCCCCACAGCTTCCCCAGATGATTAGCTTCTGTCTTACCAGTCTTGGAGCTCTGATTGGACTGGCACAGTCTAGCCACCCAGAGGAAAAATAAAAATGGCAACTTGGGCTGATACATACTATAGATCCTTCTCCTTACTCAGCACAGAGCAAGTAAACAAGAAATCCCACCTTTCAAGTTGCCCCTGGGGAAGAGCTGATTTATGGTTCCAACACCCTAATTTCTTCAACGCTGCCTAAAGAACTGATGTATAACTTGCCAGTCTTGGAGCTCTTATGGGCTTGGTGAAATCTAGCTACTCAGGGGAGAACAGAGATGGTAGTTCAGATTGGTAAATGCCATAGCTCCCTGCCTCTGGCTCAGGAAAAAGATAGCGAACAAAAATCCACACCTGCCTACTTCTCCCTGGGGAGGTATAAAGCCGGTAAGAGCTGCCAGAATCTCTGGCCAAGCTAATTGATGGGTATCTTCTTCTGTACTAGAACAGTCCATGAAGACTGAGAAAGGTGCCTTATTTGCTTAATGGACAGAACCAACACAGAGAGTCAAAGAAAATAAGATGTTCCAAACAAAGAAATAAGATAACTTTCTGGAAACCAACTTTAATGAACTGGAGTTCTATAAGTTAACTCACAGAGAATTCAAAATAACTGTCATAAAGATGCTCATTGAGGCTAAGAAAACAATGCATTTAAAAAGTGAAAATATCAACAAAGATATGGAAAATATAAAAAGTACCAAACAGAAATCATGGAGCTGAAGAGCATAATAACTAAACTGAAAAATACACTAGAGGGATTCAACAGCAGACTACATCAAACACATGAATGGATTAGTAAACTTTAAGACAGATCATTAGGAATCAGTAAGAGAAGCAAAAGGAAAAAAGAATAAAAAAGAGTGAAGAAAGCTTAAGGAACTTATAGGGCGGGTACCATTAAGCAGTTCATTATATACATTATGGGGTCCAAAAAATAGAGAGAAAGCAAGAAAGAACAAGCTAATTCAAAGAAATAATGGCTGACAAATTCCCACATCTGGGTAAGAAAATGGACATCCAGACCCAAGAAGCCAAAGAGACACCAAATAAGGTAAACTCAAAGAAATAGATATCAAAACACATTATAATCAAATTGTCAAAAACCAAAGACAGAGATAATTTCAAAAGCAGCACAAGAAAAGCCATTGTCCCATACCAGGGAACCTCCATGAGAATATCAGCAGATTTTTAGCAGCTACCTTGAAGACTATAAGTGAGTGAAATGATATATTCCAAGTATTGAAAGAAAAAATTGTTAACCAAGAATACTATACCTATCAAAACTATTCTTTAAAAATAAAGGAGAGATAAAGCCTTTAACAGATAAACAGAAGATAAGGGAATTCATTACCGCTAGACCCACCTTACAAGAAGTGCTAAGGGAGTACTTCAACTTGAAATAAAAGGATGCTAAAAAACAACAAAAAAGCATATGAAAGTATAAAACTCACTGGTAAAGGTAAATATATTGACAAACACAGAACATTATAATACTCTAATTGTGGTGGGTAAGTCACTTTTAATTCTAGTATTGAGTTCAAAAACAAAGTATTACAAATAACTGAAGGGAAAACTTCTGTTTCCCCTCTAGTTTATTTATACAAAACACTCTTGACACCAGGTGTGGATTTCCCACACCAAGTAATTCTGACACTAGCTGCCTGGAATTAGCACAGACCCTACAAGTTAAGGGCTCAGGTTCACAAGACTACCCAACCACTTCAGATGCAAATCACAAGAACTGTTCCCCAAATAACCCATTACTTCTCTCCAACTTGGCTACAAATTGGAAGTTCCCATAATCCCTTCCTCATGTTTTATCATTTGCTAAAACAGCTCACAGAACCCAGAAAAATAGTTTACTTACTAGATTACTGGTTTATTACAAAAGATACATTAAAGGATACAAATGAACAGCCAGCTGAATAGATATATGGGGTGAAGTCTGAAAGAGTTCCAAGCACAGAAGCTTCTGCTCCTGTGGAGTTTTGAGGTATGCCTCCCTGCTGACACATGAATGTGTTTCTTTTCATCAACCTGGAAGGTCTCTGAACCCCATCCTTTTGGGTTACTATTGGAGGCTTCAATTTGTAGGCATGATTGATTAAACCATTGGCCATTGATGATTAAGTTAATGTCTAGTCCTTCTCCTCCCTTTGGAGACTGAGATTGAGGTGAAAGTTCCTACCCTCTATACACATGGTTGGTTCATCTGGTAATCAGCACCCACATTGTAGTTACCTAAAGGCTTGCCAAAAACCATCTAATTAACATAAACTCAGGTGTGCCTAAAAGGGCTTGTTTTGAATTTCAAAAAACACTACTTTTACCTTTGTCACTCTAGAGCTATTTCAGAAACCAAGACCAAAGCCCCAATAATATAATAAAAGATGTTTCTAAAAAATGGTCACAAGGCAAACAAGATCATTAGATAATGATAAAATGGTCAATTCAGCAGGAAGACATAACAATTATATATATACCTAATATCAGAGCACCTAAATATATACAGCAAACATTGATAGAACTGAAAAGAGAAAATAGGAGCAATATAATAATAGTAGGAGACTTTAATACACCACTTTTAATAATGAACAGAATATCCAGACAGAAGATCAATAAGGAAACAAAAGACTTACATAACACTATAGACCAAATGGACCTAACAGATATATACAGAGTACTCCACCCAAGAAGAGCATAATACATATTCTTTTCAAGCACACATGGATCTTTCTGCAGGACAGATCACATGTTGGGTCACAAATCATACCAGATATCTTTTCTGACCACAATGGATTGAAACTAGAAAAAAATAGCAAAAGAAAAACTGGAAAAATCACAAGTATGTCGTAACTAAATAACACACTCTTTCTTGAACAACCATTTAGTCAAAGAAAAAAATTTTTTAAGTTAGAATATACCTCAAGACAAATAAAAATGAAAACACAGTATACAGCAAATTGCATTAGTGAGAGGGAGTTCATAGCAATAAATGCCTATAATTAAAAAGAAGAAAGAACTCAAATAACCAACCTAATTTTATGCCTCAATGAACTAGAAAAAGAAGGAAAAAGTAAGCCCAAAGTTAGCAGAAGAAAGGAAATACTGAAGATTAAAGCAGAAATAAACAAAATAGAGAATAGTGAATAATAGAAAAAGCAATGAAACTAAGAGTTGATTTTTGAAAAGATAAACAAAATTGACAAACCCTTAGTTAGACTAAGAAAAATAGAAGACTCAAATAAATAAAATCAGGTGAAAGAAGGTATATTACAACTGATCTCACAAAAACAATAAATTTCTACTTTATTTCATATGAGTTGGCTAATCATTATACCTCTGTTATAAAAATACTTTCCATTGACTTTGCTTTTGCTATTTTGATAGGTGTTTGGGGAGGAATTAGAGCAAGAAATAGTAACAATGACTCAAAACCATGCCATGTATGCATGTTTCCTTTGCATGTTATCCTTATTATTCTTAAGAGGATACTAACTCAAATTCTTTTGGAATAGTCAGTGTCATAAAAAGCATGAAGTGTGCTTCTTACAAACCATTTTCTATAATTCATAAAGAAAAAATTTAATAGTTGGAAATATCTGTGTTGTTAGAGGGTATACAATAGGTTATTGCTTATCCTTAAGTAAATGGATACTACAGTTTCATTAGAAACTTGTACCAAATTACAAAAGCATAAAAAAAAAATCTCACAGTGCAATTTCAAAAGAATTGACCATGTAAAAGCAGGTATCAAGACAGGATTAATCATGCAAGAGATTTAGTGGGGGAAACACCTGTGAGAGAAAAGGAAGAAGGAGCCAGAAGAGGCTTGGAGAACTGTCAGACCATGATGCAGGTCTGACACCTGTGAAAGGAGAGAAGAATGGAAGGTGGGTAGTAAGCCTCTTAGATGGTAGTACAATTCCAAGGAAGTTCAACCAGGTTGCTGGAGAGTCCTTGAGCCAAAGTCTCCAGCCAGAGGAATTCTTCCTTTCCCAGGAATGGCCTTGCCTTAGTATTTCTACCTTGTTCAGTCACAGATGTCTGGTAGTTCATGGTAATTGTGGCCTCTGTGTAAATGCAGTGTTGGATTCAGAGTGCAGCAGCTGAGACTATCAGTTGCAATAGGAGCCCTAAGAGGCTCTTTTTCATGATTTCCACTAGACATCAATATTTAACTATATTCAGAATAGAGCATCTTAATTTACAACAGAAAAACTCTTTCAATATTTGCTCCAAGTAGTCACTATTATTTGATGGAATTTTTGTTCTTTAAAACTTTAAGAGGTATTTGTCATTTCTCACCAATGTAGAATAGGATATGAGATAAAAATCCCATGACAACATTCCCAGGCAATAAGTAGGAAATTTATATTTCCATTGTTTTGGTGGAGAAACTGAGACATAGTGTTGCCAAACTGAGCCTTGGTCCGCTCACTAGGTGCACAGCAAAGCTAAACACTGACACCACGATTTGCAGCAAGAGAAAGTAAGGTGTTTATTACAGGGTGCTAAGAAAGGAGAACAGGCAGCTAACACTTAAGACCTGAATTCCATGATGGCTTACAAGCTAGGGCTTTTAAAGGCAGGGGTGAGGAGGCCTCCAAGGTAAGTTAAGGGCCGGGGGATTTCTGAAACTTCCTTATTCATTTTCTGGTGTCAGTCTGTCTAAAGACTACGTGACAACAGTCAACATTTTCTGGTGGGGGGGTCCTGGTTTCTGAAAAACAACTCAGGGCCATATGCCAAGATTTTATCTTTAATTTCTATAGGGAACCAAACATCTTATGACTCTGACTTACTGGGGTGACTATTGTTAAAGCTATTATTATCTTTTTGCTTAGCACATTATTTATTTACTTACCTAATTGCTGGTTTCAGGGCTAGCTAGGTGCCTGGAATTTCCCTTGAATAAACTAATAATTTTCCTTTATTTTAATGCTTGGCAAAGGGGGCAGAAGAGCCCAGAAGGCCCCTAAGAGGAATCCTGATCTTGCTCAATGGAGAAGCTAAAGGAATTACCAAAATTAATAAGTAACTGACACCAGAATCCAAATCACTGCTGTTTCATTATAAGAAGCCTCCTTCTCTTTTATATTCAAAAACATAGAAATACAATGGAAATTTCAGGACATTAGCATAGATAACATGCAAATATCCAGACCAAATGATGATCTAGATCATTTTTACATTTTGTAAAAGAGAAGACTGCACAGTTAAATGCATTTATTTCAGAATGAGATTACAAGACCCAACTGTCTAGGCATAAACTTTTCTATAAGACAGTGAATTTTTCATCAATTATTTCTGGCCCAGTAATAGATTAGAGAGACATATTAAAATTTTTTCAATGAGTCTTGAGAGTATATGTTCAATTCTGAGATTCAACTGGGGAACAGAAACCTGTCATTCTGGCCAGTAGGCTCAAAGAAGATAATTAGTGCCATTAAAATAACTCTTGGCTCCAAATATTCTGATCTGACCCACATATAAAACAGGTTCCTCTATTTAATTCTATACATGTAATGCTATGTTTTGAATAATTTACACTTCAAAAATGAATGTTTTTCTCTGCCTAACTATTTTGAGTACAACTATCTTTTGTACTTAATTAAGCCAAACTTTGATCAAGCAAATTTTTGACATTTGAAAGCCTCATTGTTATTAATGTAAAACAGCTATAACTTTATAATGATCTATGGTTCTAAAATAATTTCTTTCTGCTCAAGAAGTAAATCAAGATCATGTGAGATGCTTATATCACTTCAAATACATCCCTTATAGAACATAAAGAAAGTATTTTATTTTCCAAAGATAGAGTACATGTCTGTCCCAATGTCAGTCTCATCAGAACCAACATTAACCATATCATCTCTACCAGTGGCTGCTTTTAGTTCCAGATTTCAGGATTTGAATATTTCCCAGGATCTTGTGACTATTATGTAACAAAATTTGGGAGAGAAAATGGGTGGAAATTAAACTTACTAAAAACATTCCCAAGGCACCCTTTGACTGATGTCCAAGGTTGGCATGTCTTTGGATTTTTTTTTAATTATCTTGAACAGTCTATGAATTTTGTTAGCCAGCTACATATATTCGAAATGATGAGCTACACTAGTAATATTCACTCAGGTATATTATTTTTTTTTAAAAAAATGAAATAAAATTCATTTCCATAGAAAGTTACTATTTTCTCAGACTTAGAAAAATTATATCCTCTGTTTATCTATAGCAGTTCAAACTTTAGGGACCATAATAGCCATATTTTAAATCAAGTCTGAAACAGCCTACCTCAAAGACTTCTCCTGAGTAGCTTAGTAAATTTATCTTTTTCTACACAGGCCATCTACATAGGAAAGCAGAACAAGCTGATATCGTTTCTTTTGCACATTTGACTCCACTCCTTTGGGGCAAATTAATTCTCTGAATGAAATTGAACTACAATGGGTGTCTGAGACACTTGATCATTTAAAAAGGAAACAAAACATGCGCTCGCTGTTCAATATACATTAGGTCACTGGCATTTTTGTATAATGATTTCATAAAAATATAGCTATGTGCGTGACTGAAAATAAATTTATTTAAGTTCCACTCTGTAAAAAAGCACTCAAGGAAGTAATTCAAAAAATTTAAAGCAGTTATTTTTCTTTTTTCAGTCAAAGTTATTCAATGAAATTCAAAATCAAACAGGGGTAAAATAATTAGAGAAAATTAGAGGTTTGAAAGAACCTAAGAGGCTGTCTTAATTCAGACATAGTTTTAGATGTGTGTAATAAAGACCCAAATGAACATTGCCCTAAGCAAGATGGAAGTTAAGTTTTCTCTCATTCAACACTGGCAAACATTGCTAATAGGAACACTTTGTTCCACGAGGTCATCCAGGGCCCCAGGATCCTATCATGTTGCTCTGCCATCACTAGTGTGGATACCTTTATCCGCAAGATCCAAGATTGCTCATCATCTCATTCCTATATTAAGCATACCCCCTACATACTGCATATTTCACTTCTGCTCATATCCCATGGCCATGCCTATATGTAAAGGAGGCTGGGAGTCATAGTGTTTATTCTAAATAGTCACGTGCCTCGTTAAATGTAATTACTATGGAACAAGGGCACAAAGTATTTTAGAGGATATCTAAACATCTGTGCCCCAGAGGTCATTTTAGATCCTAATATATAAAACAAATAAAAATTGAACTCTTTGATTGGAGAAAGGATGTGGTGAAAGACTGGACCAACCATCCATGATTCTTCATTAGCTATGATGTTTCTCTAATAACTAGCACTCTAAAAAACACATTTAGAAACCACTGCTCTAGACCTAGGTGGAAAACTGAAATGTCAAAAAGGTAAAGTATATAAACGTAGCACGTGAGTAAAGACCAAAAACACATCTATAAGCTAGGTTTACTCAAGGGTCACTCAATACAATCTATAATCTTCTAGACCAACCATTTCATTTTCTAGACATAGAAACTGAACCTAGAGTGGTTGTGTGACTGTCCTATGGTCACATAGCTAGCCACACCTGGTCAGAATTTTTTGTCTTTAAATTCAATACTTCTTACATTACATGATCATAAAATGTCACTCTGAAGTTCAAAATAAGCAAATACAAAAAAATTCTTTAAAAGTAATCTAATTCTATGCTATAATTTAATGTTCAGCTTTGAGATGAAACATTTGACAGCAGATCAAGTGAGTGTTCTATGTCCTATTCCCTCTGAACCTCATAATTGAGAGCAAGATCTCTTCTATTTTCTTCCCTCTTGACTTGGATTTCCCAGAGCACTGGCTGCCTGATCAGTAACACATGAGGTCGGGAAGCGTCAAAGGATTATCACTGGCAGCCACCCAGTAGCCAATCTTTCCTTCCTCCAGCATGGCCCATTTAATTGCACACTCATATCATATCGGTGACAGATTCATTGCAAAACACATTTTTCACTTTTATGTATTTTTTCTGTATGCTGTAAAGTTATATGGTTAAAGTATTTTTGGCTAAAGACTTTAAATATATAAAAATGAATAAAATTTACCTTATAAATGCCTGAGTGGAACTAAATTGTTCATGGATTAGTTATACGGTACTTGCATAAGCTATTTTATGAATAATTCTATTCTTTAGAAATTTCTTGAAGAAGAAAATTTTTGAATCAGGCATGAAAAAAAAACCTCATACCTTATTTCTACCTTATGTTGAAATATTTTGAGTTCAAAAAAGAGCTATGCTTATTTTCTGATTTATTTTTTATTTTTTTAGAATTTTTGCTTCGATCAGTCTTTCCAACACAAATAGATTTTTGTTTTGGTCCAATGAATGTTATCCTAAATATATAGTAAGAGGAAAGGTTGGAAATATAAGTAGTCGATACCCATATAATAATTTTAAAAGATATTAGTTTTCAAATTTCAATTTTCTTTAATTTAAAATCTTTAAGTCTCTCTCTCTCTCTCTCTCTCTCTTTCTCTCTCCCTCCTCTGAGGTTTTGCTGGTTTCCGTGACACTAGCAGCTGGCAAAAGTAATATCTATAGGGGACCAACCTCAGAAAATAAGAGTTACGAGGTAGACTTGGTTTGGTTGAGAAAATATAAAATTTTTCCACTCCCTATTCCTGATGTCTTAAATCATCATACTCTATTAATAGGATAAATTGGACCACATGGAGAGATTCCAATTTCACTGTTAGAAAAACAAAGACACAAATGAGCACTTAAAGCTTCTGTTTTCTGATAACTTATTGACATCTTACCATTTTTCCCTCTTTTTTCTTTATTGTTCATTCCCTTTGTCTCTTGTTTATTTCCACCCTAGTTCATTTTTCATTTTTCAATTTCCCATCAACATTCTCTCTAATTATGCTTTATTACTGTCAGAGCATTCCTAAAAAGGTTAGTGTAAATTACTTATAAATTCTATTTTCTTACAGATTTACCCAATATTTATACAAATGTGTCCCTACAGAAAAGAATTTTGACATGAATATCATTGAAAAATTGCACTGAAGACAACAACAAACCTTTGCAAGTTACATTTTTTTATTTCAAAATATTAAGGGGGTATAAATGTTTTGTTACATGGACACTTTTTATAATGCTGAAATTGGGGCTTTTAGTATGCCCATCACCAGAATAGAGTTCATTGTACCCAATAGGTAAGTTTTTTCCCATCCTCTCTTCTTTCTGCTTCCTTTTTGATATCCAGTGACCTTTACATCTCTTTGTGTCTTTATGATAAAATGACTTCTTTTTCTTTGGGTAGATACCCAGTCAAAGGATTACTGGATCGAATGGTAAGTCTACATTTATTTCTTTGGGGAATCTCCATGCTATTTTCCATACAACGTGTACTAATTGGCAGTCCCATCAACAATGTATAAGCATTCCAGTCTCTCTGCATCCACTCCAGCATCTATGGTTTTTTGACTTTTTAGTGATGGCCATTCTGACAGGGGTAAGATTGTATGTCATTGTGGTTTTAATTTGCATTTCCCTGATAATTAGTGATGTTGAGCATTTCTTCATATGTTTTTGTTGGCCATTTGTCTATCTTCTTTTGAAAATCTTCTGTTCGTGTCTTTGGCCCACTGTTTAATGGGTTGTTTGTTTCTTGCTGATTTGTTTGAGTTGTTTGTAGATTCTGGATATTAGCACTTTATTGTATGTATAGTTTGTGAATATTTTCTCCCATTCTGTAAGTGGTCTATTTTACTCTGTTAATTATTTCCTTTGCTGTGCAGAAGTCTTTTGATTTAATCAAATCCCTTTTTTGTTATTGTTGTTGCTATAATTACCTTTGGGGTCTTAATCATAAATTCTTTGCCTAGGCTGATGTCTAGAAGAGTTAAATTTTTTATGGTTTCATGCCTTACATTTAAGTCTTTTATCCATCTTGAATTAATTTTTGTATATGGCAAGAGATAAGGGTCTTGTTTCATTCTTATGCACGTGGCTATCCAGTTTTCCCTACACCATTTATTGAATAGGACATACTTTCCCCAGTGTATATTGTTGTCTGCTTTGTCAAAGATCAGTTGGCTGTAGGTAAATGGTTTTAAATCTGGTTCTCTATTCTGTTCCATTGGTCTATGTCTCTACTTTTATACCAGTACCATTTGCTTATTCTAGCCTTGTAGTGTGATTTGAAGTCTGGTAATGTGATGCCTCCAGATTTGTTCCTTTTGCTTAAGATTGCTTTGGCTATTTGGGCTCTTTTTTGGTTCCACATGAAGTGTAAAATTATTTTTTCTAGATCTATGAAATATGACATTGGTATTTTGATGGAAATTGTATTGAATCTGTAAGTCACTTTGGGCAGTATGGACTGTTAATAATGTGGATTCTACCAATCCAAGAGCATGAGATGTTTTTCTATTTGTGTGTGTCATCTGTGATTTTTTTTCATTAGTGTTTCATAGTTCTCCTTGTAGAGATCTTTCACCTCCTTGGTTAAGTATATTCCTAAGTATTTTATTTTCTTTGAAACTATTGTGAATAGTATTGAGATTTTGATTTGAATTTCAGCTTGATTGTTATTAGTATATAGATAGAAATGCTACTGATTTGTGTACATTGGTTTTGTAGCCTGAGACTTTGCTAAATTTATTTATCAATTCTACAAATCTTTTGGAGGAGTCTTTGGGATTTTCTAGAATCCCACAGCCAACATCATACTGAATGGGGAAAAGCTGAAAGCATTCCCCCTAAGAACTGGAACAAGACATGGGTGCCACTGTCATCACTTCTATTCAACGTAGTACTGAAAGTCCCAGTCAGAACAATGAAGCAAGAGAAAGAAATAAAGGGTATCCAAACAGGGAAAGCGATAGTCAGCAAACTATCACTTTTTGCTGATGATATATCTTGTATCTACAAGTTACATATTTTTAACTGAAAGCTACCTTCTAATATACCACCAATAATATTCAATCTATGAAAGGTAGTATTAGTAAAAGTTTCACACTCAGTAATACATTTGAGAGGATTTTTTCAAATGTATATTAATTCATTACATTTTCTTTATTTAGCTGTTTTATCTGTAAAGTAAAAAGTTCAGAGTAGAAAATCTTTTTCTAAAATCCTCTAGCTCTAAGAAGCTGATTCTGTTAGTTTGTCTTCATGACAACATAGTTAAGCATTGTTTTTCAGCACCCTCCCACCAAAAAAAAAAAAAAAACTACAAAAAATGTCACAGGTTAAAAAAAGACCTCAAGCTAATCTTTTTATTTTATTCAACTAATACATATGAGTATATTCTTACCGTTTATGACTAGAGTGACCATACATCCCAGTTTGCTTGAGATGGTCTCAATTTATGCCTCTTGTTCCGGCATACTTATTAATAGCAGCCCCTTTCACTTTCAAACATGTTCTGATTTGGGCAATTAATGATATGACCACTCTATTTGTGACTAATGCTCATTCTGATTGGCCATACTGGTTTTTTTATTTTATTCTGATTAGTCAGTGTCCATGCAATACAAGTTATTAGATATTTTTATTTATTTATTTATTTTTGAGACAGAGTCTCACTCTGTTGCCCGGGCTAGAGTGAGTGCTGTGACATCAGCCTAGCTCACAGCAACCTCAAACTCAAGCAGTCCTTCTGCCTCAGCCTCCCGGGTGGCTGGGACTACAGGCATGCACCACCATGCCAGAGTAAATTTTATATATACATATTTTTTGTTGTCCAGCTAATTTCTTTCTATTTTTTTAGTAGAGATGGGGTATCGCTCTTCCTCAGGCTGGTCTCGAACTCCTGAGCCCAAACCATCCACCCACCTCGGCCTCCCAGAGTGCTGGGATTACAGGCGTGAGCCACCATGCCCGGCTGTTAGATATTTTTAATATCATATTTGCCTATGAGGTAACTGAGGCAAAGTGTGATGATTTATTTTCCTATAAATTGAATTAAATTCAAATCCATTAAGTCCTTAGAATTAGAAAAGTGAGAAGGACAAATAAGACAGAGCCTACTTCTTACTCTAAAGACTGACCTGAAAAGAGAAGACCTGGGCAATTCTGATTCTCACTGGTGATACTTTCCTCAGGGCCACCCTCTCCCACCTGGACTCTTTCCTTGCCCTCTCTGTAAGACTGTTCTTCTTAGACCAAAAGGATAATGAAAATTGTACCATTTTATCATTTGAGGAAGAGAGAAGATTTCAGCCAAAGAATATTTAATGGAATTAATGTTAATTGAATTCACATGGTAAGAAAATCTATGTATACATTCAAGACAAAAGGCTTCCCAACAGCAATATGCTCTTGAGGGAGAGACTTTTTTTTTCCACCTTCACTAGGAAGCTTAAAGAGTTAGGATCTAGAGCAGTGAGGTGAGTCCCTAAGAGTGTTTATTCCATGATTTCCTACAGATAAAGATAGAGTTGGAGTAGTTCAGATTGGAGCTTAACTAAATAATTTTAACCTTAATAAAGACTGTCTTAAAGATTTACTCAACTTTTGTCTATTTATTGCCACTCATAGAAAACATCTTTTGAAAAACACAGTGAAATCTGGAGGGAGTTGAATATTGATGAACAATCTGAAGAACAAATAATAATAATAGCTACCATATCTTCAACACTTACTACATATATTGGTAAACCATTTAATTGAATCTCCACTCTGAAACTGAAGCAGCATCTATGTACAAAACAATTGCTTTGTGGTATAGGAAAATTTGATGTCAGACTATCAACATAATAGGAAGCACATTCTGAAAAATTTTTATTCTGCTTTGAAATAAACAAAATGTCAGGCACTGTGATGATTACAAAAACCTGTGAAATCAAATCATGTGTGATAATCTTTTCACTTGAGACGGTCTCAGTTTATGCCTCAAGTTACTATGCTTCCAAGACTAGAATATTGAGGTAGGTAAGAGATTACTTAAAAGAAGACTTCCCAACCGCCTCAATCAATAATCACATGTTTAAGTTTCTAAATGGAATCAACAATTAAGTAAAGGAATTTTTGCTTATTCCTCAAGGTTATCTGTTTCAAAAGTACACTTTTGGGAATGTGTGTCTCAGATCAAGTGCTACTTAAGGTGTGAGTATGCAAACTGTGTGGTACTGATCCATCGCAAGATAATGAACTTAGCAGAATACAAATCCATATACTGCTTCCTTAATTGAGAACATCTTGCCACCAAAATTTAAAAAAAAAATGTCCATTGCATTAGATAGTGTCTTTAATGAAGAAGTTACATTTTGTGCTAGTTCCTGATTTTATTGCAACCAGTAGCAAAATTTGTGGACTAATAATTGTTTACAAAGCATAGTTTGAGTAGCATGTTGTGAGATACCAAGTTTTTTGTGTCACTTATAAATTATATTCAGCTGCTAATAACAGAGACCCAGCTATAGAAACTTAAGTGAATGTAGGATTTTTCTCTCACATAAAAAATGTGAGCAACACTATGGGACTTGCATGTCCATCGTAGGTTGAGTTCTGTCAGATTCACCAAGTCATGAGGTTGGGTGGACCCAGAAGCATTACAAAACAAGATGCAAATGTGGTTCATCTGGGACCAGGTACTTGTGGGGCCATAAGTAAACTGCATAGCAGCTGTCCTATGCTGACTATCACACCGCACCTCTTCCTCAGCTCACACTGATGGCTCCATGAGGAATCCATTATAACGAACCAACGTGGGAGGAAAATGGCCAAGTTTGGCTGACAGACTGATCAGCTCATTATGTGACTAAAATAAAAAAATGGATGGCTGCCACATTATGGCCCCACTCAGAGGGGTCTGAAAGACAGCGGTGAGGGAAATCCTGCCAATTGACAGAGCTTCAAGTCATTCACTTTGTGTGGAAATAGAAGTGGCTTGAGATAAGACTAAATATAATATAAAGAGAAAATAATAAGACTAAAGACAAGAAGATCTGGTAAGAAGTACTTGGATGGACTTTTGGGAGTAGGCACAAAATATTTCATATTACTCATTAAGAGCAACTGCCACAGAGAAGATAATTATTAAAGAAGTAAGCAGAATAATTCTGCCATTGCATGTCAGCAGCCTCTGTCCTTGATCACCCCAGTTTTGGCACAATGTGTACATGAAGAGGATAGCCATGGCAGCAGGGATGGAGACATGAGACTGGCTACATGGGTTCCCACTCATTAAGGCTGATCTAGATATTGCTTCTGCCTAACAATCTAACCTTCTGACAACAGAGATCAAACACTGAGGCTCCAATATGGCACCACCTCTTAAGGAGACCAGCTTGGTGGAAACTGGATTATATTACAATCTTTTCATCCTAGAAAATGTAATAATTTACCTTAATAGGAATCAACACATATTCCCAGTGGGATTGCCTTTCTAGCTTGCAGGCTCTCAGCCAAGACTGTTATCCAAGTGCTTACAGAATGTTTGACTTTCCAACTTGTGATCCAACACATTATTATTGAGGACAAAAGGACCCACTTAAAAGCAAAGGAAAGTAGGCAGTGGACACAGAATCATGGGATCTTCTGATCTTATCACATATTGGAAGCTCCTAGCCTGACAGATAGTAGAATGATCTTTTGAAAGTACAGCAAAGTCAAAAGCTTCAAGATAATGCTCTGCAAGAATGTGGTGCTATACTGCAAAAGGCAGCATTTATCTTAAGCCAACAGCTATTACATGGTGCTATTTCCCCATTAGATAGAACACATTGGTCTTGGAATCACAGAGTGAAATGGAGTGGTTCTGTTTATCATTTTTCTCGGTAAATCACTTGGGGAATCTATGTTTCTTGTCCCCAGAACTCTAGGATCAGAGAGTCCGGAGCAGAGCTGGCAAACCATGGCCCTTCCAAATCAGGTCTATGACCTGTTTTTTTAGAGCCCTTGAGCAGAATGTTTTTTACATTTTTAAAGGGTTGGGACAAGGAAAAGGAGGAAGAGAAGGTGGAGGAGGAGGAAGAGAAGGAGGAAGAGGAAGTGAAAGATGCAGAGGATATCTCAGGTGGTCTGCAAAGTTCAAAATATTTAATATGTGACTCTACAGAACTGGTCTCGAGGGCCTAGTTCCCACAATGAGAATGCTGCCCTAGGAGACACATCAATGTTCTAATAATTCTAAGTTATAGTTGTTATCCAGGCATTTTGGGCAACTTGGGAAAAAAGACCAGCAAGTAAGGGAAGTAGTCATGACCCTGACAAGAGTTATTCACCCTAATCATCGGGAGAAGGTAAAGGTACTGTTACACCATAGGGGCATGGAAAGATACAAGATCCCAGTAATCTAGTGAGGAGTCATTTGGAAACTCCCTGTCTATATTTTATGGCAAATGGAAAAGTACAGCAGCCAGAGCCTGGAAATGGCACAGTCACCAGAAGCTCAGACCCCTCAAGGACGAGGGTCCAGGTTACCTCACCTAAACAGCAGAAGTGCTAGCTAAGGGGAGAGGATCTAGAATGGGTAATGAGGGAGAGAGATGATGAGTATCATAGTGACCTTGAGACCAACTTCAAGGGTGAAGTTTAGGGTTCATGCCACTAACCTTCCTCTTATAACTCTATTCTGGAAAAGACACCAACCACAACAATGGAAGAGCTATTCTTACATGGGATGAATTTATAATGAGAAACAAGTGCTAAGACACAAAATGCTACAGGGTATCTTGGCCCTAACTGCTTCCTACTCAAGAACCATGACAAGGAACCTTTTGGTGTGAAGACTATCTAGAATTTCCACAATTATCCCTACAGCTGTTCCTTTACAATTTTGCCATGATAAAAATGGAGAAAACAATTCATAGACTTTTTATATTTTTTTATTCAGGCATAATTTATATACAATAAAATGCACAGATTCTGAGTGTACAATCTGATGAATTTTGACAAATATGTACAGCCATGTAATCACACTCATAAGATATAGAGCATTTCCTTCACCCCAGAAAGTTCTCTGTGCCACTTTTCAGGCAACCCTCATCCTTTAGAAGCAACTGCTGTTCTGATTTCTCTTACTATAAATTCGAGTTTTCTATTCTAGACTTTGATATAAATATAATCATATGACATGGTTTTTTTAGGCCAGCAAGTGCTACAGAGCTGCTGTGTTTGGTTTTCTTTGGGTTCTAATTAATCTGTTAAGTTAGACCTACCCAGAGTAGTTTTCACTTGTCCTCTACTGACCTACTTCAACATAAACAGACACAAAATGTTAATGAGCAAAAGCAAATCTTTTGTTCATGTGTACCTAGTAGAGCAATATCTCTTTGTTATCAGAATGGAATTTCTCAGGGCATTCAATACATCAAAGATTGACATTTCAAAAAGCAAAGATGATATAGCTTTAACATGAGCTCTACAGCTTAAGCTCTAAATGAAACTGCCTGGGTCTAAATCTTGGCTGCATTGCTTACCATATGGGTGGCTTGAACAAGTTACTTCTTTCTCTGCCTCTTTTCTCATCTGTAAAATGACGAATGTTATAGAACCACCCTCACAGACTTGCTATGAGGATTAAATCACTTGGTATATAGAAAGTATTTACCATGATGCCTGGCCTATAGCAAATACTCAGTATACTTCAGCTATTAATACAGATACAATTAATATGTCAATTTGAGTAAATCAAACAAGCATATTTTATAGTAACTTTAGATTATATGGAAGTCAATATTATCCATGGGACATAAAATATGCCAAAGACTTAAAAGAGTAGAAAATTGGCCTATTATAATTACTTATCTCATGCTAATTTAGCCCCAGAAAATAGTTTTCTACTGATAAAAATATAAAAATCTAAATATAAAGATATTTAAACTTTCTACTACCCACTGAATCAATACATATCAAGATATCAGATAGAACTTGACCCATCATTTTGTCTCTACTTTCCAGTTTTCTAAAACCTTTTCTCTGGCAATTCAAGCCACAGCACTCCACTCCACTTCTCATTGCTCTTTTCTGTACATAGTTATGGTGTCCGTTTTCATTAGCTATTTCTCTCTTCTTTTCAAATCTTATCTTATTCTCAAGGAATCTTGCCCTTGCTCCATATAATACAATTCTTGTATCCACACCCCAACATAACACTGCCAGCAGAACTGAGTTATACTAATGTCCTTTTACTTCTCCTAATAGATAATATTAAAATAAGAATCTAAAAGCATATTAAAACAGTACCTTTTAGCAGGTTAGTCATTGCAAAATAAAAATAAGATTGATGTACTATACATACTTGAATAATTTTTCACACCTTATATTCTCCAGCCCCTCTGAATAATTGTTCTCTCTTTAATTAATACAAATATTTTCCTTTTCCCTTTAAGAAACCCTTCATCTGCTTCTGTAAAATACAGGCAGGACCAAATTTGATTACCTCTGATTTTTCCATCTTCTCTTTATCTTATATTTTCTATTTAAATATGTTAAAAGCCTAGAATAAATATGTTCCTCCTCAAGATTAAGATTTTATCCCTGCATTAAAAACAATTTTACTAATGTTCTAAGCACATGAGCATAAGCCAACCAATTCCTCAATATTCACAAATTCACTTATAAGGGCAGGTTCACGGTGGTTTCATTTATCAGCACTAACTTTTATCTGCTCCCAGGAAAGAATTTTCTACATCTGGTTTTTTCTAGTTCCCTTTTCTATGCCTCTTATTCATATTTCCATTGCCATATTCTATTTTATTCAAGCAGCTTAAAACATCACAGTGCCTCTTTACCCATGCAACATGTCTTCTCATTTCTGTAATACACACTTTTTTCTTTTAATAAAACCTTGGCCTGCTTAGCTATATTCCTGGAACATCAGGCCAGAGGTTCTTGTTATTTTTTTCCAGTTATTTCTTCCAAAATATATCACACATTACTTTACCCTTAAAGTTTACATCATCCTCTTTCATCCCTAGCAAAGAATGACTACAAATATCCTCTTAGAGTAATTCTTAGTTATTTGGTAATCAAAATTCCCATTGCATAATCCCCAGGCAGCCCAGGCTGATTTATCTTTTGAATCTTTTTCTGACAACAAAACATTGCTGAAGCAATTCTGTGATGTCTGTGTTTCATAGCTTCAAATAGGTTTTCTCTCCCATTTTGGTCTTCCCTTTCTTTACTTAGCTCTCAGAAAATTTGAGAAGGAACCTAAAAGAAAATAAACTCTGATTTCCCACTAACAGATAAATCTTAAATAGTTCTCTTTGCCCATATTCTCTTTGACCTTATTCTTTCCTTTGTTGTCTTTTTAAACATTCATTTTCCCTCTCCTGGATTGTTTTAGCTGATGTGAATCCTTTCCTGACTAATGCCACCATGAGCCATCCCTCTGTTTTGAAATCCTGTAGCATTTACATTTAAAATATGGAACACACTGCTGTATATTTTCTGTAACAATATTGCTACATATGTGTGTATGCAGATGATCATTCTGGCTTATCGGCTAAGGGATTAGTTCTTTTGCCTCTTGTTTACTGCTTATACAAATACTGACAATGCAACTATTACCAAATAAATACTTGAATATAAATTGGTCATTTCTCCATTCATTAAGCATTTATTGAGCACCTATTCAGTGTCACTCACTGTGCTAGCTGCTGGGTATACAGAGATCAGCCAAGTGGTCCTAGCTCCCAACAGCTCACAGTCTAAAGGAAAAAAAAAAAAGAAAAACAAGAAAATAGATAGTTACAACATAGAATACAAAATCCTACAAGAAGGTATGGACTTATAAAAGAAGAACTCCCAAATCAGGGTAAAAAGAGAGTAGAAGAAGGAGAGAGTGGAAAAAGAAAGACTAGTAGAACATAACTAGGCAGAAAAGAAGGGGAACCGAGTGCTCTAGGCAAAGCAAAGAAGGGTACTGAGGTTGCTATGGAATGGCTGGGGTGATGCATGTGCTTCCATACAGCTGTAGAAAAAGAAGTTGGAGAAATGGTGAGAGTTGAAGCTAAGAAGATGGCAAGAGCCAGATCACAGGGGACCTTGTATGGCATGTTGAAGACTTTGTCCTTTGTCCAGACCACTGCTTGTCTGTGACTATAGTCCCTAGATTTTTCACTAGCACCAGGAAAGCAGTTCCAGCTTTTATTTGCTTCTCAGACTCCTGCTTTCCAATACTTGAAACTCCTTGGATTCCAGGATATACCTTCTTTCTCACATTCTCCCTTTTGGAATTATTCCAATACCACTGCCAGATTATCTATATTCTTATATTTTCTCTCACATCTCTGCTTTAAAATCTTCCGTGTTTGATTACCTACCAAAAACAGAAGTCCTGCACAATTATGACCTCACCTGCATCTCCACTATCATTTCCCACTTTTCCCTTAAACACGCTGTTTAAGAATGGGTGCTAAGGTGTCCCCACTCCATGCCCTGGCTCTAGCAGTTCCTCTCGCATCCTTCCCACTTTCCATCTGTTCAAAGTTTTTAATTCTTCCAGATATGCCTCCAATGTTAGTTTGTCTTCTTGGAATCAACAATGCATTTTATTTTTGTTATCTTTCAGCATTTTTTGTACTCTGCTCTATAGTTTTATGTATCTATTTTAGTCACCTGACAAAAATGATTGCTCCTTGATGGTCAGAACTGCATCTTGGAGCACTATGTCTTGAGCAGAGGTGCTAGATTCACATTAAATTGGAACATACTAAATTGATGACTAGTATTAATGAAGCTCGGTTGATCTCTTTTCTTCCTAAATGATCATAGCTGTTACTTTATCACTTCAAATTTCTTTACTTTATTATTTATAAAGAAGGTAGAGGCTGATGTTTTATCTCTATTTTATAAAAACAAACATTTGAGCAATAAGAAGTTAAGGAATTTATTTAAGTGATTTGAGACTGGAATATTTGAGTGATTGAGATTGGAGGGAGGGATTATTAGGTAGAACACAAAAGGTTTTTAGAGCAATGAAACTACTCTGTGTGACATTATCATGGTGAATACATGTCATTACATATCATAAAATGTGCACCACCAAGAGTAAACTATAATATAAACTATAGACATTGGGTGATAATGATTTTTCAGTGTAGATTTATCAATTATAACAAATATACCATTCTGATGGGGTATGTTGATAATGAGGGAGGCTATCCTGTGTAGGGCATGGTACAAATGTACCATGTACCTTCTGTACCTTCTGCTCAATTTTGCTGTGAAACTAAAAACTGATCTTAAAAAATAAATCTACTTACCAAAAAAATAAGGGGCAGAAAACTATACATGTTACTTTTTTGTTTAATGGAGGAGAAAGAAAAAAAGAAAAACTCCTCATGTGTTTTTTTTATCCTAATATGGATATTATTTGCTATGGTTTGAATGATGGCGTTCCCTCCAAAATTCATGTTGAAATATCACCCCCAATGGCATAGTATTAACAGGTATGGCCTTTGGGAGGTGATTGAGTATGAGGGCTCTGCCCTCATGAAAGGATCAGTGCTTTAGAAAAGGGGTGGAGGAAACTATCTTAGGACTTTTTGCTCCTCCACTCTCCTGCTGTATGAGAACACAGCATTTGTCCCCTCTTGTCCCTCTGTTCCTTCTGCCATGTGAGGACACAGTGTCCCTCTCCTCTGGAGCGTTCAGCAGCAAGGTGCTATCTTGAAAACAAAGAGCATCCCCCACCTGACACCAATCCTGCCATTCCCTTGATCTTGGAGCTTTCAGAATGGTAAGAAATAAATTTCTGTTGTTTATAGATTACCCAGTCTGTGGTTATTTTGTTAGAGCAGCAGAAACAAACTGAGACATTATTTAATAGCCAAATAAATTCTACCACACCAGGGTTTAGAGAAATTAAACAATGATGTCATTGGTATCTTCCTGAGATAACAGGAAGACAGTTTTCTTCAGTTGGTCTCCTTTCATTTCATCCATCTATCAATCTTACTTCTTTCTAGGTCTGCATTCCTCTTTTCATCCTCTCCTTTTCTGTTTTGTTCTCTTAATACTTTTCTTACTCTCCTACTTTCTTCCTTTGCAACCACCTGTCCCTCATACTCACAGGCATTCCGGTGTCACGTAGACAGCACTCAGGACTAGATCCCTGGTTACCTGTACTAGACATTCTCAACTGTAAATTTCACCACTTGATAAAAAAAAAAAAAACCTTGATTTTAAATTTCTATATTTATCATTTTCACATCAAGTCTCTAAACAACTATTCAGCCATAAAACATTTTTATCTTAAAAGCTAAAACCTGGAGGACCTTTTGGCCAACAGCAACACCATCTAATTCACTATTTAAAGTTCATTAACTGTGTTCTTATACTATTAGGTCAGTGCAAAAGGAATTGAGGTTTTAGCATTGTTGAAATTTGCTGTTTGATATTGGAATACATTCTTAAATAAATGTGCTTATGTTGTACATCATTTTAATGCACATTTCTCACTTTATGTTTTTTGCTAATGATTTATTACTTGCTGTTTATTTTATATTTATCTTAGACTATGGAAATGATGCTAGACAAAAAGCAAATTCATTCCTGCCCTGGTTCCAACTGAGCTGCCCTGACGCCACAGACTTGGGGGGTCTCCACCTACTGAGCGAGTCTCCCCACCCATAAACATGGCCACGGTCCGTTTATTCAGATCTTCCTTAATTTCAACACTGTTCTGTAGTCTTCAGAGTACACATTTTGCACTTTTTCTGTTAAATTTATCCCTAAGTATTTTATTCTTTTTGATGCTCTTGTGATTAGATTTTTTTCCATAATTTCAATTTTGGACTGCTCATTGCAAATGTGAAGAAATACAATTGATTTTCTATATTAAAAAAAAGCAAATTCTAGATATTTTCTTATTCAAATTCAAAATGAGTTATAAAGCAGCAGAGACAACTCACGACACCGACAACACATTTGGCCCAGGAACTGCTAACGAATGTACAGTGCAGCAGTGGTTCAAAAAGTTTTGCAAAGAAGACAACAGCCTTGAACATAAGGAGAACAGTGGCCAGTCATTGGAAGTTGACAATGACCAATTGAGAGCAATCATAGAAGCTGATCCTCTTACAAGAAAACAAGAAGTCGCCGAAGAACTCAAGGTCGACCATTCTACAGTCCTTCAGCATTTGAAGCAAATTGGAAAGGTGAAAAAGCTCAATAAGTGGGTGCCTCATGAGCTGACTGAAAATCAAAAAAAAAAATTGTCATTTTGAAGTGTCATCTTCTCTTATGCTATGCAAGAACAATGAACCATTTCTCAATTGTATTGTGACATGCGACGAAAAGTGGATTTTATAGGACAACCGGAGATGACCCAGAAGTGGTTGGACCGAGAAGAAGCCCCAAAGCACTTCCCAAAGCCAAACTTGCACCAACAAAAGGTCACTGTCACTGTTTGGTGGTCTGCTGCTGGACTGATCCACTACAGCTTTCTGAATCCCGGTGAAACCATTACATCTGAGAAGTATGCTCAGCAAATCTGTGAGATGCACTGAAAACTGCAACGCCTACAGTAGGCATTGGTCAACAGAAAGAGCCCAATTCTTCTCCACAACAACGCCCTATATCACATTGCACAACCGATGTTTCAAAAGTTGAACGAATTGGGCTACAAAGTTTTGCCTCATCTGTCATATTTACCTGACCTCTTGCCAACCAACTACCACTTCTTCAAACATCTGAGAACTTTTTGCAGGAAAAATACCTCCACAACCAGTAGGATGCAGAAAATGCTTTCCAAGAGTTCATCAAATCTCGAAGCACATATTTTTACACTACAGGAATAACAAACTTATTTCTCGTTGGCAAAATGTATTGATTGCAATGGTTCTTATTTTGATTAATAAAGATGTATTTGAGCCTAGTTATAATGATTTAAAATTCACGGTCCAAAACCGCAATTACTTTTGCACCGACCTAACTTCCCATTAGCTGAAAACCTACTCCTAAAACCAAGGGCCTTGGGGAAAGGTATTATTTGCATATTATGTGCATCTCTGCACTGAAAAGAATTTCTATTTCCAAAGTTGGTATAAGAATTAGTTTGAAAGTACAAGTTTTACAGATAAAACGAAACAAAGATGAAAAGAAAAGCTGTATCAACCCATTATCATTTTCTAAAACCTAGAAAGTAATATGAGGCACAGAAAATATCAATACTCAACAAGATTTTTCTTAGCCAAGATAGTTACCAGAAACAATGTTTGCTTATCTCTATCTTATTCAATATAATTTTTCATGTGCTTTTTCCAGAGGATTATAAAAAGACATATTCAGATTAATTGGAATACAGTTAAGTGTGGTGGTTGATAACATAGGTTTTGGAATCAGACTTACTAGCTGTGTGATTGTATGAAAGCATACTTATTTCCACCTCAAAATAGTGATGAAAATTATTAAGATTATTATGAAGATTATATGAATAATATATCAAATACTTCGCATATAACCTAGCACATAGTAGACACTTAAAATTAACTATTAATTCTATTACTACGTTTTACAGCCCAAGTTGGTGATTGTGTCCTTATCACTGGTGACAGGCAGAATTTAAAATGCGTGGTCCCCGGCAACTCATCTCTGTGGTGGAACTGTATGCCTATAACCACTTGTAGGTACCCATTACACCACGGTTTGTTTCTGGTTCTGTGTGCTCATCTGAATGACAAGCTACCAGTAGAGTCATGCAGAAAATGAAGCAGCCCTCCTCTCCAAAGAATTTTTTTTAAAAAAAATCAAACTTGTAATACACAATTCACGAAAAAAAGAAAAAATCATCTCTGATGTCATCATTATACTTGGTTCCTTCCTATCTGGAAGATGTCAGATTAGGCCTTCTGTGAATGTTTAAATGATAAAGTTGTAACAATAACAAAATAATAATAATAATGGAAAAATAAAGAAGAAGGAAAAAGAAACCCACTCCAGAGAGGAGTAAGAGCAAGAGAAAAAAAACAAGAGAGTAAATCAATTTAAAATGTCAAAACTGGGAAATAAAAGGAAAAGCAGCTCTGTGGAATATAATCCAGACCCCTAAGTGCACTATAGGAAGGAGGAAAAAGGTAAGCCCCTCAATCAAGCTCAAATCATGCTCTAGCCCTGGCCAGATCCTTATGGTCGGCTGATGTGTTTACAAGAAATGTACAAGTCTGCGTTAGTTCCTAATTAGGTTAGGATGGCTGCCAAAGAAAGTAGTAGTATTTTTAAATGTAAGGTTATGGTTACAAATGGATATCAAAAGCCTTGACACTTAAGTGGCCATGACAATAGCTGCCAACTAAAGCTACATAATTAGTCCCCCAAGGTTGAATCAGCAACTTGTGTTTCATTCTCATGGGGGCCTTCTCTCAAAAAACATAGCATCTAGAAAATGGTACAATGTCAACCCATTAAATTCATTGACACTATTACCTGGGCTGGGATGAAGGCAAAAAGTAATTGATTTAAAAGAATTTGTGGATTTTATTATTCAATTTACCTCTAGCACTCACCTGCTAAGAGGGTCCTTTGATAGTTTCTTTGTAAATCTCTGATGTGTATTCAGGAAGAAAAAAAATTAACTGCCTTTATACAAAATGTGGACCACTTTTTGTCCCACAGAAGCCATTCTGAGAAATGAAAGAATTGACTGAATTTTCCAAATTAAGTTAAATTGTCCTTTCAGTTTAATTTGTTTTTATTAACTAGTTAAATAAGTAATAAGGATAGACCATTTGGAATCATCATCAGTGGCACCATCTCTAGTGAATGGTGCAGATGGAATTCTTGCAAATCACAAATCTAAACCCAATATGTCTTGTAATCCAAAAAAATGTCATCAAAAGGCTCAAACAATCCATTGTTGCACTGCACTGCCAAGAAAAAAATGGGAAAAGTTCAAAGTGTCTGGAGAGCCAAGAAATCCTCTTGTACCACTCTTGCCAATTAGCACATTTATTTTATGTGAATAATTATTCTTCTGCCATTTATCTTCTCCAGTTCAATATTTTGCTTTTAATGAGCCCTAAGAATATTTATTGAAAATGTCATTTATTGTTAATGAAAATTCCTTCCTTCCTCCTGCAGAATTCAGTGCTAGATCAAAAGTAGCAAGTAGAATAACATGCAAATTTAATGCATCATTGTTTCCTACTCTGGAATTATATCAGGGAGCCCACTGGAGTATTGCATTTGTTTCAGATGGGTACATTGTCAGCAACATAAACACATTAACTTCATTTCTAAAAAATACACCTACTTAGATGTTATAGGGATCCAGCCCACCAAAGCCAGGGGTATTCCTTTAAACTTACTTTCATAGTTCTCAGAAAAGATAAGGGGAACTATGTGATCCTAGGGCTGAAGAAAGTGTCTTATGATCATTCTTTACCTAGAATAAGTTAGTTCTCAACCAGGCGCTTATTTGCCTCCCAAAGGACATTTGGCAATGTCTGAAGACATTTTTGGATTTTTAGTGCTACTGGCATCTAGTGGGTAGGGACCAGGAATGCTGCTAAACATTCTACAATGCACAGCACCACCACTACCCCAAAAAACAGCCCCAAATATCATCTGGTCCAATATGTCAATAGCTCAGAAAACAACACCTCTGAGACACCGTTAGAAATATTCTGGAACTTTAGTACTATAACATATAGGAATCTAATGGTTTCTCATCTAATGAATCTAATGGTTTTTTCATTGTTGGCATTATATCCAAATCTCTGGAGCATTATTTTAACATCAACAACAAAATAGCTCAAATGTATTGAACAATTTCTTTATATGGTATGCTATCCTAAGCCTTTTTTATACTCTGTTTAATCCTCCCAACAACCCAAGGAGGAAGAAACTGTTGATTATCACCATTTTATAGCCCAGAAACCTGAGGCATAGGGAGGTTGTGACCCACTCAGTTCACATACCAACAAAGAAGTGGCATGCAAAGCCATGTCTATTCTACTTTAGGAGCAAACCGTTAATCCACACTGCCCTCCAAATTAACAGCATAAATAGAAACCTGAGGAGAAAACTTAAAAGCAAAAATGAAAGAAAAATATTTTAATGAGGTGTATGGGATTAAATCATACTTAGTCTCGACACCCCCAATACCAGTGCTCAATCCTCAGAAGGAATTCAGTTCCTTTTTTTTATCGAAGGAAGACTAGAAACAGTCCAAGCTTCATATACTGAATTAGCCCAATTTCCATCTGGGTAGTTCTCCAAATCTCTCTAGCTTCATTTTATGGTAAAATAAAAAAAAAAATCCATTTCCTAACTAATTCAGAACTGACTTGTCTATATAAAAATAACTAATATTTTCCACAGAATCCTGAAGCAAGATTTTTGGCCTGAATGATGTTGAGTGAAGAGAAGCAGCAGGCTACCTACTTCTATATTTTGCTTTGTGTGGGAGACCCGATTAGAACTACTTTAAACTGACTTTGGCATTGTAACCCAAGTTAGGCTAAACAAGACAGTAGGATGGGACCCTAGAGCCACTAGCATTTAAAAAACATGCTGAGACACAGTGTAATCTGAAATGGAAACAGAGCTAATTGTTGCCATCTGTGACTGAGTGAAGTATCCTTCATCAGAATCGAAGGAGTGGAGGAAGCATAGATAAATTATATAAAAAGAAAAGGATCAAAAATATTCTTCACAGGAGGGCAATAAGTTATTGTTCTCAACTAGCTGGTAAGGGTATACAGACAATGATAAGGAGTAGAGTTAACAGAACCATACCATAGCTGGGCCTTCAACTCCAGGACTAATTAAAATTCAGTGGTAGTAATTTTTAAAGTGTTGCATAAGAGTGATAAAATGGGCTCATAAGGTTGGAAATATATGAGACAAGTGTTTCTAAAGTATGTAGGTCTGCTTGATTCCAAATGGATTTTCATCATTCTATGATTATTCTACCAAAGTCCTGATTCTACCATTATCCCTTGTACATTCCTCTATTATAGCCCTCCTAACACGGTATTGCATTTGTCTACTAATTTTTTAGTCTTCTTCAATCAGCTGTGAATCTCTTGGGAGCAGGGACTAGGCTGTGTTCATATTTTTATCTCCAGGAAATAACATGGCATTTGGCATACAATAGGTGTCTAAGAAAATATTGACAAATATAGTAATGTCATCTTGAAGGGAGAGCTTAGAAAAATGCAACAAGTCTAAGCCTATTAAATATTTTTTATTAGTGACTTGGATGAGGGTATAGAAGGCTTGGTAATATTTTTTAATGGCACAAGAATGGAAGGGTTAGCTAAATATACTGGACGATAGAAATTTCTCCACAAGCTTGACTATTAGGCCAAAACTAACAAGATGCAACTTAGCAGAGACAAATGTAAAATTTTGCACTTAGGTTCAAACACTCAATTGTACAAACATAAGCCAAATTCGTCTTAGTTTTTCAGTACTTTATGTGACAAAGCTTCAGGGATTTTACTGACAGAAATTTTCATATGAGCCAAGTACATGATTGGCTGCTAGAAAAGCTAATGTGATCTTAGGTTGCCTGAGCTGCAGTGAGTTACTTCTGATACTCATCCTGCCTAATTAGGAGATGGTTTGAGGTGGCTATTAGCGGAGGTGTAATGCATAGAACAAGAAAGGTACAAGCAGAGGGCCTGCTGCACTCAGCACGATCATGCCATATCAGCACCCTGTGTTCAGCTCTGGGTGCCACATTTTAAGAGGGATATTGACAAACAGCAGCATCCCGCCAATTGAGAAAAGCTCCAGAAAGCAAATCCTGTGTTCTTATTCTGGACAGCTGAAAAAACTTGGGATGTTTAGGGTAAAGAAGGAAAGGCTTTCCCTGAATATTTTGATGACTGGATAAGGGGAAATGTGCCCTGCTCCCTGCCTTGCAATCTCCACAACTAGGCCCACCTGGCTGCCATTTTCATTCATTCATTAAATATCGCTAATGTGCACTATCTGAAGGTATGAATCCTATTCCCACTAAGGGAAAAACTAAAGGACCCCGACTGAGTAGTTCAGTTGTGTCAGAGTCAAGTGCAATTGTTGGTGACCCCACACTGATTTTATGGGGTCCCCATTTCAGCATCTGAGTCCTTGTCAGTTCTTCATGCTTTGATCATCTTCCTGAGGATGTTACCATCTTCCTGTCTCCTGACCTAGATTTTCATGTTTGATCCATTCGTAGGCTCCTTGTCACTGTGCTGGGTTAGACATTGCCTTGAAGACCTCCTTCTTAGGTCACTGTCAACCCTGGAGACTGTGTTCCACCTGCCAGGCTCGTGAACATATCTAATCTCCAGGTCCCATACATTCCCAGAATGGCTTTCCTATTGCCTTCCTACGCTGATAATCTATGTGACTCAGAAGGCTAAATTGGTCATGTGAACAGAAACTAAGGTGGAGAGGGGTTTTTTTTTGTTGCTGTTTTTTTTTTCTTCGTTTAGTTACATGAAAGATGTTTCTAATTAAACTTTTTGTGAAACAGGATGAACTGCCTTATAAGAAAGGAAGTTCACCATCACCAGAAACTTTTATAAAGCCTGAGAATAATTGGTCTATAATCCCATGAAATGATTTCTGCATTGTTAGCAAACTGAACCAGATTGATTCTGAGGTAGAGTCTCTCAAGCTTGAGCGTATGAAAAGTCAGCCAGAAAGCTTGTTTAAAATATGTAGAATTCCCAGAATTCAGTAAGTCCAGCATAGAGTCCAAGAATCAGCATTTCTGACAAATCTACCCCCTTTCCCCTCTACCCTAGGTAATTCCAATGCATGTGAATGTGAGTCATACTTTTAAAAACATTCTTCACAAGAAGGCAAGCAGCATTTACTGAAAACCTATTCTGTGTTAAGAGTTTTATTTTTTCTTAATTTAATCTTAACACAGCTCTGTGGGAGCTGTGGCATAATTATTAAGAATTTGGGCTCAAGAATCAAGCTGCCAGGGCTCAAATCCTGACTTCTCCAACTCATTAAACCTCTCTGTGTCTCAATTTCCCTTTCTGCAAAATGGGATTCATGTTAGGAATGACCTCATAGCGTTATTATAAGGATTAAATCAGTCAACTCATGTAAAGTGCTTAGAACGGTGCCTAGTAAACAGCAAGTATTCAATATTAGGATTACTATAATGTAGTACTGTAGTTCCTTCATTTTATACTTAAGTAAATTGAGGCTTAAGGAAATGAAATCAGTTTGCCTTAGATCCCTCAGCTTGTACTGACCTCAGTCTATCAGTCTTCAAAGATTATACATTAGTTGCTCCTCCCAACTCTGTGATTCTATAACTCTATTGGCCAAAGAGATCACTATTGATAGTTTTGGGTGGAAACTGATTCTAAAGATGGCCCTATACATACAGGGAATAGGCAGATATCTCTCTAAAATTCCACCAGGAATGATTTTACAAATGGGTAAACTGAGGCTCAGAGAGTGAAGCTATGTTAAGAAGGATCAACGTCAAGAAAATGGCCAACTCAAAATTTGAACCTATGTTTCTTCTGCTACAGAATCAGGGCCCTTTTCACCACTTCATACAACGTACCCTCTGGCTGTAACCTAGAGTGAGTCACTGACCGCCTGGAAAATTCTCCTCATTCTAGTAAACACAAATGTTTTAGAAACAAAGGTAGGAACAAAAGTGGAATGCAGAGTGGAACTAGTTCTTGTATAAAGACCCTGCCACCCACAAACATGGAAACAGCGCATTTCCTAACAATATTTACTTGCTGTCACATGGCCACAGCTTGAGACTAACAAGTGACATTTTAAGAATAACCAAAAGACAGCACTATGGGGGAGAATTTGACTCTTAAAAATGAGGCAAACTTTGTAAATTGACATAGAAAAGGTTGGCTTTGGAAATAGGTAACCTTATGTTTGAGGCCCTGCCTCTACCACTAAGCTATCAGCTTACTTGCCCTTTCTGAAATTCAGTTTTCTCATTTATAGAACTGGGGGTGATGATATCTACCTTGAAGAGTATGAGGATTAAAATGACACCATTTCAGGCAAAGCCCCTAGCACAGTACTTGTCACACAGAAAGTGCTCAGGTATGGTGGCTACTAATCTGAACCCCCAAGACTGTCATGATAGGAAAACAGTGTTCATCTTGAAAGAGCAGGAAATCCACATAACAATATGAGCAAGGAAAAGTTCAGAAAGCTGATGCAGAGGGTAGAGAGAAAAGTTCAAAGTCTGCAAGCAACGCCCCAATCTTTGTAATAGAGCTCTTCTTAGGAAAGAATTTGTAGGGCCTAAAATTATGATGGTTCTCTGTCTGATAAGGCATTTCTTTATCAAAAAAGTCTTAGTATGACTCTTAATGACTCACAAACATTTCAAATAATCTCCTCTAGGACAAAGAGCTGTCTTATGCATCTCTCTATCCCTAATACTGGTTCAGTGTCAGTACTTAAGAAGTGTTTTATTGAATATATGAACAAAAGGATGAATAAATAAATTGATTAATGTCATTCAGCCTACCACAAAAGAAACATACCATATACAAGTCCTTACAGTAAATACATTCAGAGATTCTCTAATCCAGGGGTCAGCAAACTTTTTCTATAAAGCGCCAGACAGTAAATATTTTTTTTATTTTGAGAAGTATATAGTCTCTATCATGTCTACTCAACTTTGCCATTATAGCAAGAAAACAGCCATGACAATACAGAAATGAATGAATGTGTCTGTGTAATTTATGGACACTGAAATTTGAATTTAAGATCTTTTTCTTATATCATAAAATATTCTTGTTTTTATATTTTCAACCATTTAAAAATGTAAGACCATTCTTAGCTCACAGTCCATATAAAAACAGGTGGGCCATAGTTTGCTGACTCCTGGACTCCAGTGCATGTCAAAAGCGTCAGTGAAATGGACTTTCCATTCAAAGCCACAACCAATTATCTCCAATAAGACTGAATCTAAAGTTATTTTTCCAAAGCTCCCAAAATCTTTTACATAAGACCAAATTCAAAATATATGCAAATGGTAACTATATTCTTGTTTTCAACCTCCCATGGTTAACCTGATATGCCATGATACAAGCCTAAGGGTCTTTCTTGCAACTATGATTAGGAAAATGAACTCTGTTAATAGATCTGTTCCCTTAGACTTAACCATTTCTTCCTCTAAATGATCTTTTATTGGAAAATCAATGGCTATCCCATGAATATAAGGGTCATTAAGTACACATCAGAACCTTCTTGAGAGAAAATAAACTTTATAGTACAGTTTTTGTTCATTTTAAATTCATACACAGAATCTAAATGAATTAACCATATATGTTTATCGAGTTCAGATAAGCATCCACATTGTTGTTTATATTGCATTTCTGTTATCTCTGACTCTGTCTCCTGTAAAATGTCAATGCAAGAAAAAAAAAAAAAACAGGAACAGGATATCTGTGAGATTTAAATCTCTGCTAATCCAGTCAGTTTATGCAATGGTGATTGAAAGCAAGCTGAAAACCAAACTATGAATGAGACAATCTTTAGCTATTTTAAAAATCAAACAAGTATAGTTTTATCATGTTTTTTCATTTTGATTTTAAAATAGCATTATTTATGGTTTGCTGAGGAAAAAGATGTCGTTTTACAAGAGCTAATCTTAGTACCTAAAATGAAGAAGAAGAAGAGAGAAATTTCTATTTAAAATGATTGTCTGGGGCCCATCTCACCATTACCACTGACTCACCTGAACTTTGGTAAATTAGAACTTTCTGAGTCACAGTCTCCTCTTTGTTAATTTCTTGTAAAAATTCTTTTGGTCATGTGCTGGTGATTCACAGAATACTTTAATGCCACATCTGTATAAGGGCAGCAAAGCTGGATGAAAGACAAGGAAAACAAATAGGTCCATAGACCAGAGGTTGCATTTTTGACCCAAGAGTCAGGACTGATAATTCCATATCCCTACCATTAGATAAGTCACTGAGAGTCAGTCTTCATGGTTCTTGTAGCCCATTGATTGTTCATTTTTAAATACTGATTCAAGTTGACCACAAATATACATAGATATAAGATATAACAACTAACATCAAATAACCTTGGTTATCTAGTGTTATAATTATTTTAGAGCTGTAGCTTCTAGGAACTCCAAAAGTTCACAGAATGTTTCTCTTTTCTTTTCCTTCTCTTGAAATACCTTTAGTATAACTATTGGGTTTATAATAGCATTTATTTTTTCACCTAGAGTTCTTAACTTTCCAAGAGTTCTAAAATCTTAATATGCTTTATAGGATCTATTTGCCTTATGAACACATATCAATGTTATTTTTTACTATTGTAATTATTTGAAGTAGTAAGTGCTTACTGTAAAAAGTTAAATAATAAAAAGGTAGAAAAATTAATAATCTCCTCTAACCCCCAACCAATCCCATCCCAAAAGATTATCAATGTTATCCATCTCTATACTCACCTGTCTCTATACTCACTGAAATGTATATCAACACATATACTCATATATTGATTTTTGTTTACTTGATTTTTGACAAAATTCAGATTATTCTTGTTATGTTACTATGGAACTTACTTTGTTTCACTTAAAAACATATGTTGGAACATGGCTGTGTATAAATATGTATGTGAATTGACCTTATTCTATTGTGATGGCTGTATAATATTTCATGAAGTGAATATATTAAAATATTTTCAATCATTCTCTAAATTGATGAACATCAAAATTTGTCCATGTTTTCCCTATATGTGTTTCTCTATGCACTGGTGCAAATATTTCTCTAGGACATAGTTCCAAACCAGGAATTTGCTGTCAACCAACTTTCCTAAAGGGTTAAATGAGCTCACTCCAGATATATGTGAATGTTGTTGCTATCAAGTTCTTTAATGTTTTCTAACATTGTGAGAGAAAAATTATATGTCATTATTGCTTCAGTAAGCACTTCCTTAATTACTAGTGAGGTTGACCATATTTTCAAACATTTATTGGTCACTTGAATTTATAATTATTTTTCAATTAGGCTGTTTGCCTATTTTTTAATCAATGTGTGGTAATCATTTATATGTTTGAGATAATAACCCTTTCTCTATCATTAGTGTCAAAAAATATTTTCTCTGAATTTGTCATTTGACTTTTTCATGACATAGCTCAACATATAGAAAAATGTAATTGTTTTCCATCGTTATCCATCTATCTCTTTAAGTTCTCTAGTGTTTTCCTTAGCCCAGGCAAGAGTGAGACTCTGTCTCAAAAAAAACAAAAAACAACCATTTATTGAGCACTCATAATGTGTCAAACCCTGTACTGGCTGTTATCTCTCCCAGAAATATTCTCAATGACCCAAAGGCCCTTAAAACCAAAAGTAGTAAATCCGTTGATGAAATTTTAAGCACTGGTGTATCTGGTAAGGCATGTATCTGGGGTCAGGAAACCACACAGATAGTCATAACAATGTTTGTAAACTTCAGCAAATCCTATAAGCCTTATTAAATTTCAACCTACTTCTAACTTTTCCAAAGAAAAATCTTCAGGAGGAAGCAAATTATCCCTTTTACATTTCTCTGTGTCTGTATGTGGAGGGAGAAGTTTAGAGTGAGGACAGCCATTGTAGAAAACAAAATTGGCAGATATATCCTTTGGCATCATTATCAGAAACAGAAGCAGAGGCAGAATGGATCTCCATGGTCTCATATCATTTTGTGTTTTATGCCTGTCATTACTTTGTATATAAGAAGAGTTATAGCAGTTATATCATATCCCTTTTGACCTCAAGTTTTTTTACATAAAGATAAAAAAAACACATTGATGTTAATACAGACACTGTTTTCTAATTCTATTTGCTAAGTTACTGCTGAACTCAATATTTGTTTGAGGGAGAAGCTTTCTGCACCATGAAAATGCCAGTTACCATTATCTTTATTACAAAACTAGCCCCAAAATTCATTTGTTTTTTAAACGAGAAAGGGAAGCAATTCAAAGTTGTATGAGATATAATTACTTTTTTAATATATTTAATGTCTCCTGAGTTGTTAAAATTCATCTCCTTAACAAAAACATTTGCTTTCTAAAACTGTATTTGTTGAATAAATAAATTTTTAATGTTTTTTAACTTAATTTTACAGCAAAATAGGATATGTAATTTCTTAAGATATAAAATCACTGTCTGAATCTCAAATCTTCTAGCAGTTCTGTCTTTACATCTGAAGTTTTCATTAGTAAGAAGTTAAGGTCCACAAAAGAATCTCAGGCATTGCCTGGCATCCTTCTCTCCTTTAATTTTCTCCCTTTCTTCCTCTTTGAGGCATTGACAGAACTGGTTTAATTTCTCTTCTTATAAAACTGGACCACAGAAAATACTTTGTGTGTTTACATGTGTGCATATATTTGTGTGTGTCATTTGTTTGTTTATTAACATATTTTTATAATTTTTAAATGGAGATAGCTCCGTTAAGTGAGCACAGCTCCACTGTCAAGGTAATCTAAGCCAGAAGTTGCCATCCCACCAAGTTAAAAAACTGTTTACATAACAATATTGTTTCAGGAGGAACCAGATCATAGTATTTTTTGACAATCCATTGCTTTGGACTTTCCCTGACTTTGTGACCCTAGGCGATCATTGGCATTCTATCTGTCTCAGTTCCTCCATCTATGAAAAGGACATAATAATTTCTCTAGGCAAAGTGTAACTGTTAGGACCAAATGAGGTCAAACACAACAATGTATGTAAAACCACTTTGTAAAGTTTTTTTAAAAATTTAAAACACAAATATTCTTTTCTAGCACACATATGGCAAACTTTGGCACAGGGTATATGGAAAAGAAAAATTACAATAAAAAATTAAATAAGACTGATAAAATGTACAGTATCTTTCCTCCTAGGCAGCCTAGAAAGTAAGTTATACAGCTACTATTTTTGTTAACCCTATTAGTGAGGAAGAATTCAGATGGTGAGTCCCAGAATTCAAAGACAATTTGCATTAGGTAAATTTGTCACTTCAGAAAGATACGTACTAAGCATTCCAGGAAACATATACTGTGTATTCTTGGGTTTCTTATTAGGAGACACTTTAATTAATTTTATACATCCTTCCCATCAGTAGTAATTTTTTTCTTATTCTTACTTCATTTTACTGTATTTCTAATTTATTATCATGCCAAATGCACCTTTATCAAATTCTTCCTGCAAAATTCCATGATGTGTATCTCAGCTTCCACCACATTTTTTTATAGTTAAGCACATCTATTGTACATTTGCTTTTTAGGAGTTTAAGGCTCATCCATAAAAATTAACTAAGGCTTAAACTTGGCAGACAGCTTAGAAGTACATATTCTTTTTTACTAACCTTCAAGAAAATCCATACGACTTTTTCTAAATTACTGTTTATCAGGCTTAAATAAAAGAAATCCTGGCCAACATAAGATACTGATTTAGACTAATTCACTTCAAAAACAGTGGGGTTTGTTGATGTTGTTGTTTGTTTGTTAATGCAATTATTAAATGGCTGGCTCTTGTTTCTCGTCCACCCACCCCCCTCCTGGGCTGATGCCTGGTCACCATGGTGGCTGGTCTGGCTGACACCTGTGGCCCAGCACTTTCTGACCATGAGATGCATAGCTAATGTTTCATGCTGTCATAGAACTATGAAGTTTTCTAGGAACTGCCGTATATGAAAAACTTACTGCTCACCCCTATGGGCAGAGCTGTCTCTACTCTGAAAAATCAGGCCATTGCTTTGAACTGTTGGAAAAGAATTCTCCATGGGTCTCACATGTTTCTGCACATCTTGCAAATGAGGTACTGACTACTCTTTATTCCAAACTACCTCCTCAAGGAGTTTATATAGTGAACAGCTTCAGAAGACAGAGATAGTGTCACCCTCTGGGGGAAATGGCAGGCATGCTCACTGTCCAACATAATAAAGATAATGTCTCCCTTGAAAACAAAGGGCAAGCATGCTTACTGCCCATTATTAAGGATTCAAGCTCCTAAACTTAAGATTTCTCTCCTGGATATGCAGGTATTCTCCAGCCTTCTTCACATTCACCCTGTGGGAATTGAGTTCAGGGAACCTGCACATAAATGCTGACTTTAGCAGCTGCTACTGCCATGAGTAACAAACTATCCTTCATCTCTGACCTAGGAGTTTCATGTCTTATAACAGCATTCATGAAATTGTGGTAGGCTTTGCAAGTAAGGTGAAACTCAGACCCTTCACAGTTCTCATCCTAACACATAGGCTGTCTGTTCTACTAGAATGTCAGCTCCTTGGAAGCTGAGATCATGTTTACTTACTTTATCACTGTATACTCAGATCTTAGGCCAATACCTAGTAAATAAATGATGTTCCCTGAGGATAAAAGGCTTAATGAAGGAAGTGAGACTTGAACTGAACTCTGATTTTCCTGTGCATCCAGTCTCTCCTCTACTCTGCTATGAGAAATTGAAAATATCATTCAGAGATAAAGCCTCTCCAAAAACACTTTTTTCTTTTAAACTGCTAATAGAAACACATCATATATCTTTACTGCTTTCCTTCTAGTGGATGACAGAATGTAGCCTCAGATATTCTGTATCCTCTAAATTAGAATGAGTGTAAGATTTTTCTTTTTCAGACAATCTCTACTGATTAAGTGTTTTTGCTCTCTCTCCCCAGGTGGCAGAACTGGGGCAGCTGTCAAGTGAATCGCAGGTCATTTACACCTCACCCAAAAGCCTTCCTGTCAAGGGACAGTCAGGTCTTATTACTTTAAAATATGGAAAAAAATTTTTTTAATCTTTTTTCCCCCAAAATTTAGAAAGGATTCCTCCTCACTGGTTCTTTGGTCTGAATTCATGACAATGAGTAATTCATTATATTATTCTCAGAAGAAGATTTCAAATTCTTATAAAGAGTTTAGAAATTTTGAGGCTAGTTTGGAGACTCTTTTAAAACCAAAAGGGCCAGTGCGCCATGTTCAAGAACAGCAAGAGAGGAGGGAGTGGTTGATGGCAGCCAAGACAGAGAAGGCTCTACTTCAGCTTAAGCAGGGGCCCTGGCACAGAGCAGCAGGAAAGCTCATGTGGGAATTTTCTATCTCAACCCTTGTATCTTGCTGGATTCATATTGTTATTGGATTAAGAAGTTCCTCAGGACTGATGATATACAAAGAGCAAACCTTGTCACTATTTCTCAAGCCCCTCACTTTCACTTTTGCCATTATTTTTAAAGTCTCAGATGGAAAACCTTAAATGCTCATACCTCACTTCACGCTTAGAAAAAGGTGACAGTAATACACTAATGGCCATGGAGTCCATGAATACCCTGGTGCGATGAAAATAAAGTGTTTTAAAAAATAAGATGCATCCCAATCCAACAGTTATATTTACCAGTCAGTCTCATGTTTTAAACCTTTACAGATTGCAACTTCAGAAGAGCAAATACCTTGTGAATTAGTTCTAAGTTAAAACAGAAAAAGTTTGACATGGATTTAGTGTTCATGACAGAGAAGGATTAATGGCGCTTGGCCTGAAGAAAGCTCAAGCCCAGGCAGGTGGCAGGCAGAATTCCACTCCGCAGAGCCAACACACCTCCGCCAGGCCCTATTTACTCAATCCCTGGCCTCCTCTTCCACAGATGCTGCCAGTTGAGCAAACCAAGCTAAATGGTGTGGTGGTTTTCTAATGAGGCTGAGTAGGAATAAGAATGAACGAAGTAAACTTTTTCTTGTGGCCAAAGCAAGTCTGAGTTATGAACTCAGACCTCCAGAGGCGAGAGGCTTATGTACTCAGCAGCTGCCACTTCGCCGCCCTTCACACGAAGCCTCATAGTGTGGCCACGCACAGAGTGCTCTTAAAAGTGATGCCAGGAATTCCCTTGAAAATGGTTTCTCATTCTGGGCAGTGAAGCAATCTCTGGGTGTGAAGTCACGTCTGAGGTTTATAAGCTATTGCTGACATCAATGAAACGCAGCATTTATTTTGCTTCTTTCAGTGTCCTGTAGGCATATGGCTACTCATTAAATGCTTCCTAAAAATATCATTTGGAAAACACTTGTGTTTTGTTCATAAAAGCTTATGTACATCATTGAGAGGGTAAATTTAGAAGACTGTTATAAAAATGTAATCACATACATTCATTCAATCAAATTGTTTCATTTAAATTAATATGCAGGATTCTCTCTGTCCAAAAGCACAGCTTATATTCCAAAGGACTGCTTTTGGAGCTTTCATGTGCCTCTGGGTGACTCCATACCTCTCTCAAATTGAGCCAAAGTTACAGGTCTTTATGTCACGTTTCCTAAGATATTTAAAACATAAAGAGCAGGCCACTTATGAATTATTCAGCAGAATGTTTCACCAATTAATTTGTCAGTTAAACGATTCAATGAGCTTGCCCACATTCCTATCAATGTCATGAGATTCAAATGCTGTCTTCTCGGGGTGTAAGTAGAGAACAAGAGTTGATCAGACCTATTATTTGAACCAGGCTAAAGGAAAATATAATGGATGCTTGTTTAACTGGAGCCAAAGTTACTAAAGAACAATTATCATCACAGCCCTGAGATCCATAAAAGAAGATATCAGCAGAGGTGGAAGTAATTCCTCATTGCCATGCTCTCCTTCCAGTTGCATCCCAATCCCAGGCAACAGTTAAAGAGATAGCAGTAGTGTAACAAGGAGAAGTTTTAGATGAAAGAGAAAAAATGAACAGACTGACAAACATAGATCAGATGTGGGTCTGAAGGAAGAGTGCCAGAGCCTTCAGGAGACTCCATGGGAAGAAGTTGTGGAGCAGAAGAGGAAGGAGCAAGGTATTGTCAAAGACAACCCCTGAGAGGCTTGGAGTCCAGTACGAAGGTAGGTGGAGTGGTTTGTTTCTCCCTCCCTCGCATCTCAGACAGTTCATGGGTCCCCAAGCTGCTGGAGAGACTTTCTGCCCACATGAGCCCAGAGGCTGCTGCTGCCAGTGAGCTGGGAGCTTCTTGTGGACAGGACACCAGGCTCCCAGCCCCCCTGAGGCACTTCCTGCCCCCAGAGACCCAAGCCAGGATGGCAGGTGGCATATTGCTTCTCTACCCACCCTGCACCTTTGTCATCCCCAGGGGCTTCAACTCCTCAGGTTTAATCCTCCTCGTTCCCACACAGACATTCCCCAACTCCGGCTCAGACTGCAGGAGCCACAGGAGTCCAGTGAGTGCGGGTGATCTGCGTGACTCGAGAGCCTAGATATTCTGGGCAGACTGTCTCCAGGAGAGAGGGTTGGAGACAACCAGAGTGCTAGCACTCCTCCATAAAGACTCTTTTCCTCCCCTTCCCCTCCCGACCTGTAGCTGCCAAGAGAGACAATTGAGCCACCACACTGAGGCTTCCACAGAGAGTGGGGTTTTGGCCTTTCCTCTTGGGGTCCTGCAGAAGACTGAGGGGTGCTCAGACTGTGAGCTCCCTGCTCATGGGCCCTCCCTGGTGCTGCTTGCCCAGTGGCTCCATCAGAGCAGGGCATGCCCCTAGGCAGAGTGACATTGATCCTGCACAGGCACCCCGAGGGTGACTTTGAGACCAGCACGCTTCTCCCTGGCATGGTCAGGGATTGATCTTCTTGGTCAAGGAGGTGAAGGAGCCCACATGGCAGATCTGGGGGAGAGTGCGGTGTGAGTCCCAGCTGTGGAGCACTCTTCCCCACAGGAGGGCCACAGTCCCAGCTCAGGCCAGAATCCTGGGCAGGGAACCTCCCAGCCACAGCACAGTTGTTGGGGGAGCTGGGCTGGCTTAGGCTCCTGCCTGCCCATAGACACCAGGAGGAAACTATGAAGCAGAGGAGTGGGGAGAGGAGTGAGGCCCACTGCAGACTGCCATATTGTGAATCTCAGATGGCCCCTCCTCCACAAGCAGACTTTTTGGTTGGGTGAGTTCATTTCAGCCCTCCCCTGGCAGCTCCACCCAGAAGCTGGGAGCAGACCTTTGACCCCTGCCAAAACAGCTACCTTGCCAGTTTTTATGGAGCCTGAGGGCAAGCTCTCCCAACCCAGTTCTGCCCAGCCTCACTCTGCTATGACAGAGAATAAGAACTCACCTGGAAGTTCCAGGGCTGCACCCAGCACCTGGGGCATTCAAGTGCTTCTCTTGAGGGACTAGAGCTGGTCACAGACCCCCAAAACAATATTGCAGCTTGCTCCTTCTGGCAAGTGCCACCTACTGGCAGGGAGGCCAATTTGCATGCTCTTTACAGCATTTACTAACTCAATTTTGCAGGGTGTGTGAGGTGGACCAAGGAGCAGCCATTTGGAGGAGCACCTACCCCTCCCCACAGAAAAACTGTGCTACTGGATAAGGGTGGAAGAACCTTGCCCAGGGCCTTAGCATACAAGAGTTTAGCCCCTCCCCCATGAACAGCCCTCCCAGTTTGGAGAGCTTGTCCTGACCCTCCTACCAGCAGCTCCCCCTAGTGGCTGTAAAAGCAACTTATGAACCCTGCCAAAGCTTTGCAAAGCCTTTCAGGCTACCACAACCTAACCACAAACTGCCTTTATCCTCCCCCAACCTCAGTGGTGGTGAGATCAAGAAACCCCCTGGGAGCTATGGGGTCACTCCTAAAGCTTAGAGCACTTAAGTACTCCACCTGGAGACCAAAATCTATCACAGACACAAAAGAACATCTTGGCAGCTGGCTATATCACACAAATATCAAATAATGACAGGGAAAACAACAATATAGCTCATCATAGCATCTTCAACTCAAGCAAACAGGATGTGGCTGATTTACACTCACAAGTATCACCCACCATCACTGAGATTAAGCTGGAGGACCTAACTCACCACACACTGTTGGTAAGAAGTGAAGTCAGAGATAAGCCAAGATGTAAACCAAACCTGCAAGAACACCCCATAGGCAACTCAGGACCAGCACTCCTCTCCCAGCCATGTTCAGGGATCAATCTTCAGGGACCCAGAGACAAGCCCATAAGCCAGGCCTAGCAACTTCGGGTTTCAACCGAGAGGCCAGATTAGAAGGAATCAGCAAAAGAACTCCAGAAGAATGAAAATGAGAGTGAAATGACACCCCCAAAAGAAATAACTCCTTACAAATGGATACCAACCAAAATGAAAAGATTGAAATGACAGATGAGGAATTCCAAATATGGATTATAAAGAAGCTCAACAAAGTATAAGCAAAAATAGAAACTCAACACAAATAAACCACAAAAACAATGCAGAAGAAGAATGAAAAATTTACTAAGGAATTGAATTATTAAAAAAAAAATCAAACAGAACTTCTGGAAATGAAAAATTAATTCAAGGAAATACAAAGCACAATGGAAAGCAATGAGAATAGGCTAGATCAAGCAGAAGAAATAAATTCAGAGCTTGAAGATAACACCTTTGAGTTAAACAAATCAATTAAAGAGAAAGAACTGAGAAACAAGAGGAACAAACAAAACTTGTAAGAAATATGGGATTATGTAAACAGGCCTAACATGAGAATCATAGGCATCCCAGAAGGTGAAGAAGAAAATACACAAGGATTTGATAAACTATTTGAGGACATAATTGAGAAAAATTTCCCTGGCCTTGCTAGAAATCTAGATATCTGGGTAAAAGAAGTTCAAAGAACCTCTGGAATATTCATCACAAAGAGGCAATCACCATGACACATAGTAATCAGACTGGCCAAAGTAAACATGAAAGAGGCACTCCTACAAGCTGCAAGGTGAAAATAACAGGTAACTCACAAAGAAAAACCCATCAGACTAACTGCAGACTTCTAAACTGAGAGTTTACAAGCCAGAAGGGATTGGGACCCTATGCTCAGTCTTCTCAAACAGAATAATGGCCAGCCTAGAATTTTATATCCTATAAAATTAAGTTTCTTATATGAAAGAGAAATAAATACTTTCGCAGGCAAGCAAACACTGAGGGAATTTGTCAAGACCAGACCTGCCCTGCAGGAAGAACTCAGAACTGCATTATACATGGATCAGCAAAATAGCCTCTACCAGTGTAAAATCACCCAAAAGCTGAAGGTCAGAGCCTAGATACCACAATGGCTCACAAGGTAAAATAAAGCAATAAAGTTCTACTCAACAGGATGAACAGAAATCCATCCCACTTATCAATTCTTTCAATTAATGTGAATGGCCTGAACTCCACACTCAACAGACATAGGCTGTCTGAATGAATTAAAAAAATACAAGCAAATTATCTGCTGTCTCCAGGAAACACATCTAATCCACAAGGACTCATTCAGACTCAAGGTGAAGGGATAAAAAACAATATTCCATGCAAAGGGAAACCAAAAGAAAGCTGGGGTAGCCATTCTCATATCAGACAACATAGACTTCAAATCAGCAAAAGTAAAGAAAGACAAAAATAGTTGCTCTATAATGGTGAAGGGAACAATTCAACAAGAGGACATAACAATCCTAAATATTTATGCACCTAATACAGGTGTGCCCAGATTCATAAAGCAAAGCCTGCTTGATCTAAACAAAATGATAAACAGCAGCATCCTGATAGCCAGGGACTTCAACATCCCACTGACAAAATGGGACAGATCCTCTAAGCAGAAAATAAACAAAGAAACACTACTTAAATGGAACTCTGCACTTTATATAGAACCAGAAAAAAACCCAAATAGCCAAAACAACCTTAAACAAAAAGAACAAATCAGGTAGCATCACTTTAACAGACTTCAAGCTATACTATAAGGCTATTGTAATCAAAATATCATGGTAATAGCACAAGAACAGAGACCTAGACCAATGGATCAGAAAAGAGAACCCAGATATAAAACATCATCATATTGCTAGCTGATCTTTGACAAAGCAGACAACAACATACACTAGGAAAAAGAATCCCTATTGAATAAATGGTGCTGGGAAAATTGTATAGCCACAGGCAGAAGATTGAAACAGGTTCTTCACCTCTCACCACTCACAAAAATTAATTCATGATGGATAACAGACTTAAACCTAAGGCATGAAACTATAAGAATTCTAGAAGAAGAGGTCAGAAAAACTCTTAGAGATATTGGCCTAGGGAACAAATTTATGAAGAAGAAACCAAAGCCAATCATAGCAACAATAAAAATAAATAAATGAAACCTGATCAAATTAAAAAGCTCCTGAACAGCCAAGGAAACAATCAATAGAGCAAATAGACAACCTACAGAATGGGAGAAAATATTTGCATGCTATACATCTGATAAAGGGCTGTTTGTCATTGTGATGCCTCCAGATTTATTCCTTTTGCCTAAGATTGCTTTGGCTATTCAGGTTCTTCTGCACAACTAAGGAAATAATCAACAGAGCAAATAGACAACCTATGGAATGGGAGAAAATATTCACAAGCTATACATCTGATAAAGGGCTAACAACCAGAATCTACAAAGAACTCAAGCAAATCAGCAAGGAAAAAAACATAAAAACCCATTAAAAAGTTAGCAAAAGACAAGAGCAGAAGATTTTCAAAGGAAGAAAGAAAAATGGCCAATAAACATATGAAAAAATGCTCAACCTCACTAATCATCAGGGAAATGCAAATTAAAACCACAACGAGATATTACCTTACCCTTGTTAAAATTGCTTTTATTAAAAAGTCCCAAAATAATAGATTTTGGTGTGGATGCAGAGAGAAAGGAATGCTTATACACTGTTGGTGGGACTTCAAATTAGTACCACCTCTATGGAAAAGGAAACAGTATGGAGATTTCTCAAAGATCTCAGTAATCCAGCAATCCCACTACTAGGTATTTACCCAAAGGAAAAGAAGTCATTTTATCAAAAAGCTATCTGCACTTGAATCATTTATTGCAGCACAATTCACACCTGCAAAGATATGGAATCAACCCAAGTGCCCATCAATTCACGAATGAAGCAGTCCCCAACCTTTTTGGCACTAGGGACTGTTTTCATGGAAGACAATTTTCCACGGACTGGGGGTGGGGGGAAGTGGTTTCAGGATGATTCAAGTGTATTACATTTATCATGTACTTTATTTCTATTATTATTACTTTGTAGTATATAATGAAATAATTATACAACTCACCACAGGTTGGGGACACCTACAGGAGTGGATTAACAGAATGTGGTATGTGTATACCATGCAATACTACTCAGCCATAAAAAAAGGATAAATTAATACCTTTTGCAACAACTGGGACGGAACTGGATACCATTATCCTAAGTGAAGTATCTAAAAAATGGAAAAACATATACCACATGTACTCGCTACTAAATTGGAACTAACTGATAAGCACACATGTGCATTGAGGGAAATCAAGCAGTAGAGAGAGGAGAGGAGAGGATGGGCGAAAACCTACCTAATGGGTACAATGAACACTATCTAGGTGATGGGCACGCTTATACCCCTGACTCAAGCATTGCAAAAGCAATCCATGTAACCAAAAACGTTTGTAGCCCCATAATATTTAGAAATAAAAAAAAAGTAAAAGCAGTTTACATAATAACAATAAAAGAAAAGAAAAAGAATAGCCAGGTTATAGTGGATTTTTTCTCCTGTGAACAATCCATACAGAGAAAATAGAGAACTGAATGTATAAAGTCATTCCAAAGGATATGTATTGTCCTATTTGGGATACCAAACTGAAAATCAGAATTTGAGTTAAACTGCCACCCCTAGACTCCTTTCTGTTTATAGATCTGTTGATATTGAGACATGAATAAAAATCTGTGATAAATATTTTAAAGCCATTTCCATATGTATTACTTATGGGATTGTGCTAACCTATACTGTCAAACTGTTTTGCCAGGCTTGTCTAGCATTGATTTTTATAATAAATCCAGACTATCTTTTAAAATTTTAAAAAAAGAAAGGAATAGTGAGAAAGGAAAAAAAAGAGCTCTTAGACAATAATAATGTGACAGCTAAAATAAAATTTTCTATAGAAAATTGGAAGAAAAAATTAAGGTCATCTCCCAGTAAAGATTAAAAGCATAATTATAAACAAATGAGAGAAAAATGAAAAGAGATAAAGAAAAATCAATAATATCCAATATCTATTTAATAAGAGTTCCAGAAAAAGAGAAAAAGTAAAATAGAAGAAAATAATCAAAGAAATAGTAGAATAAACTTTGTAAAAACTGAAAACAGGTCTTCAAATTGAAAGGTTTCACTGTCTGCAGGGCAGGATAAATGGAATAGTAGCCATTTCTGGGCTCATAGTCACAAAACTTCAGAATAATAAGAAAAAGAAAATGACCAAAAAGTATCCATAGGAACAAAGAAGTTACCTATAAAAGCAAAAATCAGATTCGTATCACATTTGCCAGCAGCCACAATGAATGTACTACTGAAACAATGCCCTCACAGGTAACTACAGGAAATTATTTTCAATTTAGAATTCTGCATCTAGCCAAATTTTCAATCAAAATATAGTTATAAAGACATTTTGTACATACAGATTAAAGATTTAAAATGGAAGACCTGATGCCATGAAACTCCTAAAAGAAAACATAGGGATAAAGCTCCTAGTCATTGGTCTTAGCACTGATTTTTTTGGTATTCGGCCCCAAAAGCACAGGCAAAAGCAAAGATAAACAAGTGGGATTACATCAAACTAAAAACTTCTGCATAGCAAGGGAAACAACAAAATGAAAAGGCAACCTAAGAAATAGGACAAAATATTTACAAACCACACATCTTAGAAGGGGTTAATATCCAAAATATTAAAGGAGTTAATATCAAAAATATCAAAACCACAATGAGATATCACCTCACACCTGTTAGAACAGCTATTATCAAAAATACAAAACATAACAAGTGTTAGCAAAGACGTGGGAAAAAGGAAACCCTGTACACTGCTAGTTGGAATGTAAATTGGTACAGACATTATGGAAAACAGCATAGATGTTTCTCAAAACATTAAAAATGTAACTACCATTCAGCAATCCCAGTTTTTGGGTATTCTATCCAAAGGAGCTAAAATCAGGATCCTAAAGAGATATGTGAACTCCCACGTTCATTGCAGCACTATTTATAATAGCCAAGATATGGAAACATATTAGAGATTCCACATATAACTGAAATCATATAATATTTATCTTTCTTTGGCTTATTTCACTTAACATAATGCCCTACAGGTCCATCTATGTTGTCACAAATGGCAGGATTTCCTTCTTTTTTTAAGGCTGAATAATATTCCCTTGTATATATATTCCATATCCTTCCACTATTCTAAAATTGTCAAATTCATAGAAACAGAGAGTAGAAGGTGGTTGTCGGAGATATGTAGGAGAGGGAAATGGGGACATGATGGTTAAAAGTTACAAAGTTTCAGTTTTGCAAAATTAATTCTGGAAATCTACCATACAACATAGTGCCCATAGCTAACAGCATTGCATTATATACTTAGATTTTGCTAAGTGAGTAGTTCCTATGATGTGTTTCTACCAAAAAGAAAAGCAGGCCAGGGGCAGTGGCTCATGCCTGTAATCCTAGCACTTTGGGAGGCAAGATGGGAGGATAGCTTGAGGTCAGGAGTCCGAGACCAGCCTGAGCTAGAGCAAGACCCTGTCTCTACCAAAAATAGAAAAAATTAGCTGGGTGTGGTGGTGCACACTTGTAGTCCCAACTACTCAGGAGGCTGAGGTAGGAGGATTGCTTGAGCCTAGGAGTTTGAGGTTGCGGTGAGCTATGATGATGCCACTGCACTCTACCCAGGGCAACAGAGTGAGACTCTGTCTCAAAAAAAAAAAAAAAGGCAAAAACAATAAGAATGATAGAGTGGGAAGAAACTTTGGGAGGCGATATATATGTTACAATCTTGATGATGGTGATGGTGTCACAAGTGTATACTTATCCCCAAATTCATCAAGAAGTAAACATTAAACATGTATGCCAGGTTTTTTTATGTCATACCTCAAAAAAAGTGGATTCAAAATTTTATAATAAATAAATAACCAAAAAATAAAATACAGTAAAAAGGTTCTGAGACCAAAATGTTTTCTCCAAGGAGCTAGATGAGCGTGAGCAAAAGAAAAACTTAACTTTCCCATGTGTACGCCTCTATATCTCTTTAACTATTTTCATGTACATATATTACTTTTATAATAGCAATTTTTAAATGCATACACAAACAAGAAACAATGGATTGTGTTATTTAGATAAGGGAGGCACAAAAATAGCAACTATACAAGAATGATGACCAAAAGAGAGAGAGAATTTTGGAGAAGTAGAAGCAATTTTCCCAGAAAGGATTATTACACATTAAGATATACCAACAGGTTCTACCTGTGGAAAGGCTTTGAATGAAACAAAACAAGCAATCTCTTTGTATACTTTAGGAGAGGACGCGGCTGAGCAATTTTGTGAATTCCTTAGAAACTCAAAGATACAGTGTTCCTCAGAAAACTAACCTGATAGCCCTCATATTTAATAACATCTATCTAATATCTCTTTCTAAATTCTTTTATAGCATATTGACGGATGCCACATAAACACATATGCAGATAATAGTGCTGTATTTGTAATGCCAGTTTTCTTTCATGAAATTTAAATTGCCTCACAAACATCATCTTAGTCCAAATTTCTCATTCAAAAATTATACTTGGCCAGAGTCAGAATATATTCTTCTTTCATAATTTTCTCTATCTTTTTCTCTGTCTCTCTCCTCCACCTCTAACCTCCTCTTCTTTTGAGATTTAAATACTCTTAGAAGCTATAAAAAAAAAACCAAATCTTGACTCTTTTGAAAATGTCAAAATTTCCTAAGTAAAATCTATTATACTATTTATTGCCAAAGTCAGGGAAGCCAATTAAACTGCAATCTTGGTTTTGGCTTACAGATGCCAAAAACTGTAGCCAAGATTATATCTCAGCAATCTAAATTAATTTAGCTTTCAATAGTTGTTCAAAAAGAAAGTAGAGAGGACAATATTGGTGACTTTAGTGTGTTATCTTTGTAATTCACATCAGGTTACAATTGCTTTGTTTTCATATCATAAACAAGCTTTGTTTGTACCATGATTAATGTTTATGCTCATGTGTCTTGCTTTTTTAAAATATCGTAGACAAAAGGCAAGAGTGACAATAGGCATACTGAAAAATTACACAATCAAAGAGATTTTATCATGAGAGTCTATTTCCAAAGACATAAAGGAGTTATGTGGAAAGCCTGCTCTCCAGCTAATATTTGATATGAAGAAATATTAGGACTGGACTGGACTATATAGAGGCTTAGCATAACAAAAACAACAACAAAATAATATTAGCTTTTATTAAGAACCTACTATGTACCAGACACTGTGCTGAGCACTTTATATTCATATCTCATCAATCCTCACAACCACCCTATATTAGCTAAGAAATATTATTATGCCTCAATTTATATATATAAATTAATTGAGGCTTAGAGAAGTTTTATAACTTACCCAAGGTTTCATAACTAGTGTGTGGCAAAGCAAGACCTTAAACCTGCATCCGCTTAAGTCCAAAGCCCGTGTCTTAAACCACTTAGCTAAACATGAATAGCATATGAATAGCATCCTCTGAATATGAGAAAAGTGACTCTTTGATTGTTTATCATCTATTACTTAGAATGAGCACTTCAAACCCAAGACAAAAACCATAATTCATTTTAAGGAACACTTATTGAATGTCTTCTGTTGGCAAGACACTACACTTGGAGGTACAAAGGCAGGGGGTGTGGAGTATCAAGAGGGACAGGTGAGGCAGCTGATCTAAGTGTAGTTTGCAGTCAGGGAGGGAGAAAGCCATTCTAATGCAAGGTAGAATTAAATAAATGGAAAAAGAAGCATGAGTTCTCAGAGTGCAGAGGGAGGCTTCATAGTAGACTTTTAAGCTAGATCTCAAATGGTGAATGGGATCTCTCAATGGGAAGAATCAAGAAAAGGCACATAGACAAAGCAAAAGCATGATTAAAGGTACAGAGAAGAGAGGCACAGGGAGTGTACAATGGGAGCAAATGTCTCATGGGGCTGGCTGTGCAGACACTGTAGAGGTGAATGGACCTAGAAAGATATTTGGGGGCCAGATTTCAGGAAAACTTCTAGGCCTTCATAAAGAAATTGGAAATATCTTCTGAAAGAAAAATGAGTTTTCAGGAGAGGGAAATGAATTGATAAGATCAGAGATACAAGATAAGAAGCCATATCAGTTACAACAATAACCAGCATGGAAAACAATGACAGCCTGAACTAAGCAGTGACAGAGAAAAAGGTAAGACAAGAATAATCAAAAGACAGCGAGTAAGATGTAGGATAAGAGGAAAATAGCTTCTTAGATGATTCAAAACTAAAATGGGAAAAACAGGAGAATGATAGAACAGATTTAGTTTGAGACATAACTCTCTTAGGGGCCTGAGGGGAAATCCATGCAAAGATGTCCAATACCTTGGAAATTCAGGCCTGGGAATTGGGATAAAAGTCTGTGTTAGAGACATAGGTTAAGGCATCATGATAAAAGCAGAAGGATGGTAGGGGAGGCCACCAGGACGAGTGGGAGTGAGAAGAGGGCAGAGGGCACATTTCAGAAAACATTAATTTTTAAGCAAAAGGCCAAGGAAGAGAAGTTGCTAAAGAAAACAGGGCAGAAGACAAATAGCAAAAGACTGTGTTTTAATAGATGGCAAGAAGGAGGAGTATTTTCAAGAAGTAGTAAGTGATCAGTGTCACATGATCTTGGGAGAGCAACAAAAATGGGACTGAGAAGAGGCTTAAAGACGAGGTGTCCCAAAATCTTTATGCAGTTTTGCATGCTCGTTTTTCATCCGTAGGTACCACCTGCTGCTTCCTTGTTGCCTGTAGATATCCTCAGAAAAGAGGTACAGTGTCACTGTTCAATGGACGTGTGTTTGTGTGGTGATGATGATGATGTTGATTGCCTGCACAAGAAGCATTAAATCCATGATCTGCTTCTGATTTAGACCTCAGGAGTTTAGGAAGAGATTTCCTTTCTTTTTTATGCCCCCCCACCCCAGTTGGGCCTTTGTTCCCATACAGCTCACCATCAGGTGCCACTTGTAAGCAATTTGCAATTTCTCACTTTATCTTGGCATATATTATAACCAGAAGCAGATTCTTTGTGCTTCTAACTTGGAAAATAAATAATTCCTTCTTACAGTAAAAAGAAAAAGAGCTATAGAACATTTTTGGCTTTCCTCTAAATGCAATCATTCATTCATTGACAAGCATTTATCAAGCATGTGATGTGTACAAGGCTGGGGATGTGGTCATAAGCTGAACAAGTTTTCTGCCTATATGAGGCTTATATTCCAGTGGCAGGAACAAATAATAAATGAATGAATGATGTACAATCTTAGATTCTACGTCATAAGTGCTCTAATGAAAACACCAAATCGGATAGTGTGGTCTGCTAGGCAAGGCCTCTTTGAGGAAAAGACATTTGAGCCGACACTGGAATGAAGAGAGGGAAAGAGCCAGTCTCGGATTTGGGAAAGGAGCATTCCTGGCAGAGAAAACGAGGAATGCAAAGCCCCTGAGGCTTAGCACGGGATCTTGGCATGTGCAAGAAACAGCAAGTTCTTCCACAGCTTCAAAGATAAATTAAGAAGACGTGAAGAACTCAGAAAATATTAAGTCACAAAGTGCACCACTAGAACCACTTCCTCCAACTTTGCTTTCATGTATTTCACTAACTCCTTTCACAAGATGTCAAATTTTTCAGATTTTTTTCCCCAATAAATATTCTGAAAAACAGGGATTTTTAGGGGCTTCTTATATCTAATTCATTTACCTGAATAAAGTAGGGGGAAAGACTCAGAAACCTTATCTTTGGGCACCATAAGTACTAGATGATTAATATGCTTCAGTATTAAAGTCTGGTGAAGAACTATTAGTATTTCCCAATCTAAGTGTCCATCAACAGATGAATGGATAAAGAAAATGTGGTACGTATACACATGAAATGCTATCTAGCCTAAAAAAAAGAAGGAAATTCTGTTATTTGCAACAACTTGGATGAACCTGGAGAACATTATGTAAGTGAAATAAGCTAAGCACAGAATGACAAATACTACATAATCTTACCTACATGTGGAATTAAGTGGAGTTCAAAAAAAGTGAACTCATAGAAGTAAAAAGTAGAATGGATAATTGTTGGTCAAGTGGTACAAAGTTTCAGTTAGACAGGAGAAGTAAGTTTGAGATTATTTTACAGCAAGGTGACTACAGTCAATAATAATATATATTTCAAAATAACTTAGTAAATTTAAAGTGTCTCACCACAAAAAAAAAAGCAAGTGAGGTGATAGATATGTTAATTAGTTTGATTTAATTATTTCACATTGCATGCATATGTCAAAACATCTACCCCATAAAGGTATACAATTATGATTTATCACATTTTTAAAAGGAACTATTACTGTTTCCTTTGAAATTGTATGTCTGAAAAAAGATGCCATCAGAAGGAGAGGCAATATTTATTTACTTATTTATTGCCTTTTGAGACCTTCAGCCTACTTTTGCACAGCCCTTACACCTGGCCCCGTGCACTTGGTCATGGGCACTTAGCTACACACATTGTACATTTATGACTGCCTGGAAAACGGCTAACCACTGACCACTTCGGGCTTCCTCAGTGGTTCCATCTGAAAAACTGCTAACAGATGGGAATGAATAGTTTGGCACATGTGGTTGAGGCACAATTTGCTAAAGAGATAAATCCAGAAGATATACTGTTTCTGAATAAAGATAATGTGTAATTTACATTCTTAGAGTGTAGATAAATTGCTATATATCGCTTAGGTTATAGGAAAAATTATTAACCATTAAAAAAAATGACCTGGAAGTAACATCTTAAGGATGGTCATTAGGAACTAAAATTCACATTCCCTGGTTTTCTCATTATTGTCCTAAGAGAAAAACATAAATTTATTCTTCAAAAGTTAAAAGAAGATAACATTTCTTATGCAGCTGTCAGGTATGTGTTTTCAATAAACAACTGAACTATTAAAGTAGGGAAAGGCAGAATACAGTGTTGCTAGAATTAGTAGTCAGCTTTACTCCCTTACAGGAGATTATCTATCTATCTATCTATTTCAAACTCAATAGAAGATCTGTAGATATAAATATAAATGTCATGAAAAGCTATTTGTGATATAATTAAAATGTGTCTTTTCCCATTGGAAAAAATTTATAAATACTATATGAATATTAAAAATACTAAATAAATGAAATACTAAAAATCTTAAAGATATCGAAATATATTATATATTCCATAAAAGACCTATAAAAGAAATGGTAATCCTTTTTTAAGCTCTTCTTGGAAGGAGGATTTCACCTAATACATGTATTCAACCCTTGTCACTTTTTTATATAAGGGCATGCTCACTGTTGAAGAATGAAGAGAAGTAGAAGACCACAGAGGGGTCACTTGATAACGTGCAGTATAGCAAAACATCCCACAAACTATTACATAGAAAGGAAAAACTAGGTACGACAAATTCTATCATTTAATATGACCACCTGTTGGCATGGCCTGCCATATAATATTAGAACATCTACTTCCATAAGAGATAGAGAGGTAAACCAGACAGACCTATTTTCTTTCACTTCCTTCAGGAATGAAAAGAACATTCAACACATTTGATGCTGTCATTCCATGTTCCACCAGCAGGTGTAAGCGGGCATGTTGGATGTATCTATACACTGCAACTATTAGCTATAATCCAAGTGAATCAACATGCTTTTGTAATTTTCTTATGTTCAATATTATGACCCACTGTAGGACAAAACTGATTCTTTGCAACTCTAAAAGAAGAAAAGCCCTTCAGACCAAGGTTTAAGGAAGGAGGATCTTTTTTCTAAGATCGGTCCTCCAATCTCAAAGTCTACAAAAATCTGATAAGTATTCTTTACCCCACATACTGTCTTACAAGAACAAATCTTAAAATATCTCAAATTTGGGATAGTCCAAGGTCTCTGGAGCTTTAGATTACAACATTTCATGAAAGGAATTTCATCTATAAGAGAAAGTCAACACACATCGAGCCTGTTTTACAAACCAGGACTCTGGGAAAATAAAAATGAGTGAGGGTTGTTGACAAGAGATTTATTTTTCAGATACATAAAACCTAAGTGGGGAACTTTATAATTATTCAAAATTCACAAAGAAGTAGAAATATATTTAGTGACATCTAAAAGTAAACATCTCAACATACGAAATAGGCAACTGGAAAATAAATCACTTAAAAATATTTCTTTATGAAGTTCTTGGTCTTTAATTTCTTATGTCTTATTGAATTAAAACTAAGAAAGAATGTAAGGAGGCTACAATACATTCTGTATTTTGAACATAGTAAAATCTAATATCTAGGCTAACTATATAAATAGATAAATTATATTTTTTAAAAGCCAGAAGTATTAAATCAATTATCTCTTCGTTTATAATGATTAGTAACTAAATAAGCTCTATTTCAAAGAATGAGTTCAATCCTAATTGCAATCCCTTAAAAACGAAGATCTTCTTGGGATATACATTTCATAATTAATGTTATGCTGTTGGGATAGGTATCTTCCATATAATTTTAATGTATTTTAGTAATACACTATGATAATCAACTGTCCCAGTTTTCATAGCATTATCCCATGTTCCAGGGAAACACCTCAGTCCTGAACAAACAACGATGGTTGTTTACAGCTAAAATCTATATCACAGAATCCCTCCATAACCTCAATGATTACTTTCGTAAGAATCCATCAGAAACTACATTAACCAAATATTTGAGCTCTGTATCCCTCTGATGACAAATATGTCAGCTGTATCTGTGATTAGATAACAGAACTAATTTAGGTTGACAGGAGGTTAAGGTAAACTTGGAGAGTACGAAGATAGATAATGCACACTAAGGAAAACGAATTTCCACAGCAACATTCTTTCCATCAATATTCATAAACTATACTTTGAGAAAATTCTAGTCTCAGAGTATTTAGCATAGAATCATGAGTCTTAATAATATGAAAAGAGCAATGAAAGCATAGAAATTTCCATAAGAATATCAGATTTTCCTGCATCAGGTTGATTTATTAAAATGCTTAACAATGGACTTCTAAAATATATTCTTACCGCAGGCTATTCCCTAAAGGGAATTACTTAGAGATCAAGGTTATCCATTTTAAGTGAATTTGACAATAATAAACTGTTTAGTAGTTTTATGGTTAACATAGACAATAATTTCCAGAGAATTTTTGGACCCCCAGCTAATAAACATAGCCAATTTTTTGAGAAGTCTAAATAATGTGCAACTCCTTCAGTACCTGATGCCAGCGAATCTATTATTTCTCAGTTTAAAGCCTTTGTTGTATCTGCTTTTCATTTAAGCTCAAGAGAAAACATTTTGTTTTTGGAATTGTTTCTTGGAAAGGGGAGTAAGTTGGTCCCTGGACCACTCAGAACCTTACCAAAATCTAAGGGCTTTATTTTCTTCCCTTGCTGCAGCACCATATATTGGTTTCTGAAAATACCCACACATGTGGCCTTGTCATTTGGCAATAAAAACATCTCATCCAGCAGTGATGAAATATATATGTTTGAAAGAAAGCAATCCAATCTAATTTCACCACTAACACTTAAATAGGGTCCAAATACTTAACAAGATATCCAATATACATAGTCCATTTACAGGGAGAAAGCTCAGTATCACAAGACACATTTCATCCAAGTATTTTTTAAAATAAGAAGCTTATGCCAATGAAAGAAATGAATCCTTTCTTATATAGAACCAAAGGGACATCAGAGTTGATGTGAAGGATACTTACTCAAACATTAATCTGTTTTTGATTATTAATGTGTTGCTCATTCTAAGACAAACAGACATGGCAAAATTCAGACAGGAAGAAAAAAGACTTCCAAATTTGAATTCTGTTTTTTTTTTTACCAGATAGTCTAAAAAAATTATTCATTATGTGATTTTTAACTAACTTTTTTCTAGTACTCTGGTATTCTTTGTATTATTCTTTTATATACTTGCTGAATACATTTCCATGTGGCTGTTTGGTATACCCAGAAAAAGAGACTGGCTCAGGAAGTCTTATAAGCAAGGAAAAGCACATAAGATTTATTGAGTTTCAACTTTCCTAGTGTTCCAAGGAGAAGAGACATATGATTTAGTTTTATCATTTATATGTAATATAAAATCTGTACCAAAGTCTAACAATTGTGGGAAAATATATGCTTTAAATACAGCCTACTGAATGCTATTTCATTCCAGTAGTAATACAAATATGTTACATGATAGGTTTACAAAGCACTCATATATACATTCTTTCATTTCATCATTACAAAATCCTTTGAATTAAAAAATGTCATTTTCCTTATTTTATAAATGATAAAATTAATGCTCACAGCTCCCATAATACAGACACTTTTTGGCACTTAATTTAACATTTATTCCATGACTCCATGTTATCTCTTTAACACGAATAGCATGTATTTCTTGAATACCTACTATGTGATAGGCACTGTGCCAGGGACCTGGAAGCACAGCAGTGAACAAGAAAACCTCAGACCCTGCCCTCAAAACAGTTTTAATAAAAATCATCATTTAATAACTTACACACAAAAAAACTACATGATAATTAAGTTCCTTGAGTAAATAGAAAATTTACTGACTAGACTGGAAAATATAACAGCGGAAAATCATCAAGATTAGAGAGGTTTCTTTATAAGTATAAATTCAAGTGTATATACAAGCCTCCATAAAGAAGATGCCCTATACAAAGTAACACATTTTTACATAGACATAACTCCGTGTCTTCAAAAGGGGTCTGAAGCATAACCAGTGTCACAGAAAGCTATCACACTGACTATGACATTTTCAAGAGACTCAGGATGCATACTGGCATGGCTCCAGGAAGTCTTACATCAAGAAACTTGCTCAATTGTTTCCCAAATTTTTCCAGAACAAAAACCTTTATTCACTATAACCCCTGTTAACTTTGAGATATGCTAGTTAGGTTTTAGAATTAGAATGACAAGATTTGAATCCCAGTTCCACTAGCATATTAGTTAAAGTAACAGAATCTATTTGCAACATATTAGTCCCTCAATTTCATGGCTTAATGTAAGTTTGCCATTCATTCATGTAAAGTCAATCAGTAGACTAGAAAAAGTGGGGAACAAAAGGCAGCTCTGTTCCACACAGTCATTCATAAGTCAGATTGCAAACGTTCAGCCATCTTTAACATGCCCCGCCCAGGAGTGTCCTGGGCATTGGTATTCAGCTGCAGACTGGGGAACAAAAAGTGGAGAAAAGCAAGTGGGTTTTACGGGTCCAGTTATCCATCTACATTCCATTGTCCAGAATTCTGTCTCATGACAAACCTAACTGTAAGGGAAGTTGGAAAATATAGACCAACTGTGTCCAGGATGAAAGAAAAACTGACTTTCTCAATAACTAGTCATTGTATGCCACAACCAGTCCCTAGCTGAGTAAGCTGGAAGACGTTATTTCAGCTCCACAGTTGCTTCTGTAAAATAGAGATATTATATTTCATTGGATCCAAAATATCATCACTATTTTAAGCAGCACTATTATTTCATATGCCACTAAGAAAGAAAACAATGCTGCCAATTAAACTAGACACATCATCAATTATTGCAAGAGAAATTCTGGAATGTTAAAATATGTGGGGGCAGGGAATGTGCAACTTAGATTTTATGAAATATAATAATATCTGCCTCCTTAGATCACTGGAGGACTAAATGAAGCAATGTGCTAAATAATAACTCATGTTGCAGGATCACTATAGTCATCAGCCAACTAAAAAAATTATAGTCATACACCAACCAAAACCATACAATATCTACACAAAAACAAATCTTGGTTTGGAAATACAGAGAAGGTACTGAGGTATTTTTATAACAGGCAAGCAGAATCAATTCAGGTCAAACCTTGAGTACCAACCACGCCCTTTCCCGTCTTTCTTGTGACCATCACTCCCTCTGGAACCACAAAGACTGAGGGAAAGGAAAGGAAACAAAATAGCTGGCTATAGCCGACAGCTGTTCTCCTTACTAATGTTTGCTTCAGAAATGTTCCCTGGTATTGATACGGATCTTCCAAAGGCCTATTAGAGTGGTGATGAGCACTTCTGCTTGATGATGCAATGGGGATACTGTTTAAACTTTGAGGAAGAGCAAAGTATGATCAAGAGAGGTTGCCACTCAAGTCAAATTACCTGGATTTGAATTGCAGGTCCTTCAAATTACCTAACTTCCCTAAGCTTCTCCTATCCTTATCCATGGGATGACAATAATGATAGTACCCATCTCCCTAGGTACTGCTGTAAGGGTTAAATGAGAAAATCTACGTGAAGTTTTTAGAACCGCACACAACTTATAGTAAGTGCTTAATAAACACAGCAGTTATTAGAACCAGTGCTTCCTGCCCTACCCTCCTGTGTCTTTAGTTTCCGTGGTTGTGAGCCACTGCCCAGCAGGAGCCACACCAGCTTGCAAGGAGCCACAGAAACCACATTCTATGGTTTCCTCTTTACATTCTTCCCTGCCCCTTCTCCTTGAACCCAGCATTTAGAAAAGCACTACTCTTTCTCAAGTAGTACTGGATCCACAATTACTTTATCCCAATAGCCTTTTCCCAGAGCTGCTAGGAAAGAAATCCTATGTTTCTGCATTTTTGTCATCAGCCTCCTAAAAATCACAACAACATTTTCTCCTTAGCCCAAAGTAAAGACCTTGAAAGTAACCATTAAGTAAAAAGAAAGAAAAAAGAAAAAGAACACCCCAGAGATTATGAGTCAATCACAAGAAGTTTTGTTTTATTACTGACACCACTTTAATAAACCAAGAAGATACAGATGATATAAATGATATAGATAGATATAGATATAGAAAATGTCAGGCAAGGTTCTAAGCAGCCAGTCAACCTAAAGAGATGAAGTCATCCGCCAATTACAACCAAATATATACATGTACATTCTATATGTATACAGCAATAAGAATACAGTGATCAGTAGATGGAATTTAGAAAGAACACATGGGAATATAGTCTGTTGACCAACATCAGCAAACATATCATTTCACAGAATATAAATAGTTTTATTTTTTATAATTTTAGTTTTTATAATTTTATTTTATATTTTTACATAGTCCCCTATATAAAAAAATTCCATCCCATAATTGCTAAGGATATGAACTATAAGTTTACTAACTAGTGTATTGGTGCTTTCCTTAGTAACTAACCTCATAAATAAACTAGTCTACCTTTAATCCGTCAAAGGTGTGAATCCTATTTCAGGTAAAGGGAAATACCACCTGAAATCAGGTGATTATTGCTAATTCATATTCGTTTCAATGGGTTAGCATTTGGTCTTATTTGGCACAACTAACATAATGCTACAAATAGGCAGTTCCATCCCAAGTGAACTACCCAGATGCCCTTTCTCCATAGGGCAAAATCACAAAATAGTTGCTGCCAGTACTTCATTACTAGTAAACCTACCACCAATGAAGTATTTCTTTAAAATAGAGTGCTGTTCTATTACAAACATTCTATCTCAATTTTTCTGATGATTAAAGGAGATTTTAATTATACAATCAATGAGAAAATAGATAGAAACCATCTGGACATTCCTCTGTTTTCTGCCAAAGAATTTTCTTTTGTTTTACATATCAATGACTTAAGCTAACAAAGGAATTTCAGTGCCAGTCATTTGTCCTTGGCAGGGCTGGATCTTTTTTATGTTATGAAAGATCTTTTAAATTTACTGATTAAGAGTCAAATTATCCCACATGGTCAGAGAATTAACCTCAACATTTCCCTCCACATAAAACTAAGAACAAAGAGTGTTTTTTAATTACTTGATCTTTAAAGCATACAAACTTTAAATCCTTTTGTGCTTTAATGTTTTTACTAATCAGGGTGGCCAAAACTCAAAAACACTTTCCCTTTTTTAGGCACTGATGGAAAATGCTTAACTAGTAAGGTACTAAAAATAAATACTATTGATTTTCAATGAAATAAAAGAATGGAAAAGGACATTAAAAACAAAAATAAGAAAGCCTTCTAGAAGTTATATTGCTGGTAGGCCATTCTGTATGAATTAAGCCTTTTGAAACATTAGGAAAGGAGGATCCTTAATAATGAGGGCACAGGAGTTAAGCTCCAAGTGTGAGGAGTAAAGGTGAACTACTCAAGAAAACAAATCAAATATTAAAATAAAAACTGATGATCAGAAACCAATCTTCACTTCTACCACTTGTCCTAGAATGGAATGAAAAGTGGCACATTAGTCATGTACTTAGCCTAGAACTTTGCCACATTTCTCTGTTGAGTGCCCTGACTCTGACCGTGAAAGGTGAATTTTGTTTCTTAAATCCATGCTTTGTAAGGAAATGAGAAGCACAGAAAATAGCTCCTTTTGCAAAGGCAAAGAAGCAATATGATTTTTTCCAACACTCTATAGAAGTATCTATGTAATAAACAGGATTTGTTGATTTGACAGACAGGCATAGAAAACCAGTTGCTTTGAGGAACTGGAAATTTATTGGCCAAAGAATACTAAAGAATTACTTACATTACTCTTTACAGTGGGGAAAGAAGTCACTGGCATGAAAGTTTGATTCACAGCAATATATTAACATTTTAGAGATATTTGTGGGACTGACACACAAAGGCTTTTCGAATATATTTTAAATATTTCAGTGAAAATAGGGAAAGAACTAGAAACTGGTTGAAAATTCATTAAACAGCCAATGACTCTGTAGGGTACAGAGAAAAAAAATGACCAAGAAACATTACCCACCCCATTCTCTGGCACTTTAAAAAAAAAACAACTATGATCTCTTTTAGGCTAAGATGTATTATGAAAACTCACAGGGAAAGAAAATGAAGGAGAAAAAATTACCTTTTATCTGTTGCTAAGCTGACATCAAACTTTACCATCCTCATAAAACAACAAAAAAAACCACTTCCTAATTTACTATAGTCAAATGAGCTTCTTTGCTGATGGTCTTACTTTTAAGAATCTCCAAGTCATTAGTAAAAGTTAAGGGAAGACAGAACATAATGTCTCATTATGTGGGGTCCTGAGAATAATCTCCATCTAAAGATACATTTTTATTATATTGTAAGGTTTTTTTTTTTTTTTGCAAAACTCTTTACGCATATTATCTTATTTGTTTTTTTATTTTTATTTATTTATTTATTTATTTATTTCAGCATATTATGGGGGTACAAATATTACGGTTATGTATATTGCCCACGCCCCCCTCCCCTCTCGAGGCAGAGCCTCAAGCATGACCATACCCCATTGTAAGGATTTTTGATGATAAGTTTCAAAATCAAATTAATGAGCTGCCTATAGACATAATGAAATTATTTTGTCTTCACCTTAATATTTACAGACCATTGATGATTGCCAGATTTTGAATTGTATAACATCCTGCAAATTAAGCACACTATATGAAGGGAGTGATGTAGGTATTTTAAAATAAAATAAACACATTTCCAAAAAGCTGATAAGGCATATTTCAGGTAGGGATAGCTATTGAAAGAACAGTAGAAATAGGAACAGTAGAAACAGTAAGTAGAATGGATTTGGTGGGGGCAGTGAAGAGATGTGACCATGTGTGGAGGGCCACAGCCTTGGCCATAAACTGCTTTGCATTGAACTCGTGGCCCTGATTCTTGCCAGTTTGTGCAAGTTACCATATAAATCTCAGTTTTCTCCTACTTCTTAGAACTTTTCTAGGATTAAATAAGATTATATATGTACTACATTTTCTTTATCCACTCATCAGTTGGTGGGCATGTCTTAGATTGTACAAATATGAAAACAGGAACTTATGCGTTACATGCTGTGGTCCCCAGCCTGTTAGGGATCTGGCTGCAGAGCTCTTCATCCCTCCCCTTTCCATCCTCCTACCCCCTGGTGAGTGGAAAAATTGTCTTCCATGAAACTGGTCCCTGGTGCCAAAAAGGTTGGGGACTGCTGCCCTAGATTGAAGGACTGAGGTAGGAGAAAGAAGAAATGAAGGAAAGAGATAATGGAGGATGCAAGTGGATGATTTCAGCTAGCTATACGTACAAAATAAAGACATGGGGGTTGCTGTGGTGTGCTCCCCAGAACCCCACTTCATTCCTTCAAACACCAAGGGTATTGCCTGCTAACAGCTCACAGCTCAGTCCCTCTCAGGAAATGGCCCTGGCAAAATGAAGGTGTTTCTCCCAAAGCTATGCCCCTCCCCTGGAGGCAGCTGCAATTCAGAACATTCCTGAAACGCAAATCCCAATCTCAGAATGACCTGAGTGATCAACTGGAATTTATGTTACAACCGCATCCCAGGTCACCTTCTCTTACCACCTATCCAGCTTTCCTCCTTCCTTTACAGATGTTGATCCTGAAAGTACTCCCCAATAAACTTCCTGCACATGAATTTCCTTCTCATAGTCTACGACCCTAGGACAGAAGATAATGGGGGGCGGGGTTGAGATTACAAATAATTAATATAATAATTATACTAAGTTGTTTGCATAGTTTTTATTTTCAACTACATGTGAGATTACCTCCATTTGACCGACTAAGAAAGATTGAGTGATTTGCCTAATGTCACAGAGCCAGTAATTGTAAAGCTGAAATTTCAGCCTGAGGCTCAACCAGGGCTTTTTCCCTATATCGTGCTGTCTCCCAACCACATCACTTTAAGCCAGAGATGTGTCAGATGCAGTAGGAAGAAAGGTATAAGGCACAGTGGCTCTGGCTGACTTCCCAATCACCCATTCCAACTTTGGTTAATGCTGCTCAGCCTCCACTTTCATTTCTTGTGCCCTGGCATTTTGAGTTTTTCTTTGAGGCTATTTCTCAATCCCATAATCTCAGGTATTTAACACCTGAATTTTCTCTATCTGTGTTCCCTTCTTTTTGTCTAAACATCTTCTTTTAAAGGAAGGCTGTATTTTATAATTAAAAAATAAAATAAAATGACATGGACTTTAGAGTCTGAAACTATATTTTAATAGTCCTGCCATTTACTGGCTATGCGGTCTCAGAAGATCTGCTTAACCTCTTGTACGCTGTATTTAGTCATCTGTGAGCTGGAGTAACAGTAGCCATCCCACATGGTAGTTGTGAGGCTCACAGGAGATAACCTACTTAAGAAGCACATAACACAATGGGCATTCCAGCATGCTCACCTGTCCATCCTCATTCTTTTATAGAAAACTCCCCAGTGGTTCCACTTACCCAACCACTCCATTGTCATCAAATCAAATTATAGTAAGTGAATGACTTGCCTCTGCCCAGCCTATTTCACATCATGTTTACAGTATCTCCATTCAGATTCACAGTACACATACACATTCCAATAGCAATCCCTAGCTTCTCCAGGTCTTTATCATCATTCCTCTTAACCCGATCCTGGACATAACATCAAAGCCATCATGAACAGTTACAATACCTCAGCCACACTCTCCTTTCCTGGGGAGATAAGGGCACTCCACTTTCTTTCTGCTCAGCCCTGATACTCAGGACAGAGTAGCCTACCATTACCCAGGGCATCTCAGGCTTTAGAAGAACAGAAATTATTCCCACTTGGAAAAACAGACTGGATTTTCCTGAATTAAACATTTAATGTTTTACATGCATTGTGTTATGTAATCCCCACAAGAAACATAGTTAGGTAATATAACAATTTCTATTTTATATAAAAATAAAATGGCATCACAAAGAGTATCCTTCCTCCTGATTGTAGTAGGGAAAGAAAATTGTGACCCTCCCTTATTGTTTACCCAACCAAATTAGACACAGAGCTGAAGGACACAAGAACTAGAATGAACCACCAATAAGAATAAGTTTATAAGAAAAGGGGCATAGGGAACAACACCTTTTCACGTTTACATACATCAGCCTATATTTTCACTTCACAACTATCTATTAAGTAGGACTGATATAGAGATATTATCTAGGAAAGGAACTGAATTTCCCAAACCCCAATTCCTTTTTTAAGTAGAAGAAAATAGAGAGCACTATATGTTTAGTCAATTGGGATATTTGGTTTTGTCTAAAAAAGAAAAAAAAAAAAACTCAAGACAAAGCAAAGGCAGGAAGCTAACTTAGAGTGATACAGCAATGAGCACAAGATGCCCAGATTGAAGGCCAAAGTCCTGAAACCAGATAGTTTGCCTAATCCACTAAGCTTCATCATTTTAAATAAATTTACTCTACTGGGATGTTATTTCTGTCTCTCTAGACTTAGTTTACTGAATATTGACTTGATTTTTCCTGGATGAAGCAAAGTTATTTGCTTGAATTGGTCATCCCTATTTACTGGAAACCAGACAATTTGTATGTTTCACCAAGTTTGGTATAATAAATCAAATTATGAACAACTGAAACTAATTTAATTGAAGAAAATGAGATCTGGCATCCTTTAACAATTTAATGAAATTAAGAGTTGTTCATTCTCACTTTCTCTCCCAACCCAAAGCATTGCCACTGAGGCCATTTTTCCAAGCTACTTTAAAACAAGTCATTAGGGAAATTGTGCATATGCAGTAAGCTTAGCCTCTATCTGTGATATAAGCAGCACAGGAATATCTTTAGCTCCAATTTCTAGGAGCTAGGAGAACCCCAGCATTTCTCCACTAGTCAGAAGTTACAATGAAAAGCTAGTCACCACCTCTATGCCCTCCAGGGTGTGGGCTTCCACAGGTGCTGTCGTGGCAGCATGAAGGTGGTGACAGGTTTATCATCAGATGCAGAAAAGAAATTCACTTAAAGTCCTGCAGCCTCCTTGATGATGCCTCTATTTCACAGCCCAAGGTTAGATGCAAGATCTCCCCATGTGGCTCAAAGTTATCCGGGCAATATTAGAGATTCTTAAACTAGCAGTTTAATAATACAGAGCTGGAACTACACCCTTGTCCCTGAATTCTATCTCACAAGGTAAGAATCTTGAGTTTCTCAACTAAAACAGCTTCCAAATGGGCAGTGATCTGGCTGTGACAGGAGATACCCCCACGGGACAGAAAGACTATATCAGAGTTGCTGCCATTTTGGTTGCAATCTATTTCTGATCTGTGATTGCTCTTCCCCAACAATTCTTTCTCAGTCTGACCCAAAAAAGACACTATGAGGCCACCATTAGAAATTGACACACCAGCCAGGCTTGGTGGTGTGCACCATAATCCCAGTGTCTCAGGAGACTAAGGCAGGAGAATTGCTTGAGCCCACGAGTTGGAAACCAGCCTGGGCAACATACCAAGATCTCATCTCTTAAAAAAAAAAATTGAAAGGGATATATTTTAAATTATTTGTTCTGCCATCTTGAAAATTTTGCATTAAGTCATGTTCTTTCAACCTGTTGCCCTTATAACAAACACCATGAATTTGCAGCATAGTCCCCTGGTGTTTACGGTTTTCTGTGTTCATAGACTAGATTCTAATCACTAGAGAGAAGATTACCATATCACACAATTATCAAGTATGTGGCCCTGGACTCATTAACATGGTTTTATAACTATTTGAGCTAGCCCACAAAAGACATTTCCTATCCAATTAAAATCGGTATTTTTTAGTATCTACTATATGTATAGCATTGTGATTTTTTTTAATGTATGAGTTTGCTATTTTTGTCTCTTTACTGTCTCCATTTAAATTTACTACTTCAGAAAGAACCTAGACCAGAGTCAGCAAATTTTTCCTGTAAAGGGTCAAATAGTAAGTATTTTAGGCTTTGAGGACAATGCAATTGTTGTCCTAGCTACTCACTCTGCCACTATAGCGCTACAGCAGCCCTAGACAACATGTAAACAAGTGAGCATTACTGTGTCTGAAAAAAATTTTATTTACTGAAAAGGTGACAGGACAGATTTGGTCCATGGGCCACAGTTTGCTGACCCCTGACCTAAATCAAAAGGTTAATGAGGGTAGGAATCTATCTGTTCTTGTACCCCTAGCATCTAGCACACAGTGAGTATTCAAGTATGTTAACTAAATGAATAAAAATAAATCTTCAAAGAACCAAGAAACCATTCTATATCAGTTATAGTAGCAACCACATAATGTTCCACACCTGTCAGCATGGCACAAAGTAGCTTCTCATTAGAGAAGCATTTGCCAAATCAATGAAACTCAACTTTACTTCATACCAAAGATCAAACTCTGCCTTTTATTCTTGATTTATCCAATGGATTATCTTTTGGGAATTTATCCTCGTTTCAAAACATCATTAAAAGATGCATTAAACTTACACTGTGGCCCTGCATATCTTTGCTCCTTTTAAAAGTGCTCAAGTAGAAACAGGCATGTTGAAGAGCTGTTTCTTTTGTATGTGTTCCCACTTACATGTTGTTTTAATTTTTCAGTTTCATCAAGGCAGGTAGGCTGCCATCTGGTTGATTCTTGACAGCACTCAGTGGTTTTAGCAGAAACTTTGGCAGTTGATTTTTTTTAAATGAAGGCAGCCAATGTTTTGACAAAATTCGACCCTCTGTCCCTAGAGAAATTATTGAGTTTTTAGAAGTTGTTTTCAGACCAACTTTTCCCAGAAAGGATTCATTTTTTTCCTTCCCTTTCAGGAATTCTCCCTTTTTTCAGTCAACTGTCACAGCTGATAGCTTACTGGCTTAAAAAGGAGTTTTTAACTTTCAATACAAAATAAACAACATGGCATTGCAAATAAATCTTATGAAATGATAAGAATAATGCTTTTGTAAAGACATTTTCATAACATCTCTTATCATAAGAAATATGCCCATATACCAAAATAAAGAAAATCAAAATTGTAATCACCAAAATAAATGATTTTTCCTCTGGTTAAATAGAGAAATGTTAGTGTTCAAGGTTTAGAACAAATTTGTCATAAGCAGGGGCCTATATAGTTTCTTAACCAAAAAAAACTCAGTTTTCAGGGTGGAGAAATGAACCTGTCTTCCAAGCCTTTTTCTAATATATCTTTTAAAAAAAATATTACTATAATGCCATTTCTTCAAAATTTTCTATCCACAGACTTCACAAATCAGGAAATTAGCACTGACCTTAACAACAACAGCAACAAAAAAGAACAACAAAAAAACACTACCAACAAAAAGATTGTAACTACTATCTTACATTCAAGCCCGAAAATGTCTGGCTATTGGAATCAGCTGGTCAGCTTTTAAAGACTACAGGTGCCTGGGCCCTATGACAGTGTCAGGCTGGAGAATCTGTTGGTTTTGATTGAGGTGCTCTCCAGGTGGTCTTGATGGCATTTCACATTTTGGAGCCCCTGCACCAAAAGACCCTTTCCCAGTAGGACTGCTGTATCCGGTCAAAACTTTGATGATGATCAGAAAGGTCCCAGATTCCTTTTCTCAGCAGTGGGTAGATTTTCTTTTTATCCTTTTGATCTTCACCAAAAATTAAGTGCCAGCCACAAAATCTGTTTTACTTGTGCTGTAAGCCCAGCATCTGTCTTAACAACCACAGACCATTTTTCATTCTGTAACTTTTCCAGTCTTTGAAAACAGAGGCTGGTGTTCACACACTGAAGTGTACTTTTCATAAAGCAACAAAATAAAGTGGCTGTTTCTAGTTCTGATGTAAAGAAAAACCATGTGTCAGTGTAAACATCTCGCCTTGATTACACACATCAGTATGTGAAAATATTTATGGAACCCAAGTATGGAATTCAATGCAACATATGTCATTCCACCAACAGTTGTGAAATTCCGACACTAAGCACTACTGATTAAAATGAAACAAAAGAACAACAACAAATATTTGCTGAGTGTCTGGATGTGCCAGGCACTGGGACAATAAACAAAAACTTTATTTAAAAGTGATTTCAGTGCCATGATTAATTAATTTGTTCATTCTATTTCCCAACAAGTAGTTAGGTTCCCCCAAGAAAATAATATTTTAGCAAAGCAAATTATATAGATGTAGTGATGATTGGTTTCTCTTTTCTGTATTGCTAAGATTTTAAAGATTTTTGTATATATTGCAGACTCAATAAAATGGTGACCTGTGTTTTATATTGTAAACAGCTGATATTACATACTTTTGAGCGTTAAATCAAGTTTTCAATGAGATAGACTTATTTTCTCTATGGAAAGTTTGAGAGTATGTACACTTATTTTTCTCAGGCTCCCAAGCATAGCTTATGGGAGAGCTTATACTAAGAGAATTCAACTAGAAAGTTAATGTAACTTTTCTAAAGCAAGAGACTGAAGGCTTTAAGTAAGACAGCCACAGTGTGGAGAGGCAGGGAGGCAATGGAGAAGAAGAAGAAACATTAAGTATGTCTTCAAGACTTTTTTCTGGTTGGCAACTTGGGAGAGTTGTGGTACTATATCTACCAAGATAGGGAATGCATAAGGAGCATCTCTGGTGTAGCAGAGATAGGAAGAAATGATCACTTCAATCATAAACATGTCATTTGTATAATGCCTTCAGGACCAAATGTCTTCAAGTGAGATACTGAACTGGTAAAAGAAAATAGAACCCTTGTTTGAATTCTCAAGAATAAGAACAATAAATGTATACAATTATTGTCAATTAAAAAATTAATAAATAAATAAATCATTTTTAAAAAGAGTAAGAGCAAATGCAAGATATTTAAAAATGCTCTAATGGATTATGCCTCAGCTATCTGTCACAATGATGCTGCATAATGAAAAACTACATAATTCAATGGCTTTAAATGATAAACATTTTTACTTAGTTCGAGTTTCTGCTGGTGATTGGATGGTTCTTCTGATCTCAGCTAGGCTCACTCATGCTTCTGTGGTCAGGGGCAAGCCTGGTTGGGTTGGCATGGCTGATTTTGGCTGAATTGAAAGCTTTGGCTACAACCTAGGCTGAATCAGCACTGCCATTATGGTCTCTCATCTTCCAACAAGCTGATTCTCAAGGCAGTGGCAAAGTTTAGTGCCAGAAAGGGAAAATGCACATGGCCTCTTGAGCCCTGGCTCAGAACTGGGCACAGCTTCACTTCTGCACATTCTATTGACCAAAGCAAGTGGTAAGGCCAACTCAGATTTAAAGGGTAAGGAAATAGACTCTACCTCTTGATGGGAGGAAATTCAAAGTCACATTGTGTGGGGCGCGGCGGCAACGCCATTCTAAGATGGCGCCCGTATCCGGTGGT